>OZ038477.1:15795148-15915148 GCA_964036315.1 Acanthosepion esculentum
GCATTGAATCACGGTTCCTTGAACAAACGTATTAGTGCTTAGACTTTTTCTTAATGATATTTCTCTTACTGATTAACTTTTTGGTCTCCTGGCAGCTTGACTGGCAATATTTGGGGTCCTTGTTTATACGGACGGGATCCGGAGGGATTTTCATTTTCTTTGAATATGTAATGCTTAAATAATTTTCGATTTGATTTCGGCCGCAAATTATTTATGCCATGGAATTGAGTAGGATCCCTCACAAATACCAATATACTTACGTACACGTAGTAGATTAGTCTCTAAATAAATATATGTGTATACATGTATGCATGTCCACACAACACACAAACATGCACACACGAACATATACGTGTTCGCGAATATTTTGTTTATGCGTATATGCTGATAACTATATGGCAGGTTCATCATATATATATATATATATATATATATATATATATATATATATATATATATATATATATATATAGTATTCAATTATATGGATTTGTGTATGTAACACTGGGTTTCACGCTTTTACGATCAACAGACAAAGCAATAAGTACCGCATATATATATATATATATATATATATGTGTGTGTGTGTGTGTGTGTGTGTGTGTGTGTGTGGATATGTGTGTGGATGTGTGTGTGTATACATTTGTGTCTATTTCCACTCACTCATTTTCAACATAAATGAGACTTTTTGTGATCGATACTCGGTACAGATGAACTTAGAAATGCATGCTATTTCCTTACAGAAACATGTTTACTCTATTTGATTCTTCTTCTCCCTTTCTCTATTCACAGACACGCACACGCTTACAAGCACGCGCGCACACACACACATGCATATATATACACAGAGATAGATAGATAGATCTTGTTTTACTGTCCCTGTCTAAAAACGCTCACTCTCTCTCTTTCATTGTCTTTCTCTCACACACACTCACTCACTTTCTCTCTCTCACTCAATTTCTCTATCTCTCTCTTTCTCTATCTCTTTCTTGTGCATTTGAAATTTGACATATCTATTAGGGAAGAGTGTAAGGAATCTTTTTCTTCCTGTTTCTCTCTTGTCAAACTCTGTGCCTCCAGGCGGAGAGGAACCCAGACGAGGCTATGCCGAAGGGCAGAGTCTCTTTTGGGGAGGTAGACCAACCCGTGGACTACCGGCAATTGTCGCCTGAGTTAAAAGGCTCGTAACGCCCCACGTCAAAAACTGACCTTGTGCCACATATTGCCTTGTTAGGAGGTTGGTAAACGGAGGAGCTCGAAACCATGAATCTAAGCGTACTACTAGATTGGTTACTAGGCTTCATCGTTTTAATTTTAGAATAGATGTAATCGTATGTTCTATTCTAATAGCTTCTTTTCTCGTACTTCTTCCCCGTGTAACTCTTTTGTGATTTTGTTGCTTACACGCCACCTGCAATCTTCAAAAATTTAAATACAACGTCAGTCTCCAATCTTTATCTGAAATTTGTTCTTTTATTGTACTTTCATTAAAGTCTTTTATTCTCTTCCACACCCAATAACCCTTTGCGTCCTAGTGGCATTATCGCTTTACTTAAAATAATAAAAAAAAAATAATGCGTAAGTAAACACCGCATATTTACTACTCTTTGTGTGCGTGTATGTGTCCGTATGTGTCCGTATGTGTGTGTGTGTGTGTGCATGTTGGAGAGGTGAATAAACTAAAGTCACTAGTTGTATTAGGCTCCAGAAAAAGAAGGGTTTATAAAGTTAGTTTGTAAATAAGGCAAACATTTTCTCCGTACTTGGCAAACTGGCGTTGGATACACATCGCTTTAATCTAAGGAAAGAAAAGTCTAGACTTAGCATCTACGGATAGATATACAATAGACTGTGATAGATAGATAGATAGATAGATAGAAAGAAAGAAAGAAAGAAAGAAAGAAAGAAACGCAGACAGAGAGACAGTCAGACTGATAGATTGATAGATAGATTTGAAGAAACTGGGATATATATATATATATATATATATATATATATATATATATGTATATATATATATATATATACATATACATATACATATACATACATATATATATATATATTTATATATATATATATATATATATATATATATATATATATATATATATATATATATATATGAAGAAATATAGTTTTAAGGTGTGCTATATTTATGGGATAAAGTACTCAATATCAGAGATAGAGTGTATGTAAGTATAAATATAAAAGTGCACATTGAAGTCAACACTCAGAGGCGACAGGCTGTTTCATGCTGGACGCAATACACACACACACATAAATATAGAGAGGGAGGGAGAGAGTAGATAGGTAGATAGATAGATAGATAGATAGATAGATAGATAGATAGATAAATAGATAGAAACACAGAGAGACAGACTGATAGATTGATAGATAAATTTGAACAGACTGACATCTATATCTTTCTCCCTCTCTCTCTCTATATATACATCTCTCTCTCTCTCTCTATATATATATATATATATATATAGATAGATAGATAGATAGATAGATAGATAGATAGAGAGAGAGAGAGAGAGAGAGAGAGAACCAGACTGATAGATAGATAGATAGAAAGATAGATTTGAACAAACATATATATATATATATATATATGTGTGTGTGTGTGTGTGTGTGTGTGTGTGTGTGTGTGTGTGTGTGTGCGTGTATAGATAGATAGATAGATAGATAGATAGATAGATAGATAGATAGATTGATTTGAGGAGTCAAATGTAGACGGAAATGGGTGAATGGGGAAAGCAATTTTCCTTAATTCCAAGAATGTAGCTACTAACTGCGTAATTCTTAAAAGCGAATCTTTAGAGATCTGATTTTGACACTCACAGAGGCGGCGCAATAGAACAAAAGGCCAATGCTTGTTACAAGCTGAAAATAAACAAAGAGAAATGTAGCCGCGTCATCGAACTAAAAAGGAATATTCTAAAGAAAAAACAAACAGAAGAAATGAAATGAAGAATAAAGATAAAGAAAATTTCCCTTCAGGAACAATGTTAAAATAAATAAATAAAAACACTTTGATGATCTCGGGATAAAAACGCTTTTAAAAACAAAGTGATTTCTTTTAGGGAGAAAACGTGTAGGAAAAACAGCACAAAAAATAGTCACTCTTTTACTTTTAAGATCATTCGATAAAAATAACGAATTTAAAAAAAAAAATTGCACATGTCCAAAGCTATTTTTCTCCAAAAAGGAAAGTTCTGTATACAAATGTAACTTTTTAATTCTAGAGAGAAAAATTTAAACAGTTATCCCATAACTGATAATACATCCGTGTTCTGGGTAAGACGATAAACTACATCCGACAGCAAGGCCTCTGATCAGGAGGTTTTGAGGAGCGTGGAACCACCTTTTAATCGCTGGTGCTCCCAGGTCCACCCTGACCCGAGTTGGTATCACCTGTTAGGGTTCCAACTATGGGTAAATAGTTAACCCCCCAAGCTGGAGTCAAAACAATATGAAAGTATAAAAATACGTTTTAATACCAGAAATACTTTGTAAAAAATTATTACCAGCAATAATTTTTGAAAATAATTTTACCTGCAATACATTTAAAAAAAAATATTACCAACAAAAAAATCTTGTTGGTATTACATGACCCATTGATGTTTATATGCCGTAAAACAAACCAAACCAAACCATAACTGATAAATTTGATCAGAACATGAGTATATTGTTTTCTGTGTATGCTTCTCTCTCTCTCTCTCTCTCTCTCTCTCTCTCTCTCTTTCTTCAAACACACAAACACACATATACATATGTAAAGTTGGCACTGAAGTCAACATCGAGCGGCGACAGTCTGTTTCATGTGTGAACGCGACCTTCAGTGTTTTACGTGTTGGCCCGTCTATTTTTATATGCTGTCCAATGGTGAATTATAGTTAGCGAGGTCTATTGTATTATCTTTAGGGTTATATTTCAAATTATTCTAGAGGTATTTTAAGTGAAAAAAAAATGTGGATCTGTATGCAGTTATTTATAAGTACAGATCAACCTCGGCTCTCGAACGTCTCACATATCGAACAAATTGGAGATCCAGATGACTCGGATATTGAACAACATTTCGGTTCTCGATCAACGTTGTCGAACTGAGCCGAACCGAGTTAACCCGAGCAGAAGCATTTCTTAGTCGACCACAATATTGTATAGATTCGTGTGTCGTTCTGTGCTTTTCTTTTCCAATCTTATTGTACTGTGCTTTTTTTCTCTTCATTATTCATTAGACATGGCTCTAGTTCCCTTCCACTTACGGCATCAACTCTCCTAATTACAGGTATGGTAAAATTGAAGTGATCGTCTATATTTTATTATGTTTAGGATTGAGTTTATTTATCTGTTGTCCTAGATTTAATGGTATTCATTAGTTTTAAGTATAAACTTGTGCACAAACTACTGTTATAAAAGTTTAAATAAGCAATCATCTTGGGACCAGGAACGGATTAATCCATTTTACATTGATTCCTATGGGAAAAATAGTTTCGGTTTACGAACATTACAGGTTACGAACTGGCTTCAGGAACAAATTAAATTCGTTAAACGAGATTTCACTGTATTGTATATTTTTTTTTGTTCACTTTTTTATCATTATTTATTATTGATTAATGTTATTAGTTTTACTCACGTTTATGTGTCCCTTCAGAGTTTGTGAACTTGTTATTTACTTAATTTGTTATTTATTTATTATAATTTACACATTTTCTTTGTCTTCTGTTAAACCTCTACGTAATGCGTGCGTTTTGAGTTACCGAGAAAACCCTTCTTTGAGACTATCGGAACATTTTCCAACCAAACCGAGGGCTTCGACTACAGCTCGAATTATTGATGTCCTTGCGTGCCACATTTCTGAGATTTCCATTTCAAGATCCTTTTAATTTGATAGTTTTAAGAAGATCTTCAAAGATACATTAAGTTCAGTAAGCCTTGGTCTTGTGCAACCAGAATAAAACATTTGGTTTAAGCTTTTAACCCTGCACAACGTAAACACTGATGGGCACGAGGTTTGTCTATATCAACTTGTTTGATAGCGCCAGAGTAGTCACCATGAAGAAGCCATGTTTTTTGCATCTGGTAGATTGGATTTGCTTTTTCTTTCTTTTTAGGTTCTTTTCCGCTGCCGTAGGTATATTATGGTTTATTTGCATTCTTCATCCAGTTGACTTTTGAATTTGTTGGTTTTCTTTTTTTACTGTATAAAGTTTCTTATTTCTTCCATGTTCTTTGACACAATCTTCCAGTCTTCTGTAGTTTGCGGGTATCTTTGAAGACCGATTGATGTGGTTTTGTTAAAAACTAGTTGAACTAATCCTCTGCCTCTTTCTGATCTGGACACATACAGAAGATCAACATCAGACGTAGGATGATCCATGCGGTGGCATGTGAGAAACTTTTTCGTTTTTATATCCATTAGCTTAAGATAAGCTATGGTCAAATTAAGAAGGTTGAAACTATATTGCGCTACAGGGAGAGCTAATGTGTTTGTGGCTGATATTCTGTTTTGTGAATTCATCTCGGTATTTAACACCAGACGCACACGCCTGTAGTATGTACTTTTTACTTTCTTTATAATTTGACTATGCTACATTCTATCTCCTTTGCTGACTCCTAGAAATTTATAGGTTTCTTCTTGTTCCAGTTCCCTAATCTTTGTGACAAAATCTAGATCTATTGACTGTGTTTCTGTAATTTTCTTGAATATTACTTTTGCACAATTTATCTCGAAGTGGTGGACTCCTTCACCTACCTCGGGTCGATCGTCTCCAGCTCCCTCTCCCTGGACACCGAGATCAGCTCCAGGATAGGGAAAGCCGCCGCAGTCATGTCCAAGCTAAACAAGCGCCAGCTGACGGAGAACACCAAACTACAGGTCTACTGTGCCTGCGTCCTCAGCATCCTTCTGTGCGGCAGCGAGTCTTGAACAACTTACGCTAGTCAGGAGAAGAGGTTAAACACCTTCGCTAACTCAGACGTCTCCTGCACATTAAGTAGCAAGACAGGGTACTAACAAGAGGTCCTCCAACGTGCCAGCATCCCCAACCTGTTCTCGCTGCTCGGCCACAGACGTCTCAGATGACTGGTGTACGTACGCCGCATGGGTAGCCAAAAGTCATCTTGTACGGAGAACTGTGTTAGGGGTCCCGCCCAACTGGAAGACCTCAGCTCCGCTTCAAGGATGTCTGCAAACGAGACATGAAGCTGGCCGTCATCGACCCCAACACCTGGGAAGCCGCGGGTGACAATCGTCAGCTTTGGAGAGCCACAGTCAGAGACGGCGTCACGACTGCAGAAGCCGCGAGGGGATATCAGCAGGCAGGAAAGAGAGCCAGGAGAAAAGCGAGGACAGCCTCCGTCTTCGTGTCATCCAGCTTCATCTGCGCCAAGTGCCTGAGAGACTACCGCTCCATAGTGCGACTACACAGTCACCAGAGGCGATGTAACTCCATCGTTTAGCATCTACAGCGCTACTCCATCGTCTCCTGAGACGGACGGATGCTGAACACGAACACTTTTGCACAATTATCTAATCCGAAATCCATACCGATGTCATCACTGAAATATTTTACAGTAATGCAGAGACCCTTCAACTCATTTTCGTCATTGACAAAGAGTCTGATTTAAACACTTCCTTTTTAATTTGTATTCATAGACATTCCTCTTTAGTTCAGGCAAAAGTGAGTGGGTTGAGGATAGACAGAACAGAAGGAGCAAAGGGCTGTCCCCTGGAAAGATTTCTTGTCGGATATTCAAACAACTGGAAGTGGCAGTACGTTTGGTGTGATTTAGGTAGAATGCTGTTTTCCACAGTTCCATGTTATATTTAAGGAATATATTATCACCAATGATACTTTGTACATTTCAAAGCCTTAAGAATCCAAGACTGTGGCACACGATCAAAGGCTTTACGGTGATCTAGCCAAGCTGTCCTGAGATTTCTACCGTTTTCCTGCAATTTTCTAGGATTGCTTTATTTATTAATAGTTGATCTTTGCAACCATATGAACGTCTTTGACATTTCCCTTCTGTACAGTTCGTCAGGACAGAAGTGATTAATTTAAATATCGTGGACAGACATTTCTGTTTCATCCGTTTTTCATCTGTTTTTATCCGTTTTTGTAGGAGATAATACCTTCAGTGATCCATTTTGGAATTCTATTCGGTTATTAAATAGCATTGATAAAGTTTGAACAAGGGTTTTAATAAATTGATGACAAATGATAGATTCAAAATTTGGTTTCTTTTCATTTCGTGTTGATTTCCATTTTGGGGTATTTTGTTTGATCTGTCTTAACATTATTCTTGGTTATAAATTCCCATTCTATTCTCCTTTCGTTCTTGTTCTCGTTTGATTCAATCGGCATTGGGATTATAATACTTTGGTTGGCTCCGAATATTGTCGCAAAAGTTTTGCACTTCTTCAATAAATGATTGTTTTTTGACTTCTGTAACTGATTTTCCAATTTCCTTATAAAACATTTTGAGTTCGGTTTGGAAAATCTCATTTTATTCTCTATAGAAACCTGTAACGCCTATCATATCGTCTTGTTCTTTGTTTCTGAGCAATGTTCGTCACTCTCCTTCTCCCAATGGGCCTTTGTAGTCTTCACGTACATGAGCGAGCTTGTCTGGGTACCTTTAGGTCTCACACCGGTACGATGCTTCTGACTCAAGGAGGAGTTCTGTTGCCTTGATTTCTGTGAAGACATGATATGTACACTCTGAGCATCGCGTATGCACCTTTTCCTGGTTTCTTGTCCCTTCATTAAGCGTACTGGATGTAGACAATTTCCTAGTTTTGGCGTTATCTGTGTTTGATAGTCAGGGATCCGTACCTTCAAGTATCTTCGAAACAGGCTATTCTATCAGCAGTGTATAATATCGGGGCTATTGTACTGCCATTTTGTGAATAGTTTCTGGACCGTGGAATAGTCTCCGGTGGGGCCTTTCAATGCCATGATGAAAGGGTACTGCTATGGCTGTATCTCTGGACGATTCTACCCATTCTATACGTGCAACTCTTGTGGGTGTGTCTGTCTCACTGCCTACAAGTCTTCAACCAATACACACATGAAACCAATTATAATGGAAATTAACAAAGCTAGCACCACCTCCCCCAAAAAATGTAGACCCCCCCAGGTATACCATCTCTTACACCAACGTTTGGTCTACGTTCCCACTTTCCGGAAGTGGAATTCCATCTTCTTCCATCCAAATTCGACCTCCTGTTACTATCCCGAAACAAAAATCAATGTCTCAAACCCACTCGAGGAGCTCACAGTCCTGGGCTATTCACCACGTATAGCAAAACACGAACACCTAAATCGTCACGCCCACGGACATGGAACCGATATCAATGCCGTGTTTCCCTGTGGCACTGACGAAGAAACCAAGTGACCTTTTTTGTTTGTCATTTAATCTCTTACTTGTCTTGACATGAGGGTTTTCAGTATCTGCCAACATTATGTATTTCTGTGATATTTTCTGGCGGTCTGTCTGTTAATATTGTTTGCAATGCTGCATTAAATATTTGTGCAATTTGACTTTGTCATGTGAATTTATAGAAGCTGGTCTCTTTCGAAGATTTGCGCGCCAGTTACTTTACTGATTGTTTGAATGTTATGGTTTTTTATGTCAATGAATGGAACTCAAACAAATCCTCCACTAACGTCGTTTGATTCATATTTACTAGTGACAGAAGGTGAATCGGTGCAGTTGTTTATGTCGCAGCCAGATTTGTTTCATTTCCTGAGAGAACATTATTTCATAACACATTCATTTTAGTTTGTACCTCATTATTATTATTATTATTAATTTTTATTATTATTATTATTATTATTATTGTATTTTTTATTATTATTATTATGTTGTTGTTGTTATTATTATTATTGTTGTTGCTATTATTATTATTATTGTTGTTGTTGTTTTTATTATTATTATTGTTATTATTATTATTGTTGTTGTTACGTTTCTTATTGTAATTATTATAATATTATTATTGTTATTGTTATTATTATTGTTATTGTTGTTGTTGTTATTATTATTGTTATTATTATTATTGTTATTATTATTGTTGTTGTTTTTATTATTATTATTGGTGTTGTTATTACTATTGTTGTTATTATTATTATTGCTATTATTATTATTGTTATTATTATTATTATTGTTGTTGTTTTTATTATTATTATTGTTGTTGTTGCTATTATTATTGTTGTTGTTGTTATTATTGTTATTATTATTGTTGTTGTTATTATTATTATTATTATTGTTATTATCATTATTATTATTGTTGTTTTCTGGGTGTTGCTTCTCTTATTTATTTAGTTTGAAGTATTGGATTCGTCTAAAGTATATTACATTAACTGTGTTGTATATCGTGTGTGTATTTGCATTTTCCTTATGATATTTTACAATGTATTAGTTTATATTTTTCGATTTTTAATTAGCGTAGTAAAAAAAATTGTTTTTGTGCCTGTATTTGGAGATAAGTTCTGATCATTTATTTTGTGAGTTGTGATGATCTGGGGAGGTAATTATAGCGATTATATCCTCTAGAAAATGTTTACAGATATTAGATTTATTGTTACGGGTCTATGTCGTTTCTTTTTTTTTCTATGAGAGCTTGCTTTACTCAGGGTTTAGTTTTTAATTCCCCATATATGGTCAGAACGTGTGGTTCTGTTCTCTTATTTATGTATATAATGTATACGTATATATGTGTTCCCGTATTTAAATGATATTTTGCGTGCATAGTTTCTCTGTTTCACTTACACCCATACAGTGGCATGGTATATTATAATGTTTTGCAAAGAATTGCCATCTAAGAGGCATTTTTGCGTTGCTCTGTAGTTACATGTGAGTTTGATTCGTTGTTTATTGTTCTGATGCACTTTTAGTATTTTTGTCATGTTCTCTGTGCCACTGTAGCTGAATTGCTACTGTATTTCTGTTGAGTATCTTATGGAGTCTCCTCGATGGGGGTACGTGTTTGTGCATGAGTTTAATGAATACATACCTATGTTTGTATTTTGTTTCTGTTGTTCTGTGGTTTAAACAAGAGGATGTCACTTCTTGTTAGTTTTTCTGTATTGTATGGTGTGTATGTGGGTATCTTTTAGGCCTGCTTGATAATCTTTTTAACGCTTCGATGAAGATGGTTTCACTAGAAATATTATCAGAAAACCTGTGTTTAATTGACTGCGGGTTCTGCTAATTATTATTGACCAGTGGTTGGAAGATTTGTGTATGTAATTTGGTTTGTTGTTGGGTTTTCTATATGTTTCATATGTGTGACGTCTAGGAAATATATTACATTTAAGTTTCCTTTCGTGTCTATGTCAAATCCTATACTTTTTATGTATGTTATAGTATCTTAAGATACTGTAGAATCCATTGTAATCTTTTATGAATTATTGTGCTTAGTTAATATAGTTAATGTCTGCCTATAACCTGGCGGATAATAAACTATCAAAACGTCCCATTATAAAGTCGAAAATCCTTTTGCGCACCCATTGTATAAACCACTTGAGGATTAAGTGAAGATGGCGATGAAGACTGGTTCTCCCTCGTCATTCTGTTCGCGATTATTTAGTTGGCTTTTTTTTATTTTATTTAATTATTGGCAATTTATTGATTTATTTATATATTTCATTTATATATTTTGTGTATTTTCTTCAGTTATAAATATTTTTTTCGGGAATAAAGTTTATTAGATTTCGATCATGTCTTTTTATTTCGATTTTAGCTAAAATGTGTTTGTAAGTAGTGAAGAAGGAATTTGTTTTCGTCCCTATATTTTTAATGATCTCTGCTTTTTTAAAGAGTTTTTCTGTAGCTAGTGATATATATATATATATATATACATATATATATATATATATATATATATATATATATATATACATATATATGTATGTATATATAGATAGATAGATATAAAAGTGAACATAGAAGTCAACACTTAGAGGCGACAGTATGTTTCATGCTTGATGCAATCGTCAGGCCTGACGATTGCATCAAGCATGAAACATACTTGACTTCTATGTTTACTTTTATATTTACACACGCTCTACCTCTGATATTGAGTACTTTATCCCATAAATATAGCACACTTTAAGACTATATTTCTTTATATATATATATATATATATATATATATATACATGTGTGTGTGTGTCTGTGTGTATATGTGTGTGTGAGAGAGAGAGGGAGTGTATTTGTGTGTGTTTATGTATTTATGTATATAATTAAAAGCAATGGAAATATTCTTTTTCAGTTTTATATATTCATTGTTGGTTTGAAATTACTACTATATTTCCCAACATCATTGAGAGTTTTAATAATGTTGTGCGCTGTAATATAATGTCACAACACAAGACAGGTTAGAAAATCTTAATATCGCACAAGAACTTCACTTCTAGCTCTTTCTTACGCTAATAAAGCACCAAATATTAACCTTCTACTTTGAGTGTATCTTGGACCTAGTATTGCGTGAACATTAGTAAAAAAAGAAGATATTGCAATTATTTGATATTATTTGATCGTGAAACATCAACAAGAATCTAACAACAAAAGCAAAAACAAACAAAGCTATATTAGATAAATATTTAAATATTTTAAATATTTAAATATATATTCCATAATTTTGAAACAAGGTGTACATAATTCTTTTATTTGTAAAATGTGAATATATATTCAAAATATTTTCTAAATTTATAACGTTCCCAACACCACAAAATCATGTTGGAATGATTTTCTTAAATTTCAAAATCATAATATATTCTATTCTTGAAAATAACCAATGATGGCTATTAATTTGTTCGCGTACAGGCACAAAATTTTCGTTACCGTGTAAGCAAATAAGAAAAAAACAAGTCAAGATAATCCTGGCCTTATGTTGAACTTGTTTTCTTGCAATAATTATCCTGGTATTTTTCTTTTCGTTTTCGCATTGCGCATTGCAATTCGTCTGCATACAAAAATTGTTTCTCATTGAAACGTAAGAAGACTTGACTCGTATACTCATGAAATTACTTGACCTCATTATTTCTAATTAATTCATTGAGGAAATAAAAATGAAAGTGAAAACATAATTTTACTTCAGGTCACAGTTCTAAAGAGTTTTTCTGCTTCAGATTTTGGTAGAATATAGACTTCGTATAGACCAGTAATTCCCCTTCAAGCCAAAGTCTGGTTAAAGAATTTATAAAGGATGTAAGGCATTAACTTTTTATAACCAATTAATTTTAAACAGTTCACTGTGATTTCATTTATTAGTTTCCACATTCTCTCTTTCTTTACACACACATATATATTATATACATATATATATATACATATATATATATATATATATATATATATATATATATATATATATATATATATATATATACGCACACATACATACATATATATATATATATACATACATGCACATATATATATACAAAACAAATTGCACAGCCGATACAGAGTCCAAATAAAAACCTACCAACGCCAATCCTGCCAAACGAAAAAAGCATGAAAGGACAAAAGAAAAAGAAAGCAAGAATAATCAAGAAAGAAAAGAAATAACAAAAGAAAAAAAGATACATAAAAATAAAAGACAGAAGACAAGGGAAAAAGTAGACAAAAACCTAGACACAAGCCGAAAGTGTTGTGTGCGTGGGGGGATGTTTGAAATGAAAAATTCAGTTCGTTTAAATGATATCACCTTTGTTCGACTTGAAATTAGTTCCATGAAACGTGAGAACGTCTGAATTAAGACAGTTACGTAACTACACACAGAAGAATGTAGTAACATTCGAAAGTATTCGGAGGAAAAATAATATGAAATAAAAGTTCATTGGAATTTTGACATATTTACAGATAACACAAAAGAACTTAAAAAATTAAAAACAAAAAGATCGTTACACTACAAGCCGATACCAGAAACAGTTTGAATCCTGCGAATTTTAAAATTATAATTCTTAGGTGAAAATGATCATTTACTAAAGGTATCGTAATTCCAATTGTAAAGAAATTTTGCTCTGTTCATTGTGAATAAACATAGAGTTGTCTTTTGTAAGTCAGTTTTAACATATTTAAAATTCTATGTTGTTCATAACCATTTCCGACCCTCACCCGTAGATGTGCAGTTAAAATGCACTGAAACCAAGTTGAATCTTTGTTGTGAGTAAAATGGTTTTGTCTATATGATAAAATTATAATAAATAAATAATTATCGCTCTACTACCTGTATCGAGCTCTTTTTTTAATTAACGCTGCGAACGTTAGAATTTATATATTACTTTCGTTCTCATCGCATCGGATTGGTATATATATATATATATATATATATATATATATATATATATATATATATAAACAAAAAGGAAAGAACAGTAAGATATAAAATCCGGTGTTCTTATAGATATTTTTATTTTTACACAATAGTGCTCTATGTAAATTTAAATTTACAGAGCATTAATATTATAAATTAATAGATTTAAAATATGGTTTTACCGCTACACAGTGATAACCATGTTTCAGAAATGGAAGCTAAAGCCCCTGAATTTAATTTTGTTATTAAACCAAAGACATTAGTTCCATTTCCTCATCAACTTATTAATTTCATATGACTTTCGGTGTTCACTTGGATTCCTTTCAGTGTTTGAATTGCTTTGAGAGAGGTGTTATGGTTAGAGTACGTTTTATTTAATTACAATTTTAAAAGATGTTTAGGTTAGAATCTGTTTTATTTAATTTCAATTTTAAAACATTTTTAAAATTCTACTTTCAAATTTAACTTTTAAATTTAATCTGCTATATTTCTTTATAAACCAAGTAAATGTAATATAATTATCTACATTATTTAAAATTATTTATACCCATCAAATAGGAGTATGCATAATAATCAGGTAATTTTTTTTTTTTTTACAGATTATTTAAAGATTATTTAAAGAAAACTTTTGGCAATGACGACATAAAATAGCTATTTCATTTCTCTGATTCAGTAAATTTTTATTTTTTATAAACTTAGTAATATATAGTTTCTCATGTATGCATAAAGGACATGGGTCATTTAATGACCTACATATTCTAGCCCTTCTTATTAACTTCCATTTCACTGTAGGTGTTTTATTGGATTCTTTTAGGTGCCAAAAGTACTTCGAGAGAGATGTTTGACTTTTATACTTATTTATCCTAAACGAGGATTGATGTTGGTTGAACCTCTTTTTGAACTCATGGCTAGTGCAACCTATATAAATTTTTATGTTTTCAGGGTTTTCAATAGAAGATATATTACATTGGTATACTACTGATTCCATGCAACATTTATTTTGTAAAGGACAGTTTTGAGGGTTTCTACAATTACATAATTTTTGTTCACCCTCATTAGTTGTTGTTTGTATTTTTCCCTTGTCTACAATTTTTTGGTTCTGGTATAAGTGTTTATTTAAGATATTAGTATTATGTTTCTTAATAATCTTTTCTAGGTTATCAGTACAGCTATAACTTAATTTTAGTGTATTATAGAAATTAATATGTTCGTCGAAAATCTTGTCATTTGCTGAATTTGTACTAATTCTTTTTCGGATAGATAAAGGTATATGTTTAATTATAGGTGAGGGGTGATTTGATTTAGGGTGTATATATAAAGGATTCGTATTGAGATTTTTATAAGGTGTGTATGTATTGTTCTTTAAATCTAATGTTATATCAAGGAAGTTAACTTTTTTAATTTTAGTGCTGACGGTAATTTTTAAACCCATGCTTTTAAATTCTTTATATAATGCCTTTCTAATTTTGTCTATTCTGAAGTTAGTAGAATTCCTAATAATCATGAGACCATCGTCCCTGTATAGACCAATGTCAGTTGAATCAATATCACGGTGCGCTGTAAGGTTGTATAAAATAAAAAGACCAATGAGATCAGAAGACTCAGCTGAGTCTAGTGATCCCATTGTGATGTCAAAGTGGTCATATGAATTTTTTACCCATTGCTCACCATTATGAATCAGTACCTATTTCTTCGCATTTAATATAATGTTCTTTTCATCCTCAGTAATATCCGTGTACTGGGTGGCAAAGTCCAACGCATTCAAGAACAGTTCTTTAGATATTGATGGGTAATAATTTTCAATATCGAACTGCATTAGTGTACAGTTGTTTTTTGCTTTTATACTGGTTCACCTGTATAAAAGCAAAAAACAACTGAATGCGTTGGACTTTAGTACAAATTCAGCAAATGACAAGATTTTCGACGAACATATTAATTTCTATAATAAAGCTCTAAAAGATAGTGGCTACAAAAACCTAAAACTAACTTATATTAAAAATGAAAACGGTAAGCATAGGAAAAACAGAAGCAGGAAAATAATTTGGTATACACCCCCATACAACGAAATGGTAAAAAACAAATTGGGACAAAAATTCCTTGAATTAATACTCAAGCATTTTCCCGGTGGAAGTAAACTTAGTACTATTTTCAATAGAAATACACTAAAATTAAGTTATAGCTGTACTGATAACCTAGAAAAGATTATTAAGAAACATAATACTAATATCTTAAATAAACACTTATACCAGAACCAAAAAATTGTAGACAAGGGAAAAATACAAACAACAACTAATGAGGGTGAACAAAAATTATGTAATTGTAGAAACCCTCAAAACTGTCCTTTACAAAATAAATGTTGCATGGAATCAGTAGTATACCAATGTAATATATCTTCTATTGAAAACCCTGAAAACATAAAAATTTATATAGGTTGCACTAGCTATGAGTTCAAAAAGAGGTTCAACCAACATCAATCCTCGTTTAGGATAAATAAGTATAAAAGTCAAACATCTCTCTCGAAGTACTTTTGGCACCTAAAAGAATCCAATAAAACACCTACAGTGAAATGGAAGTTAATAAGAAGGGCTAGAATATGTAGGTCATTAAATGACCCATGTCCTTTATGCATACATGAGAAACTATATATTACTAAGTTTATAAAAAATAAAAATTTACTGAATCAGAGAAATGAAATAGCTATTTTATGTCGTCATTGCCAAAAGTTTTCTTTAAATAATCTTTAAATAATCTGTAAAAAAAAAAAAAATTACCTGATTATTATGCATACTCCTATTTGATGGGTATAAATAATTTTAAATAATGTAGATAATTATATTACATTTACTTGGTTTATAAAGAAATATAGCAGATTAAATTTAAAAGTTAAATTTGAAAGTAGAATTTTAAAAATGTTTTAAAATTGAAATTAAATAAAACAGATTCTAACCTAAACATCTTTTAAAATTGTAATTAAATAAAACGTACTCTAACCATAACACCTCTCTCAAAGCAATTCAAACACTGAAAGGAATCCAAGTGAACACCGAAAGTCATATGAAATTAATAAGTTGATGAGGAAATGGAACTAATGTCTTTGGTTTAATAACAAAATTAAATTCAGGGGCTTTAGCTTCCATTTCTGAAACATGGTTATCACTGTGTAGCGGTAAAACCATATTTTAAATCTATTAATTTATAATATTAATGCTCTGTAAATTTAAATTTACATAGAGCACTATTGTGTAAAAATAAAAATATCTATAAGAACACCGGATTTTATATCTTACTGTTCTTTCCTTTTTGTTTATATATATATATATATATATATATATATATATATATATATATATATATATACCAATCCGATGCGATGAGAACGAAAGTAATATATAAATTCTAACGTTCGCAGCGTTAATTAAAAAAAGAGCTCGATACAGGTAGTAGAGCGATAATTATTTATTTATTATAATTTTATCATATAGACAAAACCATTTTACTCACAACAAAGATTCAACTTGGTTTCAGTGCATTTTAACTGCACATCTACGGGTGAGGGTCGGAAATGGTTATGAAGGATCCAGTTTGTAGGCAAGCCCGGATGTAAAACGTCACTTCCTATTTTCCATTTTTTGAGAAGAAAAATGTACTTACAAAATATACATTTTGTCTATATGATAAAGTTATAATAAATAAATATATATATACCAATATAGTTTTCATCCTTAAGCGAAGAAACAGAGCTTTATACTTTAATTCAGTTTAATTTGAATAATTATATTGAAGTTTTTGGCTCTTGTTTTTGAAACATGATAACTCTTATGTAGCGAAGGTATCATATTTTTTTAAAATAATTCTCATTATAATTTAGGCTCTACTTTTTTTTATTGAGCACTGTTTTTAAAAAAATACTAAAGAACTTCGGATTATTTACCTAACGTGTTCATTCCTATTTTTCTATATATTTGCACGCAGACATACATACATATATATGTTTTCGTTGAAGAATAAGCACTTTGTCCCTTGGTTGTGATTACTGTGAAGATTTTACTCTTAAATACAGAGGCGTGAGAAAAATTATTCGACATTTTTCCGAGAAGATATTAAAGTAAATCTTGTGATGGTAGAGAATATGAAGTCTAATCAGGATTCGGTATTGCCAGCTACAATTATAACAACATATACAGATGACACAGTGTTGATAACAGACACAAAGAGCAAACCAAAAGAACTACAGAATGTAGTGAAGAAACCTAGAAGCGAGGGCTAAACCTAAACAGAATGAAAGCTTGAACAGCCCAACAGGCAAATTACAAATTTCAGATAAGAAAATCAAACAAGAAATGCAATTTAATTATATGGGAAGGGTTTTAACAGGGAACGGAATATGCGGCACTGAAATCCGAAGGCGCGTTGGGATAGCGAAAATGTCTTCCAAAAGATAAGTATTAAAAATCAGGAAGATTTCGTTAGCAAAAAAATTAAAAAAAGACTTAACTGGTACGTCATATCAGCCCTGCAATAAGGTAGTGAATGCTGGACAATCTCCTCACATAGGAAGAAGTGAGGTGATGCAACAGAAATATGGTTCTACAGAAGGATAATGAGAATATTATGAATCAAACACGTGAACAACGACGAAGTTTTAGAGAAAATGGAAACAAAAAAGACAATTATACTTAACATCAGAAAGACAGAGTTGAAATTATTAAGGCACATAATGAGGAAAGAGGGCTTGTAAAATTTGATACTCACAGGGGAGATTGAAGACAAGAGAGGAAAACAACGCATAATCACACTAGCAAATTTGGGTAAACGGATGGAGAGATAAGAAAAAGACAAAAATTCTTAAGAGCTACAAAAAGGAAATTGTGGAGGTCCTCATCGCCAACGTCCTGAAGGATACGGTACATAGAAAAAGAATGTATTTCCTATGGGAAGCCTTTAATTGTTTCTTTTCCTCAGGTATTAATTGTTTGAAATTCGCTTTCTTTAAGAATATTAAGCCAGGCTGCATCGAAAGCACTTAGTCATTCGCCTTATTTTTTTTCCTGGAGATGTTCCGGTTTCAAGTGAGGCAAAAGTTTAGCTATTTTGTATTTTTCAACCTGGTCCTGAAATTTGTTGACAACACCACCATATTTGATCGTGAGGTGGAAGTAGTTTAAACGAATATCTCAGTGACGTCATTTCCTATACTTCGGTCCGAAAATTGGGAAAATTATAACCTGTCTGAACAGATGACAATATGAAAACATTCCAAATGCCTGTCAGCACTTTTAGCGGCTTCTCTTTTTTTTTCTTTTTTGTTGAATATTGTTTGATTTAAAGGATTAATTGTATTCAAGCTTATCGGACATAACAACAGATAAGATGAAGATAATACACTGCTTTTCATTTTGCTGATTGTGAACTTGGAAAAATAATTTTGTTTTTGTTTAATGCATGAAAAAATATTTTTGATTGTCTTATTTTGACCTTTATTAATAGACAAATAAGCACCACAAACACGTAAACAAAAGACAGACACACGCAAGCAAATGCATATATAAAGTGTAGTACGTACGTCAATAAGAAACACGCTCGCTACTAGACGAATGTCTATTGCTAACTAAGAATGGTTATCAGTAAAAGAATGTCTAACTTACATATCGGAATCGACAAAATAAAGCAGACGCGAAACTTTAACATTTGGGGAGAATAGTAATAGACAAACGAAATATGTAACATAAAATCGCAAGTTGTATCGGAATGGTAAAAAGTGCCTTTTAGAAACAAAGTAAAATATGGAGAGAGAGAGAGAGAGAGAGGGGGAGAGAGGGAGAGAGAGAGAGGGGGATGTCTTTAGAATAAAAAATGAGTGTCGAACTACTACGTAATATATGATCTCATATATTGAAGTGAACGCTGGACAATTGCCACACAGATGAAGAGGAGACTAGAAGAGACAGAACTGTGGTTCTACTGGTGAGGTGCTGAAAATACCATGAACAGAGCATGTAATTAACGAATAAGTTTCAATAGAGAATAGGAACTACAAAGAAACTACTGATGCCAATCAGAAAGAAGCAGCTGAAACATTTGGGGTTCATAAGAAAACAAAAATTGGATAATATAATATTGACAATATATTTGAAGGCAAGTGCTGTATGAAAAATAACTAGTAACGAACTTGAGTAAATAGATAGCTGAACAAGAACCACAAATTCAATAATGTTTAAAGGTGCAAGAGTTACTTATGGTGAAAAAAGACCAGAAGCCGCGAAAAACCTTGATCATCCATGTCCTGTAATCGCAACAAAAGATGGAAAGTGATAGTGAGAGAATTATCCTATTTTAGGACAGTCAGTTATTAATATTTAACTGACTTAACCAATGTTAACAAAAGTGCAGTATATGTATGCATCATTACCAATGGTTCAATATATCAACTTCTAACCTGAGCTCGACTGAATATTGTGAATTTCATCTATGTGTAAATGTGTAAAATAACAGTTACAAAATTATTCAGATCTTTGCTCACAAATGATAGAAATTAATCCATAATTCAAGTTGTTCAGATAAAATTGATCCAGAACAATAAAATGATAGTGAACCACAACATACTATACTAGGGAATTACTTTGCAAGATTTATTTGCAAATGATACCCCCCCAAAATTTGATAGATAGCTATTTACTAACATTTATCGTATCTGTTGATAATAGTTTTACTGCTAGTGAGAAGCGGGCGTCTTAGTAATGGCTGTAGAAATAAATTCACAACTTTTGTTCAACAACAAAAAAAAAACAGATGCATTTCTTAATTTCTAATATCAAATCAGCAAATAAAACGTTTTTATAAGCGCAGAACATCATTAAATGGAAAAGGCCGTTGAAAATTTGACCCGAATTTAATAATCTCCTCGATGTCTTTTTCTTAAAACGTTTTAAATATGATAAAAAGGTAGCACTGCTAAAAGCAAACAACTCTCTCTCTCTCTCTCTCTCTCTCTCTCTCTCTCTCTCTCTCTCTCTCTCTCTCTCTCTCAAAAAGAATATTTAATAAATCGGACATTGACATGTAAAAGTAAATTCTGTTGGTATGTATTCAACGAAATTGAGCAACGTGAAAAGTAAATAAAAAGGCATGATTAAACAATAAGCAAGTCATTGACTGCTGTTTGCTTAACGTTTTTTAAAGCCATTTTTACGTCTCAGATAATGACAGCGAAAGTTACAGGAGCTCTTTAATGATCAGCTATTTTTGTACGATTAGTGCAATATATATAGTCTCGGTAAGTGAAATCGCCGTGTTGAATTCAAATTCCGTGTTACTCTGTTGTATCCACTTTTGAAAAAGGCAAAAGGCATGAACTCGTCTCTTCACCCCACTAAAATCTTAACCTGTTCAAGTCTAGGATCAACCCTTATCTTCCCCCACATATTCCCATAAACTGTGCCTCTCACTCTATAACCCTCTATCTCGAGTGGCTCTTCAACCTTATACAGAGTGAACATCATAGTAAAATAGTAGCGTAGACAGCACTCTCTAGTTTTAGGTGATAACCCGTCTAATAGAATGAAAACTAAATTAAAGAAAACGTGAAAAAATCAAACAGAAAACCACTCCCCTGTTTTTCGTACAAATGCCTAGCAATTCAAAGATCATAAGGAAAAGGGATGTTAAGAGATATAATCGTCTACGGCCTGAAGGGACATGACGTTTAAGCTGTGTTTACTGATGTCGTATGATCAATGAGTAGGGGCGGGGGGCAGAGGCGGTACAGAAGAGGGAAATCTTTCCTCGTATATGTTCAGTGAAGGATAGGGAGAAGCAGAAAATGGCTTAGAGAGATCATCGTCATATAAGGCGACAAAATATAAGCAGTTTGTCGCCCTAGCTGCGCTTATAGGATGTGCCCATGAGAGGCAGTCGAATGACAAGAAGATATATAAGCACCCCACCCAAGAGCGAAAAGACAGATTACTCCCCTCACACACTCGCGTGAAGAAGATCAACGTTCAGAGAAAGCCCCTTTCCCTCAGGCCACACACGCTTACACCGATATTAACTGACGAAATCTGGAGATGATTAAACAGTAATTTTACGTATGACAGATTTAGTCTGGTGTTCATATTTGTCTGTGTAACGATTACATTTTATTTCTACTTCAGTTAATAGGTCAATACTTGTAGTGATAGTAAAACAATACATTTGGAATGATTACGAGCTGGCAAGTGTTGTTTACGTTAAAATTTATGGGAGACTCTTGAATATGTATAACCCTAAAAATCCTAGATTCTTTTATGTATTTGTTAGATATAGTTTTGAAAGATTTTAGAACGTTGTACAGGACCTTTTAAGGCAATAAGATTATAAGTGTATATGGGATTATAATGATACTGTAGTCACACATAAATAATATTAAGAAAATAAAACAAAATAATATTAAGAATATGAAAACGAAATGTATAACTAAGAAATTAAATAGTTTATGAATTTTAAAAAGTTATTAAGAGACTACATAAAAGGAAAAAATATACTTTTACAAGGGTAATTATAGTCTTATACTAAACGGTTACAAGCTGTAATTGTTAAAAGAGATAAATCCACATAATAGAAATGCAATATATTTATTATTTTTTCTCATGAAGTTAACATTTGCTCTATGAAAAATTTCACGGGGTCTTGTAAAGAAATAAGTTTTTAAAAATTTGAGCGACTGGGACTTAAGAGATTTAGCGATTTAATTATTTTTGTGACGATTGTTAGACCTAAGCAATAATGCGATGTAATTATTTCAGATATTCAGCTTGAAGAACCACTTATAAACATAATTAATAATGCTTAATTAAATTTGAATAATTATTTAATAAGTTAAATATTCCGATAATGTTTTGCTCTGAAGTATGGAAAATTAAATTCTGTCTGCTTAATTATATTTTGCAACAACATGAAAGCAAAATGATTATTGTTCCTTTGTTTGAAAGTTCCTGCCGATGAGCGCCCCATTTTTTTGCCATGAAGAACACATTTTTTTATGTTTAGATATTTCAATGGGCTTAATAAATAAATATTCATACGAAATTTAACGGTTCAACATGAAAGAATTTGGCCGTGACTAGGCGAAGAGAAGAATAAACTCTTTCACATATACAGATTGAAATTATTTTATTAACTATGTCGTTAATAACTTGCAGGTTCTGCGTGGGCCGAGTGATTTAACCAAAATCCCACTTATGAAATGTTTGTTGTTGTTGTATGGTAGTAATAAAATAAATAGTATAATCTTGTGCCAAATTGTGCTTTGTCCAGTTCTGACCTACGTGTATTCCTATCTGTATTGATGCAAGTATATCACGAATACAGATGTAATACTGAAACTGTGATATATTTATAAAACCAGAAAATAATATAAATAATCTTTAAACAAACTAGACACATAATATTACAAACTGCTACGTCCTGGGCATGACGATAAACTACACCAGGCAGCAAGGCCTCTGGTCGAGAGCTTTTGAGAAGCGTGGAACCACCTCTTAATTGCTACTGTGCTCAGCTCCACTCTGACCCATGGTGGTAGCATATGTTAGGTTCCCAGCTATGGACAAATAGTTAACCCCTAACCTGGGGTCAAAACACTGTCAAAGTATAAAAATAGATTTTTATAGTAAATATTACTAGCAATACATTTTTGGAAAAATATATGATAAGTAATGCATTTAAAAAAATACAACCAATACATCTGACTCTCGACAAAAATCCTCTTTCCAAGAATAAACCAATGAAATATGATCTACAAATTGATTTCTTACAAAGAATACATATTCTATTCATACGAAAATATCCGAAAAATATTGTTGGCATTAAATAACTCATTGAGGTTTATATATCTTACAATAAACCAAACCAACCAAACCAAATACAAACGACAAAAAATGTCTTCAGTTTTCTTTAATACTTTCACTCCGAGCAAGGCAAAAAAGCCACTAAGATGCAAGGAGTTACTGAGTGTTAGATAATATGAAAAACAAACAAAACACAATAACAAAAACACTATTACAGGGAGACAAAAATAAAAAAAATTAAATAAAAAGATAAAAATAATGATTGACATTGTATTTATATTTTTGAAGATCAAAGTTGACTGGATGACAAACGACTGGAAGAGGATTCCACGAGCGGGAAATACGATGGAACACAACGCTAACATATAACTTATCGCTGAATTTGTAAAATGATGGGATCTTGCTGCCAACGTAGTACTGCGCTTAAAATCATAAAGTCCAGGAAAATTTCACCAGAAACATTATCATGAAAGTATTTATAGAAAAGTCTCAGGAAAGTGACTGAAAGAAACGTACAATAATATTGAATATTCTTCTTCGAAACAATAAGAGATTTACTTAATGTAAAACAAAATCGTAACAACCTAAAATCTGAAGCAGGAATTTACACTGTAGTCAGTAACAGTGTCACAAGGAATACATAGATGAAACTTCTAGAAATTTTAATATAGGAATATATGAACGGAAAAGAGATCTTTTATGAGACATCACACTAATTTTGTAATATACCCAATATACACAACATTTGTCTTATATAGTATTTGGAAGTTTGGGGTGTATTAATTTTAATAACTAAGTTTCTAGTTTGTTCTTATTTTTGTATGAAATAATGAATCTGATGTATCTATTATTATCGACTAGTTTTATATATATCTATCTATCATGTTTTTATATTGCTGTTTCTTATTTTTTGTGATTGTAATGCATTTGATTTTGGTAATATATGTTGTTAACGTTATTGTCAATATTGATATTATTATTAAAATTATTGTCTTATTATTAAAATCAAATTTCATTTAAACAAATTAAATTTGGCTTGCTTACTGAGCGTATAATTACAGAACCCATTACAAACCATAAGTGTTTGTTTTAGATTATTTGATTCTTTAAGGAAAAAAAAAATTAGATGCGGAAATGAGTTTAGCAATTTGGATTGGGTTGCTAATAACAACAGTTTTATATTTTTCAAGACAGTCACTGTTTTTGTTTAGAAGGCAATTATTAGAACAATATACTTTTTATACAGAGATGTGGTAAAATTATCACTTCTATAGACAATGAAAATATATTGAAATAATATATTTTTTATTGATATTTCGTTCATATGTGAAAATTAAACATTTTTTTTTCAAAATCTTTTCAATTTCTATAATGTTATTAACGGATTTGATTTGCGTGAAGATGTCATCAATATATTTGACATCAATGGTGGGTTTATTTAGTCTATTGAATATTTTTTTCTAAGTTGGTCATATAAAAGTTTGAAAATAAATGATCGAGAGGGCTGCTGTCATTGTGGGTATAAATATTATCAAGGTGACAGAGGAAAAAGATGATAATAGATTTTTTTTTAATATTTTGGAATTAATTTTCAGAGGTGGCAGAGAAGAATGCTGATAAATAATGTCAATTGTTTCATGGACTGGAATGTTGGTCATCAAAATTTCAACGTCTAACGAAGATAAGATTAGACCCTGAGATTTGGTGGAATGAAGAATTTGTAAACCCCGTAAGAAGAAAGGATAGATAAGTACGGTATAATTAAGTCGTTTAATGTTTTTGATAATTTATATACGGGTGTATATGCTTGTTATATTATCGGGTGGAGTGGATTGCCTGATTAGTGGATTTTAACATTCCGTATAAATTAACATGTTGAGATCCACTGGTGATTTTTTTGAAGTTTTAACGACCTGATTTGGCGTTATTCGCAGTTAATAGTTGATTTACATGGCTTTTTAGCTGGCAAGCTAAAATTTCGTGTAATTTGTTTTCTAATTTTTAGACAGATATATGAAACCAGTCGATACAAATAAATACATCAAATTCATTATTTACTACAAAAACTAAAAACTTACCGATTGAAAATAATATATCCCAAATTTCCAACGCCGTATATGACACCAATGTTGTGTTTGAATATATTTGTCTTTGGGCTCAAATTATGTGAGCGTCACAGATGCAGATATGGAGCCTCCATTGATGAGTTTGGGTTGCCTCTTCACTCCTGTCGTCGTAGTGGAGGTCGCTTTCCAAAGCATGCAGCAAACAACGACATCATCAGAAGAGGTCTGGATGCAGCTGGGTTCCCTTCCCAAATCGAACGCGTGGAACTCGAACGTGGTGATGGAAAGCAGCCGGATGGCATTACCACTTTCCCTTTTAAAATGTGGAAGTCGTTGATTTGGGATGCGACCTGTGCTGATACATTTTTGACCGGTAATTTGATCAGGTCCACAGTTGAGACGGCGTCTGTCGCTTGGGAAGCGGAGACAAAAAGAAAAAAAAGTTAAATATTCTTCTCTTGCTGATAGTTTTTTTTTTATACTCCTATGGCTATGGAAAATTCTGAGGTTATTGGCCCTCGTTCGATGGCGTTCCTTCGGAGGTTTGGGGGGATTGAGTCTCGATTAACCGACGAGCCTCGCGAAACGGAGTGGCTCTTGCAGCGTGTCTCACTGGCGATGGTGCGTGGTAATGCTTTCTCCGTCATTGCGTCATTGCGGCTGGCAGAGGATAGCAAAAACAAAAAACCAAAAAACATTTTGTTTATAATTACTTCGTTCAAACTTTTTTCAATAAATTTGCACACTTGGAGAATGTTTATCCGTAAAAAGAAAATCAAAAAACGTCTAAATGGCACAACGACACACTCACGGAGATTTATCTATCACCTATCAGACGATAGTGTCATCAAACAACACATTAATAAGCAGTATTGAGATCATAGTAACATTGGACAGCTACTGACAAACAATGGGAAAATACTAGCAGAATCAAACAGTAAAAACGGACTTATGTGGCCTGACGATTGCATCTAGCATGTCGCTTCTAAGTGTTGACTTCGATGTTCACTTTTATATTTATATTTACATACGTTCTATCTCTGATATTGAGCACTTTATCCGATAAATATAGCCCACCTTAAGAGTATATTTCTTCATATATATATATATATATATATATATATATATATATATATATATATATATATATATATATATATATATATATATATATATATATAGCATAATGAGAAGCCACGTATAGTTTCTTGATATGTATATAATATGGAGAAAAAACAACTGAAAAGTTGCAAATTAAAAGAAAAAAAGAAATTGAATGTTAGTTGTGAAAGTATTTATTTATATTTTTACATATATATATTTGATATTTCAGATCGCCTCGATCTTTCGTCAGAAATTAATTAAATGAAATATCAAATATATATATATATAAAAATATAAATAAATACTTTCACAAAAAAACATTCAATTTCTTTTTTCTTTTAATTTGCAACTTTTCAGTTGTTTATATATATATATATATATATATATATATATATATATATGAATATCAGGATATTAAATAAATGCTAAGAGGGAAAACTGTCTAACGAATATTTCGTTCGGAGTAACAATTTCTTCTCACACAAGGAGAGTTTTATTAGTGGAGTTCATTCTATATTAAAATATTTTGGAGATAGCAAATCCTGATTAGAGTTTATATCGAAATACTAAAATTGAAGCAACGTGCAATATGTAAACTTTCATTTTGCCGTCCGATGCATCTAAACTGTATAGATATCAAAATGTTATGCGATGGAGTTCTGTATATTGTACGAGATCGAGAGATGTATAAATAGAAACATGAAAGAAAATAAGAATCAACTGAGAATTAGAGAAAATGACTGAGAAAAAGACGTTAAATTAAAATAGAAAAAGCAAAGACAAAAAGACCCGATGAAATAGAGAAAGAAGCAAATCGAAGTAATGATGGTAAGGAGAGGGTGGAACTATAGAGAAAATAATGCTATTGCGTTTCATCTGGATGCCCGTTTCACATCGCCAAGGTTTCTCTGCCTCGGTTTTTGGCGCAGCCGATAAACATCACCAGAGGGAGCAAATTCTTTTATTGTTACACTCCAATTGCTCAACCGTATTTTGGCTCGCATCCAAAGTTCAGAATACCCATTTCAAAGACTGACCATTCCTGGCAATCGAATCAACCCAGTGAGAACGCACTTAATGTTGCAAATGTGTGCACGGCCGTAACAAGCTAGTAAAATTCGTTCCCGCTTGATTGATAAATATACCCTCCTGCAATGCTTCAATCAAAATTACCCCTGAAATAAAAATATGCTAATTACATGTTTTTACTTGACTTAATAAATATTACGAATAATACATGCTCAATAACGCTCTTGGGCTGATAGAAATATATCTGTGCCAACTTTTGTAATATGCTAGAAAAATCTAAAAAGATTCTTTCAACTTTACTCAGTTTCCACATGATTATATAATCGGTTACCTGTATTACGCTATTTAGAAGCGTTGGTAGAAAGCCAGAAGCCAGACAAATGATTTCCACGTGAAATTTGAGAAAAAGAATTTCAGTCAGAATATAAACTCTCGGATTTCTCTTTTTATTTTATGAAAAAAAAATAAAGCAGTCTGAAACAAGAAATATCGTAATAAGATCCAGAATAGAAAGATAGTTTAAATTACAGTCGACTGGACAAAATTAGTTTCCTTTTCTTAGTGGAGTCTGAGAGAATCCTTTATCACAGATTCTATTTTGATTGGATCAAACCATTCACAGGAACGTATGTGACTCGAACAATGTTTTAAACGTGTAAATGATGTTCAAAATTTGTATCTATGAAAAGCTGCATATAAATTCACATTTTCTCAATATATATATATATATATATATATATATATATATATATATATATATATATATATATATATATATATATATATATATATATATGTAGAATAAAGGGTTTTAAAAGGTAGACCTGAACCTTTTTATAATCATGATTCTACATTCAACACCATCACTTGATAAGACAACAGAAGTGTTGAAACAAAATGGTTATTTTTGTAGTGATTTTATAACATATTCATGTTATAATTTTCGAATGAATAATTATATTTGCTCTACTCTGTATTGAGCACTCTTTCAAGAACTGCATTTGTTGGTCATTGTAATTTATTCCGTATACACCAATCCTATACTTAAGTATATATATATATATATATATATATATATATATTTGAAAATATTTTTAAAGCTACAAAATCTAATTAAAGAAATTAAAGTTTTAGCTTAATATTACATGAAATTTTTAAAAGCGAAGCAACCGGTTTCGCTCCCGCTCTTAAGGCCTCTACGGGAGATTTAACTTAGATTAAAATAACAGGAAAATGTGTAATGAATAGAAGAGAAAAAATTGCACGTAAAGAGCTAGAGGCAAATAACAGTGAGCCCCAATAAACATTCACGCTGTTTACAAAGGGGAGGTATGCGGGACCCGATATAAAGTGCCTTCAGCACCTTGAGATGAAATAGAGAGTGCGACCGGGACACAACAGTGAACCAATCAGCACTAAATTTAGCAGCACACCCTCTGTTATTTAAAAGGTGCTGGCATATGGTGGAACCATAAGTATATATATATATATATATATATATATATATATATATATATATATATATATATATAATTTAGATAAAAACAGACCACTTTAAGGTTCCATATAATAAATTATTTCACTAAATAATTTATTATTTCAATAAATAATTTATTATTTCAATAAATAATTTATTATTTCAATAAATAATTTATTATATGGAACCTTAAAGTGGTCTGTTTTTATTTAAATTATTAGCTCTGATTTACATTGAGCTCTCTGGATTTTATCCTCCTTAGGTCTACCCATACGGATATATATATATGGTTTAGAAGTCCACATTTTCTTAATTCGAATTTGCTGTTTTCGACTTTGCAACAAAAAATAATGTAACCATTACTCCGAAAAAAAATTGAAATCATAGGATGCCATTATTTCATATTCTGCCTTTACATACAATATTAATCAGGAAAACCAATTATGCAAATGACTGAAATTAATGTTAAAAGTCCGTTGTATCTAGACATACGCATACATTTGTATATTGTTTTGGTCAAAATTAGATCTCAACTGCCTTGTGCTAGATTTATCATAATATGCTTTAAAATGGCCGAAACTAATGAACACTACACCTAAAATGAATACAAAGCCATAATAAAATCTCTCAAGAAAGTTCTGTGTCATGTGGTTATTTAAGTAAAAACTAACAAGAAAAAACTTCTGGTTTAACTGCGTAATTTCTCATCATTTGTGTGACAGAATTTATTTGAAAAGCAGGTCTCAGAAAAATAACATATTAACACGTGATTTTATAGCAGGTCACATAATCATATCAAATAATTTTCCAGTAAGTAGTCTCACAAAAATAAACCAGAGTACTCAATTGTTGTTTGAGAATAAAACAATGTTTTATATGGAGATGAATCAAACTTAATGAAACAACGAAAATGTATCTCGCTTTCTTCATTTATAAATTTGCGTAAGGCTGAATTTTGTTTGTCCGTCCACAACTTTCACCAGTAAAACTAAACAAGCAATCACGTACCGTTAACAAACATCTTTCGTCAGAGTTATTTCATATATATATATTACTAAAAAAGAAGTAGTAATATTTAATTTGCCTATTATTAAAAGTATATATTTAATAAATATGTTTTCTGTGCTATTTGTTTTTAATTCATTGTTTTAAATTGCTATATATAAAATACATTTCAGTTAATAATGTTTTTAAATCCTCCTGTTCGCATATAAATAATTTACATCTGCCTTGTCAAAATTGAGTTCTATGTTAGAAAATCTACAGCGTTCTTAATAATAAGCATTGTTGTCCTCTGATATTTCACATTACTACAAATTAGTCAAAAGAAGCTGAAAAATACGGAATCATTTTCGTAAGTTATAATAATATGTTTAATATAGTGCTTTTGTTGTTGGTAAAGTACTTATCTGGACTACTTAAAAGTATTTATGACGTAAATAATTATATTCTTTTTTGTAAAATCAGATTTATGGCCAGTTTTGTTCCTATGTATTACGAACGGGTTTTTATAGAAGAGTGTTTTTATATTACGAGATTTTTTGCCAATGTAAGTGTACGTATATTGTAATGGATGTATTTGATAAATACCAGCATCTCTGATTGTCTAAAACATTTATTAATTCATTTTCATTTTTTTTAATAGTGTATTAGAGGATATGATTAGGGATTTTGTGATGTTGATGTTAGAATGACAATGGTGGTGTATAATTTTTGGATTTGTGCACTTTGTATGCTCATTTCATAGCCTTGATAATGAAATGATCTGTATATTGAAAAAAGAGATTATAATAAAAACTTTTTAGATCACAGCGAGTCCCAATAAACATTCACGCTTTCATGTTTCTACGATTGTACTTCCTAAGACGCTGGTTGGTAATTGGTGATAAAAATGATTTTTTAAGGGAAAGTTAAAGGTGGAGCATAAATTCAGAATTAATATAAATATATATATATATATATATATATATATATATATATATATATATATATATATATATATATATATATATATATATAAAGAAATATAGTCTTAAAGTGTTCTATATTTATGGGATAAAGTGCTCAATATCAGAGATAGAGCGTGTGTAAATATAAAAGTGGACATGGAAGTCAGCACTTAGAGGCGACAGTCTGTTTCATGCTAGTGCAATCGTCAGGCGATATATATATATATATATATATATATATATATATATATATATATATATATATATATGGTGTATATTTAGGCAACAATTTTTCATTGATGCATGTTTCAGTAAATAATATAGACAAGTTTTGTCTGTTTATTTTAAGTAAGTTTCTTTCATATCGTCTGATAAGCTTAACAACATTATCACCGAAAGGAAATCACCATATTGATACATGTTTAAATCCAATCTAAGCTTTCGGCTTACATAAGCCATTATCAAAGCTGACAATTACATTTCAATATATCAACCAATCCACGGACGAAACTGTTGCATGAATATATATATATATATATATATATATATATATATATATATATATATATATATATATATATATATATGTGTGTGTGTGTGTGTGTGTGTGTATTGGAAATTCATGGATAACTTAACATGTTTCGAGATTTGCCGTTGAAATAAGAATAAGCTGTCTTCTATCAGAAGAGTGTTGCAATGGTCAGAAAATATGGCTTATTTAGAGGGATGACGAAAAATGTCAATATTCTATGTTGTAATACCCTGGCCAGTGACGATATTTAATCTTCTATTATCACTTAAATTCAACACGACTTTACGATTAATTAATGATAGGCGACATTTCTACAATCGTTTTTGTAATGCTTCCGATTGACAGCAACACTTCTTCATATTAACTGCGACACTCTTCATATCTCTCAAGACATTTGGGGGGGGGGGGTCGAGTTCTTAGTCTGGGGATGTATTTTCCTTTTCAGAGTTGCAATCCCTTTTTGTTTCCATCGTTTAGATTGAGTAATTTCTTTTTATGTCTTATCAACCATTTGCAGGTTATTTAAAATCTGGAATTAATTTTACATTGTAGGAATTTTGAGTTACTGATACAATTCCTACTATTTGACCCATAGATGAATGCAGAAGAGGCAGATTCAGGTTTTTTTCCAAAAGAGTATTTGCGGGTTAGTGAATTTCATGAACGACTGGAATTGGAACTCGGAGAGTCGAGTTACAATTTCGAGCCGTGATCTATTACACCACCCGCACATCCACGTTTATAGCACCTGCTATTCTCAACCGGTCACCACATAGGTAATGACTGAGTTCAACTTTACTTAACTTCTGTAATCGTAAGAGAACCGGTGTTTCATCGTGATATTGTCCTTTTATTGATTATGATTATAGGTAACTCACTTTTTACCACTGGTGATGACTCTTATCATAAAAAATATCGGTAACATGTCTACACTACAATGACGAGAAGATGGCAACTCTTTGATTAAACTGAGAAGTGGTCAGATGACTAAGGAATCATTGAGCAAGTATAGCTTTATGATAAATTTTGTTTTTTTATTAACGGGTTTTGCTAAAATTCGTGCAGTTTGCTTAGTATTCTCTTCAACTAGGTTTTGCAGAAGCTCATTGCTGAGAGAATTTGGTTGTCCAAATTTAAGGGAACAATTAAATCTTCATTCTATAAATAGAATGAAGATTTCTTGCCGCGTTCGCTGCTGAAGAGGAAATATTTAAAAATCCATACGGTATACAGCGTCTGATACGTGTCTTATATAAACTAATTTTACAAAGGTAAAATCAATATAAAATTTAGCCACTCTGATATTATGTAATCTGCATAGAAATAAATAATATCAAAACGTAAAAAGTTAATGCTGTATAATTTTCTTTCCAATCTAATACATTGATCACGTAATGATATCGTATAAAAAATCAATATCTCTACCAAGTATTCCAAGAAATAAGATTCCAGATAAATCTTTCCAAAACAGAAACTATAGAATGAAGGCAGTGATGGGATTAGTAAATACAATACGAAATTTAGCATAAGCAATAAACAAATTGAATGTAGAATGGACTGTGTTAGAGTTGGTTTCGTTCTGTTTTAATTGCAATCTGATTGGTTGAACACACACACAAACACACACACACAAAATTTAATCTATATACATTGAATTTTGGGGGATTGACACTAAGATCCAATAAAATTGAATCCCGGACACATGAACTTCTTGACACATTGCTGTCATGAAGTACTTAACATTTAACAGTCATTAGACGTGAACAGGCATAGGAATTTTGTTTAAGAAATTGATGACCATGAGAGATTTTGTCAAAACTAGGGTGTATTATAGTTCAGACAACGTGTCTAATGACTGTTAAATGTTAAGTACTTCATGACAGCAATGTGTCAAGAAGTTCATGTGTCCGGGATTCAATTTTATTGGATCTTAGCGTCAATCCCCCAAAATTCAATGTATATAGATTAAATTTTGTGTGTGTGTGTTTGTGTGTGTGTGTATAAAAATAGTTGTAATGTTTTTTACTGTCTCAGAATGTGGAGGATAATGTGATATCAAGGAAAAACGATAATATTAATAATAATGACGATGGTAAAATAAATAAGAATTGTACATGGCTTTCTATACTCTTGTCCAAACTAATTAAAACAACCACTTTAGTTTCCTTTCCTTCACCGTGCGGTCAGTTTTAGACCCACGGGAATGACAAGGTGTAATGAATTTCTATTTTTTCCTCAGTTTAGGTCATTTGCAGTAGTGTGCAGTAATATGAATCTATTTTTGGGGTATATGAAAAAATTTGTTTGGCCTTGAAAAATATCGCGTCATTCAGGAGTGCATCGGATTTTTATCTCGACCAGTCGCTATTGTTTCGACTGACGATTATTGTCCTACGGCTTTTGTCTGCGATGGATGTTACTCCAAGGAAGCGTACGAAAATTGTAACGCTGCACGAACACAATGGAAAAGCTTACCAGTGAGCAAATCAAGGTACTATTGCCTGGCTCTGAAACTCTCCTGCTTTAAATCCAATCGAGAATCTGTGGTCAATCTGCAAGGAAAAACTTCGTGGAATGGATATATGAAGTACAAACATGAGTAGAGTTTCATGATTCAATGGAAAAATACGGAAAAAAAGTAAATAATAACTGAGTTATTCGGTTTTTTTTTTTCAATTAATTTGCACAAGTGTGTATGTGTATATGAATATTTTAAGGTTAAGTAAGTAGTCATGTGCACAAAATTTTTTATCTGAGCGTGTGTTGGGGGATAGCGGTTTATCGCCTTGATAATAGTGATAATAATGACAGTAGGAATAATAATAATGATTCCGTTTGTAAAATGGACAATTGTGTTAGGTTTACGTGAATACGTGTGTTTGCATGTGTGCGGATAGTTTTTGGTAAATGTGCCTTGTTAGGACCTGGTTTGTATTTTTGAATAAATATTTTTTATTCATTCCTGTTTGTTCTATGATATTTTCTCGGCAAAGATAAATTGGCAAGACTTGGAATTTCAGTGACTAATTTTGTTGCAAATAGGTCTAAATGCCTACTGAGTGGTTATCTGTTTTTGGTGAGGGTCACGTATTTGTTGACGACGAATAATTCTGTCGCTGAACGCGAGTTTGGTTTGCCCGATGTAATCTTCGTTATATGATTTACATTTAATAAGCATATTATATATATATATATATATATATATGTATGTATATATATGTATGTATATTATATATATATATATATATATATATATATATATATATTAATTTATTATAATTTTATCATATAGACAAAACCATTTTACTCACAACAAAGATGCAACTTGGTTTCAGTGCATTTTAACTGCACGTCTACGGGTGAGAGTCGGAAGTTTACTTGTGAGTAATATGGTTTTGTCTATATGATAAAATTATAATAAATAAATAACTATCGCTCTACTACCTGTATCGAGCTCTTTTTTTAATTAAGGCTGCGAACGTTTGAATTTATATATTACTTCCGTTCTCATCGCATCGGATATATATATATATATATATATATATATATATATATATATATAGGAGGTTTTTACATGAACAGATGAAATGATTTTTTAAAACCATTTAGATTTATTCCTGGTTTAAATTTAATTTTGTACTACAATACTCGCAGTAAGAGCGAGCTCAGTTTTTGACAGTTGATATCGGCTTTGTGGTGGGTAATTTGGCGTTGGTGAGTATTTTTGTGTGATTTTGGTAATCTTTCGCTTCTGATTATTTTAAAGGCTTTGTGTGGTTTTGAATTTTGTGGTCTCGTCTCAATCATGGTATTGTTTTGCGTATAGTATTGGATGCGTCTGTATTTCTTGGGTTGTTATATATGTATATATATATCTATATCTTATTCCGGTTATTTTTCTTATTGTTTGTATAAAAAAAACATAAAAACAATATAAACTCTTTTCTTTTTTTCTTTTCTTTCTCTTTAAAGAAAACAATTTTTCACCAAAAGTGCATTTTTTTCTTTCGGACATAGATATATTTTTTCATATTATTGTAATTATTCTTGCTATGTTTTGTTGAGTATTGTGGGTGTGAGTTTGTCTGCGTGTCTTCGTCATCTGTTACCATGTGACGTGTATCAACTGTGTCAGATTGAATCTCAAAAGTTGACATAAACGCCAAGTCACAGGTGGAGGGGTTATTTCACGCGAGACTCGACGGCATTATGCAAATATTCTAACAAGTTAGATTATATCAGGCAATATTTTGACGTCAACTTTCATTTCCTGCAAAAACACAAACAAAACAACTAAAAGGAACAAAAATGACGAAGAAAAAGCAACACCAATTCACCATATATTTTATTAGGAAATATTCTCTCAAAAATCTTCTTTTTATCCCTAAGTCGATATTGTTAGTTCTTAAGCTTAGCTTAGTATTAACTCTAAGGTGCATTCTCACTAAGGATGACCTGCGAAGAAAGCTTGTTAACCATTAAACCAAAAGCAGGTACACCAAATGTGATATTTATTAAATGCATTATTTTTACTAAAATTTTAATTAGCTTTAATAACTAAGCCTATTTCAGTAAAATCTGGGTTTAGTTAGTAATCAGAGTATACAGATCCCTGAAGGTGGTTATTAACGGACAATCCTCCGAGGACGCGGCAGTCAACGCAGGCGTCCCCCAGGCGTCACTTCTCGGATCAACCCTCTTTTCTGATTTACATGAATTATCTACCTAAGAATATATACCGAGCTTTTGTAAACGTCTATGTTACGACGATATACAGTGGGAAAAAAACTGTCTGGTTATATTCAATGCCTCTACAATCAAACTAGTTATATTCCAACCCGGCCGATCTGACCCCCGAACTACCGCCAGTCACGAAGAATTGATGTACCCACGAGTAGGCTCCATTCCTTGTGAGGATATTCATCCTCAAACTCACAGACGACCTCAAATGGAACTCCTATATACGATCCATTACTAAAGTAAAACGATCGGTTCCCTGTACCGTTCCAGAAAGTATCTGACCCCTCATGCTAGATTAGGCCGGAAATGGAGGACTGTTGACATATTTGGATAAGAGCTGCCTAGACCTCACTTTCCACACTTGATAGAGTTAAAAAGCGTCTCTGAGTCCTTGTAGAAAATAATTATTTTCTACACTCCAACCTCTCTCTCTCTCTCAGGCGGGATGCAGCGAGTCTCACACTGGTCTATCGCTACTACCATGCAAATTGTCTCTTTCCACCCGGTTTGAACTCCACGGCTAAGATCCGTATGCCACTTAGATAGTAGCAAACCACCCACATTCCCTCCATATTCCATCGCCGAGACGTTCCACTCAAACAGCTTCTTCCCGCTATCTACTGCCCTATGAAACAGAATCCCAACGGGATGTTTCCCCGATCACAACAATCTGAACCTGTTCAAGTCTATAGTTAACAATTATCTTCCCCTCCTATCCATTTCAACTGCTTCTTAATTTAACCCTCTACTTCGAGTGGCCCTCGGTCTTGTACTGGGTGAACCTTACCATAAAAAAGCTTTTTTTTTTCTTTTTTTTTTCTTTTTTTACAATGAAGTTCCTCCAAGAAAAGACAAATAGGGGGTTATTGTTACAATATGTTATGATGAATGAGCTGTGCGATACGAATGATGAAGGGGTGGAAAAAAATGAAAATTATGATGATAAGGAGGATACATAACGATTATCCTTAGCTTATTTCTACAAAAAGAAAAACGGAAACTGAAAATGAAAAAGTGACCCTTGACCACAGTCTGGAGAATATGGCGGTATAGGATATTTTCCCTGATGAGTTCAATATTATCAGATGAAATACTCACTCAGATAGATTGTGAATTGTCATCAAGAATACAATATTTTCGCGATTGGTTAAGCGGGGTTTCTTTTTTGTTCGAAGTCGTTCATTTTAACACTTCCCCAATAGATGACTGTTTTAATCTTAACATTGACTCATAGAAACACAAAGTGAACCGAAAGAAAACATTCCTTGGAAGAACTTCTTTTGGCTACTGATTAGATTTTCCGCCACTACGCCACTTTTGTGCTGTTATAATTTATTTCAAATATCCATCTTTTCTCAATCATGTGTTCATTACGTGGAGACACGTTAACGAGAGTACATTAAATAATGAATGTCTATTCTTGCATTATTGTTGTCTTCTCACAAGTGAATGGGAAGGCATTTCCAAGTTTAGGCACATTCCGAAATAGTGGCTGATGACATTTAATAATTGAATGACATTTGGGATAATTCTTGGATCTTGGCAGCATTGGTTTCCGCCGAATTTAGACAAAATCAGATCGGCGTAAGACTCAAAGAAGCAACATATTCGGAGTGTCGAAACTATCTCCAGCGCAGACTGACTTGCGTACAATTTCCTTATCTCTTATACTAAATTTGTTATCTTTTTCTTTCTTTTTATGTTCCATGTCCTTTCATGGCGAAGGCGATCATGGCTACCCACCCCCCTCTATCCCTTGCAGCTCTCAGCAAGTTCCTTCTCCCTGCTTCCTCCCCAAGACCACTTTTTGTCATCCAACTGGTCAAGCTCGTCAGGTATGTCACGCGCTGCTTTCCCTTGTCTTGCTTTCCCTCTATTTGACCCTTGGGTATCAGATTCTCCAGGCCCGCTTCCTCAGTGTGTGTCCCAGAAGCTTCAGTTACCTCTTCTGATGTTAAGTATAAGCGTTCTCCTTGTTTGCAACCTCTCTAAGATCTCATCGTTGCTCACACGCTCGGTCCGTGATATCCTTAGCATCGTTAGCATTTTTTTTATAACTGATCCATACACCAAGGTATTGAAACTGTTTAGTATTTACTAATTCCATATACTGAATTTTTAAGATAGATTCAGTTTAGGTGCCATCACATTTATTATTCGGGTTCCAAATCATAATTTCTGTTTTGAAACGTTTTATCCTGAGTCCTATTTCTTGGAATACTTGGTAAAGGTTTCTTTTGTTTAAGACCATTTTTATGCAAATTATGAATACCTATGTCATCAGCATACACTTCCACTGCATCATCAGTACATTGGCCTCGGGAGGGAAAGCAAGAACGCTGTTTTTTGTTAGTAGACTCGTTTGGGATGTTGTATGGGACGCTTAAATGGAGAGTGTTCATATCTTCACATCTGGATTTGTATATATGCAGGCCATAGCCTAGAAAAACATGGCTATCATGTCCTCCTTGCCGTTATCCTAATCAGGTTTGAAAAGAAAATCGGTATTAGAGTGCTTGTCACACATTTGACTTTGACCGATCTAGTGAAGTCAGAGCCTGGAAGACAGTTTTTGATGGATGATGAGAGGAAGTCTCTTTCGATATGGTATATATATATTGCAGGTATACAATTATCTAGTGGAGAGGTAATAATTATCTGGAGTTGCTTCATGACATATATGCCATAATTACGCTCATTACCAGAAAGAAAGCTAAACTGGGTTGGGAAGAGTTGGTATTCATAAAACGGTGAGAGCCTAGTTAATAAATGAACTCAATAATAATACTAATTCATTAGTACCTTCATAATAATGGTTTCACTTGAAATACCATTGTCTGTATGGGGATCTTAAGGAATTTTCGTGAATAAATTAAAAATATTCCTCACATTTTGGAAATATGCGCTTCTGATCTGAAATTTATTTCATGAAATTGAGAAACGTCACAAAAATACCACACACACACACACACACACACACACACACACACACACACGCACACAGACACACACACGCATATATATATATATATATATATATATATATATATATATATAATATCTTTATTTGCAAAATATTTACATCGCTACACAAAAGCTATCAGGTTTCGGAACTGAAAATTGTTCCTTTTCATCAGGCGATGTTTAGTAACTGATTCCCTTAAAATTAGCTTCAAAATTAGGTCTTCAAAAGTCACACTACATGAGTATATACTGTAATGAAACCTGCATAAAAGAGGGATTGTTGCCCAAATACACAATTAGACACTAGTTAAACTTCTGTGATTTCTCTCTTGGCAATTTGATTTGCCTTGAGGAACTACTGACTTTGAAAGCAGTAAACAATACGTTAGTTTATTTACGATTTAAAAAAGGAGTGGAGATAAGATTTCAAAGTTTCATGGGTATGTCTAGATTAAATAATCTAAACCAGGTCATTTCTGAACGAGAAAAGTGAGAAATATAGAGAGTAGGTTATAGGTAGGTGTGTTATTCAATCCTGTCTAGATGAACTGACATTTATTTAGAAAGTATTACTTTTGCTAACATCCGGTTATGTATACAATTAAGATACATTGAATCAAACAAAGAGATATACTTAATAACAGGTTAATTTTAAAGAATTTCAAAATTTTCTTATTAATAAATTTTTATCTATACTTGAGAACCGTATTAAAGAGCCTTTAGTATAATTAAATCATTTTTCATATATGAATATTATTTTGAACTCAAAATACATTACATATTGTGCTAAATGGACCATAAATCATGGCAGTATTACAGTTAAAATCATGGAATTAAATAACTATTATATATACCATTATATATTAATAAAATAATGGGTATCTAAATATAATACATAAACATTTTACGAAAAATCATATTAATATTTTAGCGTAAACATTATACAATGCCTATAAAATACTCTTAGTTCCTTACGCTGATTTAAGAGACCATTATTATTAGGAAACTTAATTATATGCAGCTTTTCATGTAGGCACAGGGGACATGGGTCATTTAAGGACTTACAAATTCTCGTTTTTTTAATATTTTACATTTAACTGTAGGGGTTTTATTGATTTCTTTTACATACCAATATATTTTGAGAGGGAAGTTCGATTACGTATTGTTGTTAAATGAAGAAATATGTTGATACCATCTTAGTTTAAAAGTTTTTTTTGTGCTACCAATATAAACTTTATTAACGCCTGGGTTTTTAGTGGATGAAATAGTGCATTGGCATACAATAGATTCAGTTAGACACCTATTTTCCAGTGGACAATTCATAAGATTTCTACAATTACATAATTCATTATCAATATTATTGTCTTCCGCTCTAGAATTACTATTATTACTTTGGCTTAAGTGTTTATTTACAATTTTATAATTATGTTTTTTAATAATTTCTTTAGATAATCACTGCAACTACAACTTAATTTAATCGCATTTTTATTGAAAATCTTTCTTAGAATATTATTACATGAAAAAAGTTTCTCAATCAAAGCAAGAAACTTTTGTCCTTAATGCTAACCATTTGTTAAATAATGATGTGTACCAAATGATTTTTCTATTTTTTTTTTCGACTATCATTATTATCTTTTCTGTATTTAATACCGGGACATTTGTATCCACTGTTTTTAAAGCATTATTATAAAAATTATTGTGTTTATAAAGTATAGCATCGTTGCCACATTAAAGACAGATTCTATAATTTATGGATGAGGGTGCAAGTTTTATTATAGATTTAGGGTGGACTTTAGGTGGATATATAATGGATTATTATTTGTTTTCTTGTATGGTTGGCATATGCTGTTTACTAAGTCTAATGTTACATCTAGGAAGTTAAACCTTTTTAATCTTGTATTTATAGTAACATTTAGGTTTAAATTTTTAAACTCTCTGTGTATTAATGTTCTAATTTTATCAATTTTGAAGTTGGTGGAATTCCTCATAACCATCAGGCCATCATCCCTACATAATCCTATATCATTCTATACTGAAGTCCTGTTGGGCAGTAAGATTGCATAAAATAAATAATCCATCAAGATCGGAAGACTCCACAGAACACAAAGATCCCACTGTAATGTCAGAATTGTCTTTTGAGTTATTTTTCATCCACTCTTTCTTTTTATGGATAAGAGCTAATTTTTAGCATTCATAATTCTTTCTTCGTTATGTTCGAATACACTGTGGCAAATTTAAGAGCAGATGTAAAAAGTTCCCTTCAAAAGAACAGGTATTAATCATCGATATCAAATAGTATTAACGAAAAATTGGTTTCATCTTTTATGTTAAAAAATCAATTTGTGACATCAGTGGTATTGATCTATTGCTTTAATCCAAGTTATTTCTTCATTTGATTTGTGTATTGACCGTTTCGAGGATGATTGTACTTATTCTACTAATCTCAAGTCTTTCTTTCCCTTTATTTGGATACATACACACATATAAATATATATGTGTGTGTGTGTTTGTATGTGTGTCTGTGCATGTTACCCTTTATATATGTAGACATTTTCTAAAGAAGTAATAATTTTTTCAAGCCTTTCTCTCACTTTATTTGTATATATATATAAATATATATGTGTGGGGGGAGGTGTTACGGTTTATATATGTAGATATTTTCTAAGCAATTAATAGGTTTTTATTTCTTAATCCGACAAAATTTATCACATTAAAAATTATTTTTAAAGGATACCCATGTTTGAGTAGACAATCCGATTATTTATTAAACAGCCTGTTTATTTATTAAGGGAAATATGCGCTCTCTACGATAGGATTTGAGCCTACGTATTCCTCGGCAGACGGAACTGTCGTTAGGTCAGAGAGCTCTAAAAGACTGAGCTACTGAGAACTGATTGATTAGTGCATTTAAGCGAAATATTTTTCGTCACAGATTCTGGAAATTTTCATATCTCCACATTTATAAAGAAATTGATTTGTTCTTTATCTATCCAACAATTTTTATGTCATCATATTTTATATATGTAGATATGCAATTTAATAATATGTAATCAGTCATTGAAATCTTAAAATATACACGGGTTTTAGGTATTGTGCCAAATAATTATATATACAACAGAAACACGAATGTATATACTTCTAAATGAATGTGCGTTAGCCTACGTTCGAGCAATGGCATGAGTTTTGAAAAAAAGGTACGCACAGTCTAAGGCTAAGATTAGGGAGTTCACAGAATCAATCATATTAGTTATTGATATTCTGTGATAGAGGTCTGCTGTCTAAGAGTTATATCGAATTAGTCATTGATCTTCTGTGTTACAGGTCAACTGTCTAATAGTTATATCGCATTAGTCATTGATCTACTGTGTTAGAGCTCCGCTGTCTAATAGTTATATCGCATCTGTCATTGATCTTCGGAGTTACAGGTGCACTGTCTAATAGTTATATCACATTAGTCATTGATCTTCTGTGATACAGGTCCGCTGTCGAAGAGTTTTATCGCTTTACTCATTGATCTTCTGTGTTACAGGTCCGCTGTCTAAGATTTATATCGCATTATACATTGATCTTCTGTGTTACAGATCCGCTTTCGCATAATTATATCGCATTAGTCATAGATCTTATTTGTTAACGCTTCGCTGTATAATACATGTCGTATTAGTCATTGACCTTCTGTGTAACAGGTCCGCTGCCTAATAGTTATATCACATTAGTCATTGATCGTCTGTGTTTCAGGTCCGGTGTCTAATAGTTATATCGCATTAGTCATTGATTTTCTGTGTTACAGGTTTGCTGTCCTATAGATATATCGCATTAGTCAATGATTGTCTGTGTTATAGTTCCGCTGTCTAATAGTTATAAACCATTAGTCATTGATCTTCTGTGTTACAGATGTGCTGGGTAATAGTTATATCGCATTAGTCCTTCATCTTCTGTGTTAAATGTCCGCTGTCTAATTGTTATATCGCATTAGTGAATGGTCTTCTGTGTTAAAGCTCCACTGTCTAATAGTTATATCGCATTAGTCAATGGTCTTCTGTGTTACAGTTCCGCTCTCTAATATTTATGTCGATTTAGTCATTGATCTTCTGTGTTAAAGGTCTGCTGGTTAATAGTTATATCGCATTAGTCATTGACCTTCTGTGTTACATGTTCACTGGCTAATAGAAGAAAGAAATTGATAATCATTTTCTGGCTGTGAGCTTTCAATTATGTTAGCAAACGATAAAAATGTTGCCCGATTTTGAGGCTTGAATAGCTTTTGAGACAACTTCACTAATTGGTTGATAAATGCTAATGTGGGAATTTGAATTTGAACTTCGTGTGAGCCTGTTTTTGCAACAAATTAAGATTTTAGTGATACTACTTAAATCTATTTGTGTGTATGTGTGTGTATGTGTATGTGTGTGTGAGAGAGAGAGAGAGAGAGAGTAGAGAGAGAGACAGATAAATAGAGGAATAGTTAGATGATGAACAGACTAAGAAACATTGAACTGGATATATATATATATGTATATATATATATATATATATATATATATATATATATATATATATATATGTATATATATATATATATATGTGTGTGTGTGTGTGTGTGTGTGTGTGTTTGTGTGTTTGTGAAAAGTGTGTTTATATAAATACAAATATAAATATATATGTGTAATATATCATATATATTATTATTTATATATTATGTGCGGTACTTATTAGAAAGCTCTCAATATCAGAGATAGAGCTAACATATTTTGTTGGATTGATGTGAGTTTGTGACCCTGGGTTTCACGCTTGTCTGACGATCGCAAAAGCGTGAAACCCATGGTCACAAACTCACATCAATCCTACCAATATATATATATATATATATATATATATATATATATATATATATATATATATATATATATATATATATAATTATTCGAAAATGATAACATAAATATGTTATAAAATCACTGCAAAAATAGCCATTTTGTTTCAACATTTCTGGTGTCTTATCAAGCAATGATGTTACATTCAACATCATCACTTGATAAGACACCAGCAGTGTTGAAACAAAATGGATATTTTTGTAGTGATTTTATGACATATTTATGTTATCATTTTCGAATGAATAATTGTATTTGCTCTACTCTGTATTGACACACTTTTAAGAATAAGTTGGTTATTGGAATTTATTCCGTATACACCAATCCTATACTTGGATATATATATATATATATATATATATATATATATATATATATATATATATATATATATATATATATTAAAAAGAAGAGAGGTACCGTAAACTTTTTGGGTTGTAATGTGCATTTTTTAAAAAAGTATTATTCTTTATTTTTCATAAAAAATTTTCATTATGAAAAATAAAGAATAATATTTAAAAAAAAAATCCACATTACAACCAAAAAAGTTTACGGTACCTCTCTTCTTTTTAATATACATACTTTTCTCTCGTTGGAACCATTATAACCTCTTCATTATATATATATATATATATATATATATATATATAAACTGAGAGATAGATAGTTATTGAACAGATTGAGAAATTATATATATATAACAGAATAGATAAACACATAAATCGATAGATAGAGATAAACTGAGATAGATAGATAGATAGATAGATAGATAGATAGATAGATAGATAGATAGATAGATAGATAGATGACGTAGAATTGATGTAATCAGATTGAACACGTAGGCTTTTGACTGAGAGCTCGTTTCGTAGTTGGCACAATAGCGTTTCAGAAACGCTGACATTTCTCATTGCTCATAAACATTCAAGGTACTATGTCAAATAATCCTCTTGCATAGCACTACCCAGGAAAACAATGGTGTCTATTGTCCATGCCATTTCCTCTCCAATAACATAAAACTGTTTGTAATACCTGTGCATGTTATCAAAAACGAACGATCTCTAACCTGATGCTAATAAGTTAAACGCAAACAGGCAAATCAAAACTCAAATTCATCTTTTCTGACTGAAATAGATTCATGGCAGTAATTCTGCATATTTATTAAACAATGGGATCCATACATGAGGAATATCGTCTACGTTGATGGAAGATACGAAATAAAGACAAGATTTTCTAGGCGAGGGTCTAAAGGAAAGCAAGAGGAAAGGACAAAGCTTTAACTGTAAGAAGTGAGAATATAATGTTGTCAGCAAGAGCAAAATTCCAAATTGAGAATTACAAACCGAAGATGGCAAAAGTAGACAAGTAGCGATGTTCAAATATCTGGCAATATTTTTCACAGAAGATTGAAAAGGTGTCACCAAAATCCTAACGCAATTTGGAATAGCAAGAAACACATTTCAAAAGCAATGTACGAAGAAATAGGGAAATCTATTTCGAAACAAAGAGCGGTGAATTGTTGTATAATATCGATCAGCCTCTATGGCAGTGGATGCCTGTTAATTTCCTCACTGGTGAAGAGTAAACTTTTGGGAAGAGAAATATAGTTCTACAGAAGGATGCTGAGAGTGTCATGTAGAGAGTGCCTAATCAAATGCAAAGTCTATCGGAATGTGGGAAGAAAAAGGATACTTTTGATTAAGATCAGAAAGAGGCAGCTGATATTTCTTGGTGACATAATGTGGAAGGCAAGCTGGGAGAATATGACACTCGCAAGACTTTAAAAAATGTGAGCGGAGTCAGAGTATTTGACGAACTTGTTTGAATATGTATTGGAACGGTGTTGGAAAGGAGATAAAACTTACTAAGAGCTACAATGGGTAGGAAGTTGTGGAGTGTCATGACCTTTCTGGAGGGAAGCGTCACATAGAACAACAACCATAATCAAATACACTGGCGCAAGAATGTGAATTCAATGGGGAGTGGTCTCACCACAGAAACAATGGTATTTCTCAGTATGTTCAGCGCCCTGCCATTCCTAAGTGTGTGTGTGTGCATTCATAAATCTGTGTGAACACGTGTGTGTGCGCGTGTGTGTATGAATTTGCTACTGTGCTTCTCATAAACATTTCTACGTGCAAACTAACGCTGTGTGACTGACAATTCATTTTTGCCTCGCCCCATTTTCTTGCCGTCAGAGGGAATTACTTGGGACAGTCAATGAGAAAGAAAAGCTGGTATCTTGTCTTGTTAAATTCTTTTTCTCCGACTAATTTCCCCGGTTCAAATAACCTTGGCCCATAGACGCAGCGGCCAACGCAACATTCGCTCACCCCAAGCTGCCCCAACCCCGTTGCCTAACTTGTCCCCCACCTGCCCTTGGCTTATTTTTAAGCAGAGACCAAGATGGAAATCGTGCTATACTCCTGGGGACGATGCCCACTTTGCAAAAAAATAAATAAATAAATAAAAGTATTGAATATGTGGCCAAAAAGCGATAGATTAATAATAATAATAATAATAATAATAATAATAATGATAATAATAATAATAATAATAATAATAATAATAATAATAATAATAATAAGAAGAAGAAGAAGAAGAAGAAGAAGAATGTTTCTAGTTTTCGGCATAAAAACCGAGAAAATGGACAAAGGTAATAAAATAAGAAAAATGAAAAATAAAAGAAAGTAACAAAGAAAGAAATAACGAAAAAGTGACTAAAAGAAATACGAAAATAATAATTTTCTAATTTTAAGAATTGTAGATTGCGAAATTAGACAAAGAGAATGAAGAAAGATAAATGAAAACTAAAAAAAAAGAAACATCGAATTTATGATCGGTTAAAAGAAAGAAATGATTCAATTTTGTAGTTGCCAGCGTTAGTGTTTGTTAAAAGGGGCATAGTGAAAAAGAAAAGAAAGCGAAAAAAAGAAAGAACGAATGAAAGGCGAAAAAGAAATTGTGTCGTTATCAGCACAGGGAAAAAAAGGAACAAGAAAGACAGAAGTTTATGCAAAGATAAGAAGAGAAAAAGAATTGTAAATGGAAATAAACAAAGAATACGAAGGAAATGAACGTGGTTGATAATAAATATAGAAAACATTAATAAAATCGAACTCTCACTTCAGAAATGACAGGAAAATATAGAATTTCAGTCTTTCTTTCAATAGACAAATAATCTTACGTCTTTTGCTTATTGTATTTGGTAGAGAAGTTTTATAGAGTCCTATTTCTATTTGATAGTTTTGTTTACTTCATTCACTTATTTGTTTACTTCATTCACTTATTTGTTTACTTCATTCACTTATTTGTTTCCGTCATTCACTTATTTGTTTATTTCATTGACTTATTTGTTTATTTCATTCACTTATTTGTTTACTTAAACTTCAAGAGACAATGACAACGAATATTTAAACAATAAATAAAACTGACATTTATCAATAATGGGGACACCTAAAAAGAGACAGAAAAACTCTTAGTAAATATTTTCTAATCACCGATCAAATGAAACAGATTTAAAACATATATATTATGCTAGAAAGTGGGTTCCCAAGTGGACATATCGAATTTTGACAACTTCCTCAAATGACTTTAGGACATGGAAAAATGAAAAGTTCAGTTTCTGTCGTATCAAAAATGGTCTTATTTGTCTTCTAACTCCAATTATTTCTCAAGATATGCCCATTTGAAGCTCGTGAATTTCAAGTTTTCCATACATCCTGGAAACATAAGTTTTTTTCTAAATATGTCCCATAAGCCCCTAAGATAAGGCCAAATGCCCAAAATTTGATTCAATATAAAAAATTGGGTATATGGACAGGTTTTTGACATATTTTTATGAGTTTTCCACAAAATTTGCTGTAAAAATGGGCATTTTTTCCATAAAAAAAGCCCCAAAATTGGCCCCCGCTGATAAATTGTGATGAAAAATTGCAGAAAAGCCCCGAGATGAAATTTTTCATGCTTCACATATAAGAATCTAGACATGTAGGGCTATCATAATCCATTTGGGTGAAAAAATTCACTCTGGGGAACCATTTTGATTCTTTTATATTGAAAGATTTGGGCTAGCCTAAATTTCCCGTCATTTGGGACATCCTTCAATTCCCTTTTAATCCAAAATCCGGATAATTTATGTAATTCTCACTCAAATTTCATGATCCAGCCCACTTTCCCCATGTTTTTTGGGGTGCTGAATCCAAATCTGGCACCAGAACACCATAAAACTGCACCATGCTCTTGGTATAAGTGATTAACTTTTTTTCAGTAATCTTTGTGATAAGTTGTAGCTGTATATGATTTATTGTTCATTTTTAAACTTGAATATTTGAAAGGCTCATTGTCTGTAGTGTCAAAAAAATGGCCTAATTTGTCTTCTAACTCTAAATGTTTCTCAAGATATGCCTGTTTGAAGTTCGTTCGTAAATGTCGGATTTCCGTAAAATTTCTACCCTTCTATCTTTTGGCCCCAACTTGGATTTTTGAGCCAAAAACTCATAAAAAATCATATCTCAGTTCTTGAAAATCAATTTTTTTGCATACCACACCCTAGAATTTGTCTAAAATGTACTTAAGCACCTGTTATTGTCATATGTCCGCTTGACCCCCATTTAAGCCCACTGTGGAGTGTTCCTGTTTCTTGAGCAAAACAACAAACAGAACGAGTCTATATCTTAATTATTTATGCCATGTTCTTTCAAGACTCGACATATATTTCCGTCATTTTCTGTGACTTTCCAAGTCTTGTTTTGTTTTACGGCATATCAAACTCAATGGGTTATTTAATGCCGACAAGATTTTTTATTACTCGTAATAATTTTTATTTTCAAAAATATATTGTAGGTAATTTTTGTTTTTTCTCAAAAATATATTGCTAGTAATATTTTTCCTTCAAAAAGGTATTGCTGGTAATATTTTTTCCTTCAAAAATATATTGCCGGTAATATAATTTCCTTCAAAAATATATCTCTGGTAATATTTACCTTAAATAATGTACTGCTGTTAATATTTATTTTCTTCAAAAATGTACTGGTGGTAATAATGTATTGATGGTAATAATTTTCATTCTAAAATTTATTGCTGGTATTAAATGCTAGTATTAAATGCTGGTATTAAATGGTAGTATTAAAATTTATTGCAGGCATTATTGCTGGTATTTTTACACCACATAGTGTTTTAAGCCCAGTTTTGGGGTTAACTATTTAACCATAGCTGGGACCCTAACAGGTGTTACCACCGCGGTCAGTGTGAACCTGAGAACACCAGAAATTAAGAGGTGGTTCCACGCCCCACAAAACCTTCTGATCAGAGGCCTTGCTGTCGGATGTAGTCTATCATCTTGCCCAGGACGCCGGATGTAGTTTATCGTCTTACCCAGGATAGTAAGTGATTTGTATCTGAATAGAGAAATAATGAATGAGTCCACCAAAGAAAAAGATAACATATTTCACACCGGTTCTCTGTTAACTTGAGCGAGTTGATTCGAAGGATATTGGAGGATCTACCCGAGAGTAAATTGTTTACGTTCAAATCCCTTCTGGTATTTATTCAGCTAAACCCTTCAAGCAGTGTCGAACATGGACAATATCACTGACTCTCAAATAGCCGGGAGGATTTTATTTTAATCATATAACTTCATGCAAGGCAGTAAACCTATGAAGACACAAGGGGTTACTGAGTGTAAAACAGTAAGTAACAAATATGATATTATTTAGAAACGACAGCAATAGAAGAGTAATCAAGAAGACAGTAGATAATGATTGACATTGCATGTCAAGTTTTAAAGATCAAAAGAAAGATTCACAAGGGAGAAGTGCGAACAAAAGAACTGTTAGCATAGAATTTAAGGTTCTATTTAGCCAATTCAAATTCGAATTGATGAGGTCTTGCCGCCAATCTAGTAATGCGCTTAAATTCATAAAGTCTAGGTAGAAGAGTTCATTTAACCAATTCCATGAAAGTATGTACAAGAAAACGTTCAGAGAAACTACATTACGGCGAAAGAGAAGTGACTGAAGCCGAGACGCCAGGTCAGAAACAATATTTTCGATTCTTCTTTGTATCCAAGACTCTCTAAATATATAGCAGAAACACTAGACCATATGTGACAGAAATATTCAAAGCAAGAACGAATGATAGAGCCGTAAATATATAAGAGATTAAAGAAAATTGTCTCGCACGAAAGGATTATTTAGTTTTTAGAGAAGAATTCATTTGTAATTCTTACACCAATAATCACTTTTTATTATTAAATATTCAGAAAATTCCATTTATCCCTGATTCTAGTACGAAGAGTTTCATTACAGAAAATCATTAAAAAATAATTCAAGATTAAAAAAGGAACATCCAGAAGTCACATTCGATTTGTTTGTTTGTTTTGTTTTACGGCATATCAACTTCAATGGGTCATTTAATGCCGATAATTTTTTTTATTCCTGGCAATATTTTTGTTTTGTCAAAAATACATTTTTGTAAATATTTTTTTTCTCAAAAATGTTTAGCTGGTACTATTATTTTTTCAAAAACGTATAGCTGGTAATTTTTTTTAAACGTATAGTTGGTAATATTATTATTTTTTTCAAAAACATACAGCTGGCAACATTATTTTTTCAAAAACATCTTATCAGAGTCCTTGCTGTTGGACGTAGTTTATCGTCTTACCCAGGACGCGGATGTAGTTTATCGTTATACCCAGGACGCCACTTACATTCGAGTTAAACCGTTTAGTTGAAACTCAAATGTACTTAGATTACAGACCGCATGGGAACCCGGAAAAATATTTTCGAATTCATGGAAGTTAGGAAACAGTGTCGCGTACAATAAAAGATTGTCGTTTCGGTTTATTTCTTATAGCTGTTTAGCGGAAGAACATATCGGTTCTACGGAAAGGAGATATTCTTCTTCCATGTACAATGTCCCTTCACGGGGACACAGGAAAACAGCACATAACCTCCCTAACGAGTTTGTGTAAATGGATGGAAGGAAAGGGTTTAGGAAAGATAATAAAAAGATAAAATTTACTAATTGTAACAAAAGTTAGGAAATCCATGATCGCCAACGTCCTGAAGTGGAATGGCAAAAAGAAGACGAAAAAGAAAATGCTAAATCTATTATTTTAAATTTCGTTAATTCACCAAAATAAGGAAATAGTAAAATCCATATGCCAAACGATGTGTTACAAGACCGAAAGTATGAGGCACCCAGTGAGGATCGAACTCACTACTCAGTCGTAATTGTTATGGTGAGACAAGCTTCCTAACCATTACACCATTTCGCGGTGCCCGGCTCATCCTATATAGGGAAATAAATATGGTAGCATTACGTCGGGAAACTAAAACAGGTTTTTATTTTTTTTATTCTTTTAATTAAAGCTGTCACTTATATAATGTCTAAATCTCGAAAATTAGAGAAATATAGTACGTTCTTTATTTTTAGTACGCATGCGTACAATCACACATACCGTAAAAATATAAGATAATCCGGAATATATACTTTTTTTTAATTTGGCATGTTTCGCTGATTATCCGGCGTTACAGTAAAATAAATTCATTTTACATAATAAATGTAATGGCAAGATTAACCTTTTCCATAATGGAAACATTCGTTATTCATTGAACAGACAATTACTGTAATTTATACTTTATATAGTTTTCAGAAAATTATAATTTCCACGTCTACTGTTATAGCGCTTTCTAATTCTGATTGGTGTTTCCTTCCTAGCCTTTTGTTTAAAGTATTGTGGAAAGTCAACACATTGATTATCTCATTATTTTCTCTTCTAGTTTCATGTGATAGTTTTTATTGTTGTCTTGGAAGTGTTCAAGTAATACGATTTTTATTATTTCGTATAGCTCTTTACGACTTTTTAGCGCCAGTTGAAAAGGTCTAATGAAGATCGTCTTCTTTAAGAGTAATTTATAAGTTTTATTCGTTTAGTGCTAATTGAAACGTTGATTTGGGAAACAGTTGTATATAGATGAAAAAAAATCTACATTAACATTAAAAAATCATTGTCTTTTATTTGAGCAGTATCGATCAATAAATTAAATTTTAACTACTTTCTACACATTTTTATTTATTTTTTCAGGGTTTACGTCTCCTCCAATATTGCTGCTAAATCTGCTTGGTGCATCTACTCTGCATCTAGAAAGTCTTCATAAAATTCAAAGAAGTATTTACACTGTCATCGGTCCTAACCTGGCATCTCGGCCTCAGTCACTCTGCCATCGCTATAGCGTAGCATTCTTGGATATTTTCTATAAATATTTTGATGGTATTTCTTCTGATAAGCTTTCTACTTTGATATGATTTTCTTTAGTTTCTTGTAAATATTTTTGTATTCATATTGTAAATACTCATTGGGGTTAGTTTTTAGAATTGTTATTTTATTCCCCTACCCCCTCAGACACTGAATTGTAAATATGGGGACTAGTTAGTATTTACATAGAGACAGTAAGGTATTATGATGGTTGTAGTAAGAAAGGTACGTATGAATGTGTTGTTTTGGTGTAAGGAATATTATTCGTACGATTGGGTCAGTGTTTGCGGCTAGCTAAGTTATATTTAAGACAGAAGAAGACCGTCCTTTAGCCAATCCTCCCTTCGGCCTTGTGCCACATTTCTGTGTATTAACAGAATAAATATCGCTGTCCTCTTTGATACCCTCGACTTCATCAATGTAAGCGCAATATTGCATCGGCCAGCCAGGCTTCAGCATTCTAGTGAGGAATTTGCTCGATGTAACCGTAAATTCTATTTTAATAATTTCTTTTCTCGCCTATGAATCTCGTTTCCAGCTTATTTCATTAGTCAACTAAGATCTTCAATAATTCAAAGGCAACGTCAATCATAATCTTCTATTTCCTTGAATCGTGTTCTTTTATTGTCGTCTCTCTCTCTCCATTTAACGTTTTCTCTCAGCTTATTTAATTCTCTGTAAGTTCTTTCGTCTTAGGGGCTTCATCGTCTTGCATGGACTGAAATGATTGAAAACATTTTTAGTAAGAACAGGAATAAACTAAAATAGATCTGTTTTATATCATCAACGGTGTTTCATAGATTCTAGGAATTACAGTGCATCTTCCTCTGAGCAAAGTATAGACGCAACGTTTTCCATATTAGAAGTGTGATCTCGAAGTTTTCGATGGCACACAACCTCACCGAGTGTGTTGCTTAGTCATAATTTATCTCGCTATTGTAGATTCTATTCTTGAGAAATAAATGAAATTCGGCGCAACATGTCAAATTAGATAAATAAATAATACAAAATTGTATTATATATTTACAAATGCGCCGGATCCTTTATCGATCTTTACACACACACACAAACACACGAACACACAAACACGACGATGCACACGCACAGAGATATACGCACACACGTGGTCGATCTGCGTGTACACAGTCTTTCTTGAAATAGAAACCACTCAGTCATATATAAAGACAGGGTTTTTTTATAACGTTTAGTAAATCCATAGAAGATAAAAGTCCAATGCCGCTTCTTTTCTTCGTCGTGTCCTTTTTAGGACGCAGGTGATCACAGATCTATACAATTTCATGTCTTCTGTTGGTCGAATTAAATTTTGACATTTTACAATACCTCTTTTTATTTCTTTTACCCTCAGTTCATTAAAATTCGTTAAGGGAGCTATTCATTGTGTTTTTTCCCGGTTTTTCTTGTCACCAGTATATCTTGTGGGTGTTTAATTAACCAAGTCGCTTTTCCTCGTAATGTTTCTTAGATAATTCAAATGTCCCCGTTCTGAAGGTATGTATCAGCTTCTTACTTCAAACATCATTTTGTTCACATATTAAAATTTGAACACACACATACACACACACACACACACACACACACACACGCACACGCGCGCACACATACATATATATATATATGCATATGGGTGTGTACATGTGCAGTTGTTGATAGAGAAAGATAGCTTTAATAATAGAAGGATAATTAGAGAGAAAAATACAAATAGAAAACAAATATTAAAAAGCAGAAAAAATAGAGGGAGAAAGGGAAACAAAAAGGGATAGTTAGATATTGAATATATATATATATATATATATATATATATATATATATATATAGATAGATAGATAGATAGATAGATAGATAGATAGATAGATAGATAGGGAGAGAGAAAGAGAGAGATGAATAGATAGATGAATAGATAGATAATGAATAGACTGAGAAAGATTGAACCGGATAGTTAGCTTGATAAATATATAGAGAAATAAATAAACTGAGAGATAGATAAATAATGAACAGATTGGGATATATATATATATATATTTCATTACAGGAATTTACAAATAGGAACGATTAATTAGCATATCTTCATACCCTGCCTGGTGGCAAACGCTGCTGGTGGCACTAGGGGTGGCGGTCCCGCCATAGCCACCGAAACCGTGATATCACCCCTGGTCGGCGGCTGATGAAGACAGGGTATCGCACGTGTCATTACACGTTGTATGTTAATATATATATATATATATATATATATATATATATATATATATATATATATATATATATATATATATATATATATATAAAGTGAACATCGAAGTCAACACTTAGAGACGACAGGCTGGATCATGCCAGACGCAATCGTCAGGCCACGAGTGTTACATGAACAATCGTGGCCTGACGATTGCGTCTAGCATGAAACAGCCTGTCACCTCTCACTGTTGACTTAAATGTTCACTTTTATATTTATACACATATATATAGCAGAATATATAGCTAGATAAATCGATAGATAGAAAGAAATTAGGATAGATAGATAGATAGATAGATAGATAGGTAGGAAGTGTTTTAACAATTAAAAAATCAAATAGAAAAAAAAAATAACAAATGCAAATAAGAAGGGAAGTTGAATATCCCGAAATTTAAATCGAAATGATTTCTCATTTGTTCTAAGGTAAATCTCACAAGGAACTGCATCGATCTCTCTAAATGTTAGAGCTAAAATCTTATATCTGAGGAAATGTATTTTCTTTTTATTATTATGTTTATTATTATTAGTAGTAGTATTAGCATTATTATTATTGCAATCGCTTATCAGAAAAGCCGAGCGTACAGAATTAATTTCTAGTATTCATTGCCATAAATAAAACCTAACAAGAAATAAAATAAAATCCAGATTTAAAATAGATAAGCTTACCAATAGAATTAAAAGAGCAACACATATATATGTATATATACGTATGCATGTATGTATGTATGTATGTATGTATGTATGTATGCATGTATGTATGTATGTGTGTATGTATGTCTGTGTGTGCATATATGTTCGTGTGATAGCTAAAGTTGTTACCAATTTCAATGATTAAGCTCGGTGAGCAAAGCAGATTTTCAAGGCAGCGCTGAGTTTTCCTCACCCGTATATGATCTACTATTAATTGGTATTTCTTTAATACCTCAACCAATTTGTTAGCGAGAGTCTGTTTAAATAAACTGGTCTCTATTTGTCTGTGTGCGTATATGGGGCAATGTGCGTGTGTGGCATTATATGTAATATAAGTTTGAAATTCGTTTTATACAAAAAATAAGGCGCTGATCAGATAGGAAAAGAAAGGGGAATATACGAATAGGGCAGTACAGTGAAAGCGAGTTCGAGGGAGAGAGTGCGATAAACATTGAATCTGCTATTAGATAACGAAAGAAGGAAGGGAAATGAAACAATGCAAGAACAGGAGAGACGATGGAGGAGAAAGTAAATGATTATAGATAATGAAAAAAATTAGGAAAAGAAGGAATCGAATGAAACACAATTAGAAATAGAGGCACAGAAGAAGAAGAAGAAGAATAAGAAGAAGAAGAAGAAGAAGAAGAAGAAGAAGAAGAAGAAGAAGAAGAAGAAGAAGAAGAAGAAGAAGAAGAATGAGGAGGAAGAGGAGGAGAAGAAGAAGAAGAATGAGGAGGAGGAAGAGGAGGAGGAGAAGGACAAAAGAAGAAAAATGAGGAGGAAGAAGAGGAGGAGGAGAAGGACAAAAGAAGAAGAATGAGGAGGGGGAAGAGGAGGAGAAGAAGAAGAAGAAGAAGAAGAAGAAACATAAGATGAAAGATAATGACAAGATAGAACAAACCGATGAAGAAGCGTAGATAAAAGAAACACTAGAATAAATACAAGTTGAGGAGGAGGAGGAAGAAGAAGAAAAAGCATGATGAATAAGAACAAGAGGAAGCAAAAAGGAAACACAAGATGACAAATTTGAATTACGACTACTACTAGTAGTAGTAGTAGTAGTAGCAGAAATAAAAAAGCACGAAAAGAAGAATATGATTTACAAAAAGACGTAGAAACGGCAAAGAAAAAAAGAAAAAAAAAGATGAAGTAGAACAACTAAAAGAAGAGAAATAAAAACAGCACTAGCAGAAAAGAAAGAAGCCAAAAAGAAGAAGAGAAAGAAAAGAGGTAAGTAGAAGACGACCAAGAAAAAGAGGAAAAAGAACAGGTAGAATACGATGAAATAGAAGAAGAAAAAAAATAAGAAAGGAGAAGACGAGCTAGAAGAAGAAGCACAAGAAGATGAAGTAGGAACACTAGAAGAGGAAAAAGAAGAAAATGTTTAAAAACGATCTTGGAAAATTAGTCAAAAGCAATAACGTGTATTATAACGAAATAGAACCAATAGCTATTCACTTGAGTATAAGTTTTTAGTTTTAATTTTCATCATTTTTTATTTATTTACTTTACTACTTTATAAGGTTTAGAATAAATTGATTTTAAAATGTGGACTATCTTCCGCCCGGTGTTTTCAGCGAAAAAAAAAACAAAAAAAAAAAAAACGATGACGAGCTTCACTTGATAGAATTGTAATTAAAGGAAGATGACGGGAAAAAGCAGCAACTGGAGGGTATTATATAAAAAATGGCCGATTTAATCACTTTTTCCGCGTTTAAGCAAAGGTTGCTTCTTCTTATTCTCAATTTCTCTTCTTGTTTTCGCCAGAGAAGTAATAAAGCGACAAAAATCAACGAATAGACAGACAGGGAATAGCAGAGAAGTTAAAATAAAATTAGTTGAACTAAAGAAAAGAGTATAATCTTGAGAAAGTTTGGTCAATTATAGTCTTTCATTTCCCTTCCAAGAATCTCTTTAGTTTATTAGATTCAATGTAGTTTCATTTCCAGTTGTTTTGCTGATATTGAATTGTGTTGCTGTTATTAATTAAAACGAATAATGATTAATTCTACCAATAAAGTCAGTGAAATGGGCAGAAATGTTAAGAAAAGTAGTCAGGAAAAAATAAAATATAAAGAAGAGCATGGCGAAAAAATGAACGAAACAAAGTGGGGGAGAGAGAGAGAGAGTGAGAGAGAGAAGTAAAAGATAATGGAAAACAGGAAGAGAGAAATAGAAGAAAGAAAAAGGAAGAGAGAAATAAAGATATAGACGAAGGAAAATGTGATGTGAAAACGAGAGTGAAATAATGCAAAAAACAAAGAAAAAGGGAACAAAAGTAAGAAAGAACACATTTTGAAAGCGATTGAGAAAGAAAGAAAGGAAGAAAGAAAGAAAGAAAGAACACGAAAAAGATACGAGAGGCACAGGAAAAGGTAGTAAGAAAGAAACTGAACGAAAGGGAGAGAAAAATAGGAAAAATGAGTAGGAAAGAAACTGAATGAGAGAGAGAGAGTGAGAGAGAGAGAGAGAGAGAAAGAAAGAGAATTAGCAAAAGGGGGTAGGAAAGAAACAGAACGAAAAAGAGAGAGAGAAATAAGAAAAGGAGTAAGAAATAAACTGAACGAAAGAGAATGAAAAATAGAAACAATGATTAGGAAAGAAACCGAACGAAAGAGAGAGAGAGAGAGAGAGAGAGAGAGAGAGAGAGAGAGAGAGATGGAGAAATAGGAAAATAGATATTTTAACTAAGCAATACATTGAATGAGAATGAGAATGAAAATAAATGAGAAAAGTAGAATAAGAGCAAATGAAAGTGTAAATGAATAAAAGTTAAAGAAATAAAAAAGAGAAAGAAAATGAAAAAAGTATAAGAGTGTAAGAGAAAGAAAGGGAGATTGATATGTGAGAAAAACAGCGAAATAGTGAGAGAAAGAAAACGAAAGAGGAGAGAAATAAAAAGAGAATGAAAACAAAGAAAGAAAGAAACAATTTCGGTGTATAACACAAACTTTCTTTCACAGTCAAAGAAAAGAGAGAGAAATAGAGAAAGAAATAAAAGTAAACAAATAAAAAGAAAAGGCGAAACAAAGTGTGCAGTTAAAATAAATAACCTAGAAAATGTCGAAGGTAAAAGATTCAAAAAGCAAGAAACGAATATAAAAAAGAAATAAAAACGAAAGACGAGTGAAATGAATGAAATTCAGGTGAAAGGATGGGAAGGAATTCAATAATGAATCTACTGAATAATGAACGAAAAACATCTGGAGGAAAGGGAATAAATATTTGAAGAACTTAAAGGAACAGAAATGAAAAAAAGGAAGAGAAAATTATTTCTAAAAAATTAAAACAACGTTATTACTGATATTTTAAGCCATGGCTTTTCGAATAAAGTCAAAATGAAATGTTTGTCATTTCTTTTATGTGACGTGTCCCTTCAGGACGTTGGGGATCATGGCTCTAACAACTTCCTGTCCTTGTAGCACTTAAGAAATTGTGACTTTTAGATATATCTCTCTCTCTCTGAAACCTTGTTCCGTCAACTCGTTTACTAGGCTCGCTTGGTAGGTTATGCGTTGCTTTCACTTGTCCCTCTTGGCTTCAATCTGCCCTGGGAGTCAAATTTCTCAAACCCTCTTTTCTCATTATGTGTCCTAGAAATTTCAACATTCCCTTTCGGATGTTAAGCATAAGTGTCGTTTTCGCTTTTCTCTAAAGCTTCCTCATTGCTCACATGTTCCGTCCATTTTATTGTCAGCATCCTTCTGTGAAACAACATTTTGGCTTTTCTTCATGCATGAGAAGATTATTCAGGATTCGATGCCATATAGGATGACTGATATGCCATAACATTTCAGTACTCTTTTCTTTGTCCTTAACGAAGTTTATTAAAAAATAGATTCAAGTTTCTTTCAAATCAGACAAACTTTGCCTAAAATTGTATCTGAATAGGTTACTGAATAGAATAATCACACGAAGGTTGGTAATGAACGATAATACTTAAGACAAGAACAACAGATTCACCAGCACCGCGTAGAAGAAGTACTCAACTGCTACAAGTGAGTCAAGTGAATTCCACAATGAATCGCTAAATCTAGGATATCTACCAACCGCCCCACGCGGTCAGATATGGCACAAGTCCGAATTTGATGTGGAGTATCCGAGCCCGTAGTCTCGGCCACAAATTCCTCGTAGACCCCGTATAAAACGGGGTCGGGCAGCTGTTTCCCGAGACGACACTCTGCCCTTCGACAGAGCCTCGTCTGGGGATCCTCTCTGCCCGGAGGCAAAGAGTTTGACCAGCACAGCTGGAGATGAAGCTCCAACTCTAGACCAACATACAGTATTTACTATTGTATTTATGGGAATGGGAGCATACCGATTATCGTCCGTAGGTATGCTACAACACACGGGGATATATCTTGCTTCAAATATGTAACAATTTCTATCACAAGATATTGACCAGATTTCTGAAGAAAAATTCAGTAGCAAATGAGGCGATAAAAAGTATCCAATAGCACAGAGGACAGTATTAACAAATTACCAAACAACAAACATAAGTTTTGTTGGAGAGAGTTTGAAATATGAGTAAGAGTAAAGAATAGAAATATGAGAAACATTAAAATTAAGAACAAAGGAAAAAAAAGGAAAAGAAATTAAAGCGAGAGGAAATCGTTCAGAAAGCAAGAGAAACAGTTTTATAGAGACGAGACAAACGGTGAAAATTGTGCAAAAACATGGTAAGTTGGAAGACAAAAATGTAGATCAAACGAACTGTACGCAGCTAAAAAATATAATAAAACTGCGGTGGAGGGAGACAACTCGCATTAGCCTTTAGCTTAACGCATGCGCATCTTTTTTTCCAACTCCACCATTGCCAATTTACACAATGTCAAGTGCGGGTGACATATACAAATATTCATTTGCGCATCTGGCACCGTTTTTCTTCGTCAATACGACGGAAGCGCATTTACTTTAACGTCCTATAATTAAAAGTGACTGAAGAAAATGCAGATTTCATGAGTACTGTCAACGCCACTTTTTTCCTTCCTATATATGCTAACATTTTCAACAATGGCTGAAGAATATCTATTGAACAGAGGTAAAGTCATGAACGTCAAAGAAAAAAAAGTGAAACAGATGAGTTGATTATTTTAAAGCATTTATTTCTCCAAGTAGCAACACAGATTTTTTTTCTCTTTGTGTTGTTCGGTAGATTTATAAAATATTACTTATCGTTTGATTTAATTTTACAAATTGTTTGCTTCTTTCTTTGTCTAAAAAACAAAATTCCCTTCATTTGCTTTGAAGTCAGCACTTTAAGTAAATGTAAGTTAAAGAGAAAAATAAACGTATCTACAAACGGTGAACTGCGTGATGTAAAATAAAACATATGTATAGAAAATTGTTTTTTTTTATTTAAAGACATACTTAAATGTACGCACACGACTATGTTTGCAATATTCTTTGTATATAAAGAAAAAAAATGTGCAAAATATAAAATGAATAAAACTACACATAGATTGCGTGTTGCTTGAAAATATAATAAAAAGATAAACAAACATAAGTAATGAATGATAAATAAAATTAAATAAATGTATACAGAATAAATAATTGGAAATGATGTTATTAATAATATTAATAATGTTATTTCTTTCATATAAATTCTTTCTTTGCTATTATAACTATATGTCATTTAACTGTTATTATTATTGGTATTTGCATTAATATTATATGAGGCATGCATACTGACACACACGTTTATGTATGCCGCATGGCCGAGTGGTTTCTGGCCATGAGACCCGGGTTCGAATCTCACCACGAGGAAGGAGATTTCCTGACGTTATCAGCACCTTAGGAAAGTGACTGAAAACTATACCACGGGTTGACCGAAGCCGTGTGCTGAAAATGGGTAGATGGAACACTTGGGGGCCGTCGATAGTTGTGCTTGCAAAATGTCACAAGTTATCGTGACCGAGGGTTTGAGTGTGCTGAGATCGTTGATCACGCTTGGTAACACGCTCTCTCCCAGAAACTGTAACTATTATTATTACTTAAACGGTATTTTTAGTGGATACGCATATTTGAGTAGACACTCTGTTTATTTATTAAACAGTCTATTTATTTATTCAACCATTCTAAATATTGGATAAATGTTATTAACAAAAATATGATCTCTAATTCTCGAATATCGCTAGAAGAAAATAAATGAATATACAGTTTAATAAAAAACGGTGTGTCTACTCAAATATGGGTATCAACTAAAATACCGTTTAAGTAATATAAATCTGGCGAATTAATAAATAAAAAACCATCATATATATATATATATATATATATATATATATATATATATATATATATATATACATATGTGTGTGTGTGTGTGTGTGTGTGCATATCACAGCAATAAACGTATGAAGCTTGATATTACTAGACATATTAAAAACGGGCGAAGCAACCGGTTTCGCTCGCGCTCATCAGGCTTACAACGGGAGATTTAATTTAAATTAAAAACACAGAAAATGTACAATAAAAGGAAATGTGGAGGAGGAGGGGAAAAATGAACAAAAGGAGCTAGAGGCAAATGACAGCGAGCCCCAACAAACACTCACGTTGTTTACACAAGGAAGGCTTGCTGGACCCGATGTAAAGTGCCTCCGACACCTTAAGGTGAAATAACGAGTGTGACCGGGACAACACTGTGAACTGGTCAATACTAAAATTAGCTGCACAAAATCTGCTCTTTAATAAGTGCTCACATATGGCGGACCCGTAGGTGTTTGGGACGAGTCCATTCAACGGCAAAGTTTGGTTCCTGATTTTGGTAGATACGTGCTGTTTAATTCTCATGCCCAAGCGTTGTGTCGTCCTTCCTATGTAGTCAGCCCCGCAACTACAACCATATTTATAAATTATAGAATTAATTTGATGAGGAGGGAGGACGTCTTTACACACTGGACGAATCATGGGCCGGGTTTGAAAAACTATCCGGACCTCAGTAGAGAAAAAACAGCGACGAACCCTTGATGAAATTTGTCTAACCATACTTTCACATTTGGTTCCAATCCAAGGCAGTCTTAGATAAACCGGGCACTTTTTAACAACACAGAGTTTGGCACTTATGAACTCCTCAATTTTGTCACGGATAACCGAATGAACAGTGTTAGGTGGATAACCTAAACCACATAGGGTATCCTTGACAAAATTGATCTCATCGTCCAAGAAGGACTCTGAACAGATTTTTAGTTTTTAATTCTTAATTTGTTATTTTTGATCAAGTATTTTCGACTATTGCAGTCATTTTCAAGAATCAATCTGGGATTACTTAGAATTCCTTTGTGTGTATCATTGTATTCTTTGGGAAGCTGGGAAGCTGGAAATTTGAAATAATTTAGTGTGACGTCATGTGTACCGACTATTGGGAACGAGACCGCTAAAAGCGAATGCGAGCTGTTTATTTATTTATTGATTTTATTATGTGTTTTTAATAGTGTTATAATATATGAGCACATTAATTATATTATATGCTCCTCAAGATAACTTCTACTGTGGTGAATGATATTTTATTCAATGTGGGCTATTTATTTTCTATAGTTTATTTTGTATAGGGTTTTGAGTTTTTCTTTGCATTGGGTGTTGTAGAGTATTTTGGTGTTATCTACTAGTATTTGTCTTATGTCGATAGATATACTTTGGTCATTCATGATGTAATGGTCGATATGGGCACGGAATGCACCGAGTTTCGACATATAAGTTAAAATTAAGAAATTAAATTATCCAAAAATTAGCCTGATGAAAAACATTAAAACCATCGTTCGGTTAACAGCTTTACTATTATGTAACTATAAAATCTCACATAATTTATAAAGATATACAAGTGATATGTGGTATAATGAAAGACAGATAAAATCAAATACAAAGGCTGTATGGGTACGCTTATAATTTGAGATAGATAGATTGATAGATAGATAGATAAATAGATAGATAAATAGATAGATAGGAACAGACTGAGATAGATAGATAGATAGATAGATAGATAGATAGATAGATAGATAGATAGAAACATTATGAGATAGAGTGATAGATATATATGAATAGATAGATAGATAGATAGATAGAAACATTATGAGATAGAGTGATAGATATATATGAATAGATAGATAGATAGAGGGACACACACACACGCACACACACACGCACACACACACACATATATATATATATATATATATATATATATATATATATACAATAGATAGATATATAGATAGATAATTAGGAACATTCTCAGATAGAAGGGAACAGATAGATAGATAGATAGGAACAGACTGACATAGATAGATAGATAGATAGATAGATAGATAGATAGATAGATAGATAGATAGATAGATAGATTATGAGATAGATTGATAGATAGATATGAATAGATAGACTGATAAATAGACGGATAGATAAGGACTTATATATATATATATATATATATATATATATATATATATATATATATATATATATATATATATAGATAGATAGATAGATAGATAGATAGATAGATGAACAGAGATAAATATTTGATCAACTGGATTTAAAATAAAAATAATCCGAAAAAGCTAAATAAAAACAAAAGAACGGAAAAAGTAAGAAAGAAAGAAACATGAAAGAAACGGAAAATGCTAAAAAAAGGGACCTTGATAAAGAATGACAAGAAAAAAAGAAAGAAAAAGAATGCTTTCTTAGTTGAAAATATAACATTTTTGAAGACATAGCGTAAGATAAAAAACAGCTATTATATAAGATGAATAAAAAATATTAATGAAAAATTCTTATACTGTAACTTTAGGAAACCGGATTAAAAGTCATACAAATTTGATTTACACATTAAAAATAAATCAAATCCCGCTTTCATTTTTTCATGTTCATTCTCATAAAAAAAAAAATGTCGGCGAAAAATCTCCTTTTGCCTGTTGTGTCGTTGATTACTTTTGCATTTTTTAGGATATTTTTTTATTCTTTCTATTTATGGTAATCAGTTTTTATTTCTTTTTTTCGTTCTTCACGTCAATTTACGTTTCAATTTGTTTTTCTTTACTTTTTACCACTTTCCAGTTACGCTCTTTCATATACACAGACAAATGTATTAACGTACGCAATAAAATACTCTTAAAGTTGAGCGAAATAATTTCTACTGAAAAAGTATGTGAAAATTCGCATTGCTAAAAACTGGGCCGCCTGGAAGAAAATGGATGTAATCTGGAAATCTGATCGACCAGACAACATCAAACGCAGCTTCTTTCACGCCACTGTAGAATCAGTTTTAATGTCTGGTGCCACTGCAGAAACCCTTAAGTCAAAGCTTGATGGAACATACATTCAGATGTTGAGAGCTATATTCAACAACTCTTGGAGACAACATCCATCTAAATCACAGCTCTATGGACTCATTCCTGATGGTTCTACAGTTTATGTGAACGCAGAATGCATTTTGCAGCAAACAAAACAAGAACATTGATCTAAGGTGGACAACTAGCTATGGAGCAAGACGGGTTCGTCCTCAAGCAGCCACCTACATTGACCAATATTGTAATGAAACAGGATGCCACGCTAATGACCTTCCGAACTTGATGCAGGTCCGTGATACACTCATGAATATCCAAACTAGCTTCATCTAATAAAATAAAATATTTCTTTTATTGTGAAACAGATTTCGTCACAGTCAATTTTCTTGTTGCAAATGTGTTTCCACGCACACCTGAGATGGAACTGATCGCACAGGGATTTAAATCGTTAACGTTTTGACATCCATTCGTTTAATGTTTATGGTCCAGTTAAGGAGGTTGAAACGGCATTGCACCAAAGGGGCAGCCGATGTGTTTATGGCTGATATTGCTTTTGGAATTCAACTCGGTATTTAACACCAGACGCACACGCCTGTAATATTCTTCTCTTGTTTTCTCCTTCATTTGTGTATGCTGTATTCAATTTACTTCGCTAACTCAGGTTTCTACTTTTACCAGTTCCATAATTTTTTGACAAAATCTAGATTTCTTGAGTGTGTTTCTGTAATTCTCCCTTTCTTGAATGTTACTTTCGCACATCTATCTAATCCGAAATTCATACCTATGTCATCACCGAAACATTTTACTTTACTGAAAAGACCCTTCAATTCATAATCCTCTTTGGCAAAGAGTTTGATATCATCCGTGCAGAATAGGTGATTAAACACTTTCATTTTTACTTTGTATCCATAGTTATTACTGTTCAGTTCATGAGAAGTGGGGATTAAGGACAGATAGAACAGAGTGAGAGTCTTCTTGAAGGATTCCTCGTCGGATATTCAAACAATTAGAAGTGGTAGTAACTTCAGTGTGATTTAGATGATATAACGTGGTTTTCAAAAGTTGCATGCTATATTTAAGGAAAGTTACTATCACCGAGGAGACTTTGTATATGTTTAAAGACTTAAGGATGAAAGAGTGCGGTACACTATCAAAGGCTTTACAGTAATCTATCCAAGCTGTGCTGAGATTTCTATCTTTTCTCCTGTAAATTCCCAGGATCAATTTAATTATTAGTAGGTGATCTTTGCAACCACATGACCCTCTTCGTCACCGCTTCTTTTTCAGAGGAAGAATGTTGTTTTCATCAAGAAAAGGTAAGTACAGTTCGTCAGGACAGGTGTGACCTCTTTATATGTGGTGGACAGCCCTGTTATTGGCCTATAATTTACGGATCATCTGTTTCACATGTATTTCGTAAGAGATATATAATGCCTTCAGTGATTCAATCCGGAACTTAATTGGGGTTACTAATGAGCAATGATGAAGTCTGTGCAAATGTTTTATGAACTGATGACATATAAAAGAGCCAAAAGTTTGGCACCTTGTCATTTCCCGGGAATTTCCATTTTCGGGGTTTTGTTAGAGCTTGCCTAATATTATTCTTCGTTATATTTTTCTATTCTTGCACAGGTTTATCCTTCATTCATTTTTGTTTTCGCTTGATCTATTCTGCATTGGAATTATATGCCTTTTGATTGCTCCAAATATACTCCTAAAATGTTTGCACTGTTTTAATAGTTGGAGGCTTATTTGAATTTTTCCAAGTTCCCTGAAAAACTTATTGAGGAATAGCTTATTTTGCCGATATAACCTAGAACGCTTTTCATATCGTCTTATTCTCTGTGCCGTTAATTGCAGTTTCTGTTTAAGTATTGTCTTGATTGGTGGAATTTCATTTACTGCTTTAATTTTATCTTGCTTTTCTGTGTTGAAATATTTGAATTGCTTGAAATCTCATCTAGTATCGATAACTGACGTCTGATTTCCTCAATTTCTCGTTTTAATTTTAACTTCCAAGTGAGCAATTTTGTATGTTGTTTAATCTTGTATTTATCTTGATATTCATTATTCAGTAGCTGCCAAAGATTTTGCATATATAACATTATTTACTTTGATTCTTTTTTTCTTGTCGTCTGCCCGTTAACAATGTTTGCAATATAGCGTTATATCGACTATTTACATTATTCGGACTATTATCCTCATCCTTGTTGCCATATTTATTACAACGTTTCGACCGCTGTACGCACCAACATTCTTCAAGTGGTTGGAATGTCGAATTGAACCCTTTTATTTCGCTCACTGGGGTAGACTGTTCTAGTTCCAAGTGCCATATTTAATGGATGTCAGTTATCAGTTATCTCCTGTTAATTCCCCTCTCTAAGTTATCCACTGCCTTAACCGGGTATTGAACTCACACTCTTTGGGTCCTGTCACTGGATCTAATCAACGCCTCTATCCACTGTGCCATGTGTCCGTGAGAACATTCCAACCACGTTAAGAAGGCCGGAGCGTACAACAGCCGAAATGTTGTAATAAATATGGCGACAAAGATGAGTACAATAGTCCAAATAATGTAAATAGTGTACACAATACCTCATCTTAGAAATATAGACAGGTAGCGTTATATGTTTGCACAATATCTTTATTGGACATGAAATTTTGCTAACTGGTCTCTTTCTGATATTTGTGTGCGAGTTACTTTGCTGATTATTTGAATAATGTGGTTTTTCGCTTCAGTGATTTCACCTCTGTTGTTTTGAAGGAATTTTGCTCGAATATCCTTTGATTCATCTTCATCACTGACAGAATCTGAATCAGTGCAATTGTTTATGTGTCAGCTAGATTCTTCCGTTTTATTTCCTGAGAAATTATTATTTCGTATCATATTGATTTTAGAGTGTATCTCATCTTCTATCATAATATCTATTTCCAGTCTTGCCTCATTTTTGTTTGGATTATGTCTTATATTTAGTTTTATCTTATCTATTTATGTATTGAGCGTCTTTTATTTCGTATAATGTCCTTGCGAATATTGGCAAGCCTATTTGTGTCGAGATATGGTTCCTATCATATCTCTCCATTTTTCTCATGTCTGATCGATGCTCTTCTTTTGTGGATTTTCGAGTGCCGTGAAAAAAGAAATACCGTGACTTGTTTATATTATTCACCCTTCCATTTCGTTCGCTTTCTTTATATTAATTGATGTGGCATTAAGTCACTAGATCAATCATCTCGAAGACGACTGCCAACCAAAAATAATGAGCTCGTCCTGTCGTGAGACACGGTTATTATCCACTAAATATCACTCTGATGATTCAAGGTCACGGGAGTTTTATTTATCATTATTATTCCTTTTATTATTATTATTTTTATTTCCTTTCATATCTGGCGTTTACACAGTTCTTTCCGGGTCCCACCCAGGGACCTAAGGTTAGAAATGGCATCATGACACTTTCCACTGCAAAAAAAAAAAAAAAAAAAATATAATTACATAGACAAAGCCCTTCGTAAAGTGTGGGCTGTACTTGTCAGAACAATTTTTTGTATTTGTTTGAGGCATGGACTTCCAGGGATTCCTTCAATCAGTCTACTGGAATCTTTTCCAACCAGTCCAAGGGCTCCAACTACAACAGGAATTGTTGATGTTCCCATGTGCCACATTTTTGAGATTTCTATTTCAAGGTCCTTATCTCTCGCCATTTTACTTTCTTAAGTCTGTATCCAATTAAAATATTATTATTATTATTATTATTATTATTATTATTATTATTATTATTATTATTATTTCCTTTGATTTCTGGCGTTTACACACTTCTTTCCCGGTCCCGCCCAGTGACCTAAAGTTAGAAATGGCATCATGACACTTTCTACTGACAAAAAAATACATAGATAAAGCCCTTCGTAAAGTGTGGGCTGTACTTGTGAGAACAATTTTTTGTATTTCTTTAAGGCATGGACTTCCAGGGATCCCTTCAATCAGCCTACTGGAATCCTTTCCAACCAATCCTAGGACTCCACCCACTACAGGGATTGTTGATGTCCCCATGTGCCACATTTTTGAGATTTCTATTTCAAGGTCCTTGTATTTTGACAGTTTTTCGAATATCTTCAAAGATACATTGCAGTCTGCAGGGACTGCCATATCAATAAGGAGGCACTTATTTTGTTTGTGGTCTTTAATAACAATGTCTGGGCGGTTGGCTTTGATTGTTCTGTCAGTGTGTATTGTGTAGTCCCATAGAATTGTAACAGGTTTTATCTCCGTAACCGGGTCAGGGTTATTATTATTATTATTATTATTATTATTATTATTATTATTATTATTATTATTATCATTATTATCATTATTATTATTATTATATAATTAATTGTTTATTTGTATATATTGTGTGACATCTGTCGGTCTCGAGAGACCATGGATCTGCGCCTAAAATATTATGCCTACGCTGCTGTTACCGGCGCAACATCTGTCATGGCTCTACCGGCGCAAATGAGAGTGAGAGTTTCGCACGGGTTGCCAGAACGAAATTGAAAATAACATCGAACTGTCTCAGTGAATCCGGCTACTGATTTTCATCAGAGTTTACTCCCGAAGCATTTCCCATGATTGGCTATGGCAGAGGGAGAATTTCCTTTCTCTTAGATGGACTACTCTACCGGGCTGACGAATTTCATCTACACAATGTATATATACAGGGTGCGATGGGCAATTGTCGCGAATTTATATTTTGAATTTCACGCATCCGCGTTGATTGTTTTTGATTTTGTCGACTGCACAGTAGAGTAGGGTCAGTTGGGCACCGTCTGTGAGAAATAGAGCACCATAACACAATTCACTCCGCCAGAAATTTTGAAACGGCATACCGCACTGCTTGGCATTCGCGCCGGGAGCTCCGATACGAATATTTCAGAGAAGTTTGGGTGTCAATTTGAGGACAGTGGTGAGGAATCGGAAAGAGTTGGATGAGTCTAATGGTGATTACGAAGGTAAGGCAGCTCAGAAAATTCAGTCTGATCTTTCTGATAAGAAAAGAACTCCCGAATGGTGGTGAAGGGCTCAAGTTCAACACGTAGAACTACATCAAGTGCTTTGAGGATGTAGTGCTGCCCTGTGTCAAGATGGTAGCTGCTGGAAGACCCTATGTCTGGCAACAGGATTCTGCACCATGACGCACAAACAGGAGAACCCAGTCATGGCTGCTAAACAATTTCTGCAGGCAAATCACCACTAACATCTGGCCACCTAGCTCCCCACACTGCAACCTCCTTGTTTATCAGTTGTCGCCGCATTTGAGCCAGAGACGAACAAAATTCCGTGTAACATCAAAGATGATCTGAAGTTAAGGAATTTGGCAGCATTCACCAACTTAAACGAGGAGACTGTCCATAAATGATTCAGGAGATTCCGAAGTCGTTTGTAGGCAGTTGTTCAAGCCTATGGCAATTGTATTGAATAAATTTAGTCTTTAGTATTTCAAGAGATTTTTGTGTAGTTTTGGTAAATATATCTATTAAAATTATGCATTATGTTCATTTTTGCGAAATTTAGGCAACAATTTATCCATCGCACCCTGTATATATTTATCATACATATATTTCATACTGGATGTCGGATTAAGCAATGAGTTATCAAATACACAACTTCTTTAAAACTTATAATTATTTTAAATAATAGAAATCAATAAATAAGGAATAAATATATATATATATATATATAATTATCATCAAATATAAGAGTACATTTTTTGTTAAAAATAAAATATTTGAAAGATGAATAATAGAAGAAATTGATTATACTGAATCAATAATAAAAACAGTAAACAAAACAAAATAACACTGTTCCTATAAATTTGAAAATACATTCTTGTCCATAAAAAATGTTGCGTTAATTTTACATTACAATAAATAAATAAGAAAAAGATAAATAAAACTCTAAGCAAATGTTGTTAAAAACGTTTGAATGATAAATGATACAGAAAAAAAACCAACTATATTAAAAAATATATTCCTATTATTATTCCGTATAAAGCGTTATGTTTAAACAGACAAATATTTGTCACTCCGTAATCCAGTACGCTATCCATCGATTCGAAGAACGCAATCATTCTGAACCAGTTTAACTATTTCAAAAAATGCAGACAACTATTCCCAACGCATGAATAAAAGTAACGCCAAATTAAACCTAATCAAATTCTCGATAAAATCGAATGAGAATTACCTCTGGAGTTTTTTCTTTTTTAAATTCAATAAGAATTTTTTTTAATACATTGAAAAACATACCGACATTTTGTCGAGCCCTGCCGTCGCCATACAAGCTGATAGCACAATAGGAAATACATTGTCGAAGTTCCTTTGTGTGTGCTTAATATCCTTTTAAAAGATACGCATCATTCATCCAGACGTTGTTTGATTTTATTAACGCTGAATCCGCCGATAATACAATAAAGGATCGGCTGATTTGACAACATGAGAATGGATTATAAGCGAATGGCAAAAAGTCAAAGAGATTTTGATACAAGGCTTTGGAATAATAACGAAGATGAGGATTAGGCTGTTGCTTGCAGCTTCAACAGAGACAAGTAAGCGTAGATGATGATAACGATAGCCTCAGCAAACAATCTTTTTTTCTATCTAAATCAGTCATTGAAAATAAACTTTAGACATTGAGGTAACATTTTTTTTCTTCGTTCTAAGTGCAGACTTGTGTAAATCCTATTTTCATTTATAAATCTATAGAATTACTATTCAAATTACGATTGTGCTTTCTGTCTTACGGGGGAGTACCCTGCTTTAGAAAACATTAATGTCGAACACGTAAATTTCACGGGTTTAACAAAATGGCAGACGTTAAGAATTGTTACAATATGAAGCCGTTTCAGTTAAGATGATTATTTTATTGCAATGTTAAATTCATGAAGAACTGCTGAAGTTTTATCTGCATGATCCACATAAAAATATTAGTAAATATCAATGACGTTTGTAATTTCTTTCGAAAAGAGATCTTTTCAGCAGCTATTTATATAGAGCAAGAAATTTTATATATATTGTTGTTTGTTTGGTTTTATATATATATATATATATATATATATATATATATATATATATATATATATATATATATATAGATATGTGGGGGGGGACATTTTGAGTTATTTAATTTCATTTTCTGATGGATCACTATGTGTTAATGTTAACCAGACTTGTTTAATTAACCATATATATATATATATATATATATATATATATATATATATATATATACATATATATATATATATATATATGTGTGTGTGTGTGTGTGGGTGTGTGTGTGTGTATTCACTTGTATGGGCATCAGTTTGCGACCATGTATTTCACGCATTTGCGAACATCAAACATACTCATATCCATAAAACAATATGTTAGCTCTATCACTGATATTGATCACTTTCCAATAATTAATGCGTATATAAAATTAAATATATATATATATATATATATATATATATATATATATATATATATATATATATATATATCCTTGTGCAAATTAATTAAAACAAAACGGATAATTCCGTTAGTGTTTACTGTTTTTTTTCGTATTTTCCCAATGAAACATGACCCAATGCGCATGTTAGCACTTCTTATGTCCATTCTACGAAATCGTTCCTTGCAGATTGACTAGAAATTCTAGATTGGATTTAAATCAGGAGATATCCTGTGCCAGTCTCGTACTTTGATTTGCTCACTCGTAAGGCTTACCAGTGTCTTCGTGCAGCGTTACAATTTTCGTACTCTTCCTTGGAGTAATGTCCATCGTAGGACAAAACTCAGCAGTCAAAACTACTTGAGTTAGTTATTTAATTTTATTTTCTGATATACCATTCTGTATTAATGGTTAACCAAACTAGCTCAATTAACCATATATATATATATATATATATATATATATATATATATATATATATATATATATATATGCGTGTGTGTGTGTGTGTGTGTGTGTGTGTGTGTGTGTGTGTGTTGGTGAGTGTGGATGTGGTTGTATTTATGTATATCAAATCTTTCTTTGTAATTCTTCGTAATGTTTGTGTTATGGTCCAAGGTTAGGACAAAGGAAGAACAACACGAACACAAGAGTAGAAATAACAAAGATATATTACACAGAATAATTATACAAGATGTTGAAGGTTTTAGTATGACTGTCAGTCTGGTTTGAAGTGAACTACTATTGGCTCGACTCGATTCCGTCCCGTCCCTCTCTCTTGAGAGGCGCAGTATTCATAGTGTCAGGAAGAGTTCACTCTGTCGTTATAGGTAAGGTCCCATAACAGTTTGTCTATTCATGTTACTATCCATTCACCTCCATGTATTGACAGGCATTTGCCCAAGATCGTTAAGTATGATAGTCGCTGTTTCCTCTGTCCCTCTTTCTCTATTTTCTGTGGGTGTCAAATTTTCCAAACTCTATTTCCTCGTTCCATGTCCATGCAATTTCATTTGTCTTTCAGATTTTAAGTATAGGCGTCCTTTTTCCCGTTTTCCTCAAAACTTCTTCGTTGCTCAAATACGACACACATGGTATTCTCAGCATCCTCCATCATCACTGCTGCCTCAATCTTTTCTTCATCTGCAAGGTAGCTGTCATTCGTTTCATGCTGGAAGATTGATATTACATAACATATGATCATTCTAGTCCTGAATTTTCTTTTTTCATAATACTTTGCTTAGCTTTTGAAAGGCATCATTTGCAATTCTAATGCACCCTCGGGTTTCGGTGTTAGATTTTTTATCCACTAATAAAGCACTTTTAAGATATTTAAATGTTTGTACTTGCTTGATTTAAACAACTCCAATTCGTAGCTCGCATCCTGTGGTATTCCTTTTGCTGATAACCATATATTCTCACATGATATAATTGATAGTTAGTCCATTATTCCCGCTTTTTCTCACTACATTTTCCAAGAGGTCCTGTGTGTTTACTTTCTGTGTCTTCCATTAACACCGTATTGCCATATCTTATAATATTAACATTTTTCCCAGCAATGATAAATCTCGACAGGACTTTTTGTATTCTTAGGTAAAACCTCGCTGTAATAGTTGATTATATCCAATGGGAAAATACAGGGTGTCCATAAAGTTTGTGTGCACTTTAAAAAATTATAACTTTATTTCTATTATAATTTTTTTAAAGTGCACACGAACTTTATGGACAGCCTGTATATTTGAAAATATATTATCCTTCGTACTTAATTCATTTTTTATCCTTATGAAGGCAGTTTGCCCCCAATATATGTTCTGAATTATTCTAATATATTTCCTAAATAAATTAAAAAAAAATATGTTTTGGGGAAAATAACAGAAAATCATATATAAATCTTAGAAATAAAGCACTTTGTGAAATAAAATATTGAAGAGTCACAAAACTTAGAAGCGATTATTATTTAAAATAAGTGTTTTAAGTACTTTCTATTGCCCAAGGAAAATATTAGTGCGTGAAACCTAAATCTCTACAGCAGGGTGGCTGCAGACCCCACCAGGGTTTAGTATCGGTGGACACATCCATAACAATAATATGTACACACATGTCACTCTATTGATGGTAGTACCGACAAGACAAGATAGTTAATGTATGCGTGAAGAAAGGACTAACTATAATAAAAGTGAATGTATGAAAATAAGGAAAAAAGAACAAGATGAGAATTACAAATTGGAGATGTCCATATCAAACAAGTACACCCATTTTAATGTCTAGGAAATGTTTTAAGTGAGGATGGAAAATACGACACTGGCATCTGGAGGCGCATTGAAATAGCAAAAGATGCATTCAAAAAGCTAAGCAAAGTATTAAAAACAGGAAATTTTCGTTAGAAGCAATGAAAAGTGCCGAATTCTTATGTAATATCAATCCTCTTATACGGCAGTGAATGCTGGACAGTTTCCTCACCGATGGAGGGAAGACTTGAGGCAACAGAAATGTGGCTCTAAAGAAGGATGCTGAGAATGCCATGGACTGAACATGTGAGCAATGAGGAAGTTTTAAAGAAAATGGAATAAAATCTTGACAATTATACTTAACATCAGAGATATATTAAATTTCTGCGGCACATGAGGAAAAAAGGCTTGGAAAATTTGAAACTCACAAGACATACGGAAATCAAGAGGGATAGTGGAAAACAGCGCATAGCCTACCGAACATTACCTCAGTAAGTTTTAAAGAAAATAGAAACAAGCATAACATTTCGATAGGAGTCAGGATTTCTTGGATATATAATGAGGAAGATGGGTTTGGAAATGTCGACACTCACATTAAATATCGAAGACAAAGTAACAAAGGGAGCTAGCGTATCACCTACCTGACTGGAAGTGGGATGGATAGCAAAAAGAAAAAAGACTCATTAAGGATAAGTAATTGTCAAGAGCCACGTTTTGAATGCAAACGTACATAGAATAAGAACATAAATATTACCAGCAGCAGCAGCTGCATCAACAATAGCAATCATATCGAGTTCATTGTCGCATAAAAAGCATTCCCAAATCCTTCCAATGACCAACGTAACAGTACTATCCTCTGTCATGTCTTCATCACATCAATTTTTCTGTCTGGTCTTTTCTTCTGCGTCTAATACATAATTCGGCACGACTTTGTTCTTCTTGTCTTCCCGCCCACGTTTCATTTTACGTTTTCGCTTAATCTAATCTAAATGTATTTATCTAAACTTATTCTTTTCCTTGATTTGTGTCTCTTTATATTAATCTCCACTAGTTCTCTTCTCATGGATATTTGTACATCCCTTTATTTTGTTCATTTCAGATATTAGTACACGGACACCCGAGATGTCATTTGTTTTCTTTCTATTTACAATATAATATAACACCGCTTAATAATAATAATAATAATAATAATAATAATAGTAAAGAAAGAAAATCAAATGAACAAAAAAAAAAAAATCAGTCCGAATGAAAAGCAATATGCCTAAGCGTAAATGTGTGTCCAAGATTCATTTGATGCCTCCACTGAGTCAGCTTGTGACGCAACGTCGGTTTTTAACGTGGAGTCCCGAGTGGTTCCACTCGGGCCGCTGGTCTTAGCTTGTCTAAGCTTGTCAAAGCTTGTCTTAGCTGGTTATAGCTTGTTGGTCAGAGCTCGTCTAAGCCAGTCATAGCCAGACATACTACTGCTACGTAACTAATGTCAAGTAATGGCGGTGGGGAACGCAAGGGGAGAGAAGGCACCCGGCACGGAACAGATACTACATATGCAGCATCCATTCCGACAGGAAAAAAAACGCTTTCTCTTCCTCTTCCAATCCTCACGGAAGAATTTGGGGGTAAGGCCCCAACGTAAATGTGTGTCCATAAATTATCTGTACATCTCGTCTACGGCCACTTTCTCATAGACGTGATGAGTTTACCCTCTGGTTTTTCTACAAATATTTTCATGGCAACTGCTCTGACGAGCTACTTTCACTGGTACCCCAACTGCAAAAATTTAAGCGTGCTACTAGGTTGGCATCTAGGTCCCACCCTTTTACCGTCGAAACAGTTAAATGTAGCCGCCTCTTCTACTCCAACAGCTTCTTCTCTCTAACTCCCTTCCTCCTACTTACTTCCCTGATAGCTATAATCTTCAAATATTTAAATGTAATGTCAATTGTCATCTTCTAATGCCTTGATCCTAATCCCCGTCCTTTATCTTTTCTTCGATAATCCCTTTTTAATCTTGCTCTCACCCCCTGTAATCCCTTGCGTATTGCTTGGGGTGAAATGCTTAAGGAAATATGAGAGGGAGTGCTGGGCAAAGATGAAGAAGTGACTTGAAGCAACAGAAATGTGGTTTTAGAAAAGGATGCTGAGGAAAGCAAGGACGAAACATCTGAGTAACAACGCGGTTTTTTAGAAACTGGAAATAAAAAAGGAAATATATTTAACATCAAGAAGAGTCAATTTAAATTTCTGGGGCACATAATGAGGAAAGAGGTCCTGGAAAATTTGAAAGGACAATTTGAGGGCAAGAGGGACAGTGGAAAACAACACAACATATTTAATGAGCTTGACTGAATGGACAGCGGCGAAAGTTTTTGAAGAAATAGCAAAAGGACAAAATTAATTATGAGATACACATGACAGGGAATTATGGAGAGCCATGATCGCCTACGTTCTGAAGTGACATGGCATATAAAGACGATATGAAGGATTGTCTGTTACAGTGTAACCCGGATATAAGAGAGTTGTCGGGTCCGGATAATAAGTATCTTATATACGGGTTTCTCTTATATACGGGTTTGGTCTATTTTGTTTTATTAACACAGGCACTAATTTGGGACCAGATAAAATCTCTCTTATATCCGAGTCTCTTATATCCGAGTCTCTTATATCCGGGTTACACTGTATTCATTTTTAAGAGGTATTTCATTCATATTCCTGTTTTATTGCAACTCGGAGATTTTCATTTTATGTTGAATATGAAGCTGCGGGTATTCTAAATAATAAGCTTTTGTCATTCATAATTGATAATGTACATTATCAAAAACAAAAAAGGTCTGGAAGGAAACTATTTTCAATATTAGAAGGATCTATAACATTTAGTGGAATTCATAATTCGAATTTTCTAACGAACTTTCGTAATAAAAAGATTTTATAAATTCCAACCGACAGTAACAGTAAATATTTAATCAATGAATGCCTAATGTTTTCTATATGGAAAAGGTTAATTTTATCATTACCATTTTATTTTTAAAACAAATATCCTTAAACACAATATTAAGAATTTTCTTTGATTACTTCATGCCAAACAAGGCGATACTGTCACTAAAATGTAAGAGTCTATTGGGAATGAAAGAGAATAAAAAGACTTTAGAAGTATCCGGAAACAATCCTAAACAGGAAGCAAGGGAGAAATCTCTGCTTTTGTTCAAAAGAATGGGGAAGAGTGCGAACCGGGTGATAGACGAACCTATCTACTCTTATTAAACTACTACAGTCTAAAAATATGCTTCACAGTAGGCAGCCTTGTTAGAGTTGAATTCCTGTAGAAAATGAATATGTGTAAATGCAGTTCCTATACAATTTTGTATTTTTTTTATCAACGTAAAATTCGGTCAACTTTTGCTGTACGTATTAATATAAGAAAGTAATTTTTTTTTCTGTTTGTAAAAGACCTCTTTGAGACTGGTAAACGGAGGATCTAATGCATTATAACATAAGAAAATAGAAAAATTGCCTGCCTAAAAACAAAAACAACACACTTCCCCACAAGAAGCCACCTGTAGAACGAACCGAATCGAATAATACGAGTAAATGAATTAAGATGAAGGGGAAAAAATGAAAGAAAACATAGATAGAAAAGTAGATATGAATCTTAGATGAAAGCCGGTTGTTGTGGGTGTCATTTTTTCACCAAGACAAAAGAAAAAAATAATTTGTAACTTACACTTTTTAATCCAGTTGCAATTTGATATATAAATGTGGAAAAAAAAAGTGAAAAAAGAGAAAACAATTGAATAGTAAAAATCAAGAATGAAATATTTCCGACGTAAAAAGAAGTATAAAATAATAAGAATTAAATAAGATAAAAATAAAATAGAAAAATTGCCAAAACGAGACTCTCTTTTAAAAGACAAAAATAAAAACTTTAAATGCTGAGAAATTAGATTTACCAGCTAAATAAAGTAAAACATACACTTAATGTAAATAAAAAACGAAGAAAATTTTATAAAAAAACATAATACAGGAAATAGCATTTATAGAACTACTACTACTACTACTACTACTACTACTACTATCAATAATAATAATGATAATAATAATACATTAAGGAAGGTAGAGAGCTTACTAAAATATTTTTTACATTGACTGAAAGGAAAAAAAATCGTATACAAATAAGCCAAATGAAAGAACAAATCGAGCAAGTAGTTTGAGATTTGAGCGTCGTCTGCAAATTAATTTGGAATCGGACTCTGACGCCACAACAACTTTGATTTCGATCTGAGCTGATTGGTTTGGTGCAGAGGGTTTGGCGTTATTAAGAGAAGTTCAGAAAACATAGACGAAAACTCTTCTTTCTGAATTTCTGAGACGATGAATTCGCATTATTTACATTATTTACATCCTGCCTATTGTCTTCATCTTTGCTGCTATTATCACAACGGTTTGACTGACTGTCTTCAGTTGTAATTCATTCACATTATGATAACTCTTCATCCAAGAAAAGCCCCCATTATTATTGTTAGGTTCAGTATAAACAGGACGAGCAATAACTGAGAAGTACTAAATAAGAACTAGACGATATTTCCTTGAATATGGACATTGGACGAGAACAATCTATCACGTTGATTAAATTTAGTGTTCTTTACGCTTTTTATTCAGTCAAGCAGGTTAAAATGTTCAGGTGAGATTTGAAACATTGAAACTACCTCATCACTTGTAAAAACGCTCAAATATTTAACAACAATAAAATCAGAGTGAAATGAGAGAGAGATAAACAGTTGATCGCCTTCATAAGCACTCTGGTGATTACGGAAAAACAATCAGAAAAGGAGTAAATAGAAATATATTCCAGGGATGAGTTAAATAGGCCAAAAATTTGTCTATATCTCTGAGATGAGGTATTATGATTACTTGCATTATTTACATTATTCGGACTGTTATCCTCATCTCATTGAGAAGAAAGGACTACGTATAAGCTACAAGAAACACAATGGATTGCTATCAGCAAAAGGACGATCCCAAAATGCAAATTACTAACCGGGGATACTAAAACCAAACAAGTAAAGAAATAAATTAATATCTGGGAAGTGTCCTAACAAAGGACGGAAAGTCCGACACTGAGATATATTGTGATTTTCAGAGTAAGAGACAAAAAATCGTTAGAAACAAAGAAAAAAGTACGAACCTGTATTGTAATATCTGTCTTGTATGCCAGCGAATGCTGGACAATCACCTCAAAGATGAAGATGAGACTCAAAGCAACAGAAATGTGGCTCTACAGAAGGATGCTGAGGATAAATGGACCGAACATGTGAGCAACGACGAGGTTTTGGAGAGAAACGGAAACATAAAGGAAACTTATACTTAACACCAGGAAGAGGCAGTTGAAATTTCTGGTGTTCTTAATGAGGAAGAAAGGCTTGGAAAATCTTATACTCACATGACAGATGGAGGCAATGAGGCACAGAAAAAAGCAGTACGTAACATATTTGATGGGCTTGAGTAAATGGATAGTAGAACAGGGTTTTGGAGTAATAGCAAAATACAAAATATATTAAGAGCTACAAGGGTAGACGTAGAGGGCCTTAATCGCTAACGATCTGCAGGGACACGGGACATAAATGAAGAAGTTACTTAAAATCAAGAAGAGACAGTTGATATTTCTAGAGTGCATGAAGAAAGATGGTTTAGTAAATTTGATCCTCACAGGACACATCGAGGACAGGATTAATAGAGGAAAACAAAGGGTAACCTAACCGACAATCATGAATAGATAGCCGAGCAGTGAGGAAAAGACAAAATATATTGAGAATTACAAATGCCATGCATTTGTGGTGAGCCATGATTGCCGACGTCCCGAAGAGTCACGGTACATAGGATAAAAGTTAAGAGAATAAAAAGAGAGAAACAAGAAAAGAAAAGTGTAATATGAAAGAAGAAACAAACAAAAAAAGAAAAAAAAATGAAGAAAAAAAACATAACATTTAAAAGGAGGAAAGATTTGTAAGAACGGGAAGTCGACGTCAGAACGAAAGACAAAACGATGTTAGAATAAGAACAAATAAGAAGACAAGAAACAAAATTGGGAGGAACGGGAAAAGACGGCGAAAACAACTGTTGCGGCCGCTTCACTCATTATAGTGCGCGTTGCTTGTGTAATCTAATTTGCTCCCAGTATCAAAAGGTCAAATACACCCTGCTAGAGTTCATGTGAGAAGGCCCTTTCTTTTTGGATCTAGGATCTCCTGTCAGCCAAAATGCAGCACGGACATAACTCTTCTACGTGCGCAGAAGCGTACTAAGTTTAGGGCAATCAGTTTAGGCACGTTTTTCACTGTATCCGGGTAAAGTATATCAGAGTGAATATATGCGTGTTTTCTTATATATATGGATTAATGTGTTTATTAGTCATTGTGCACATCAATATATATATATATATATATATATATATATATATATATATATATATATATAGGAGAATAACATATAAATTTAAATATATCAGAAAAATGGAGGTAACTGAAAGACAAAATGAAAAAAAAAAAATTCGTATTTAACGGATTTCGTCTGATGGAAGGACTTCATCGGACTGAATTAACGTTATTATTGATGGAAATATATGGGTGGGGAGGAAATATAAGAAAGGTTTACGTAAATATTTTCTCACCATCCCTTATATATATATATATATATATATATATATATATATATATATATATATATATATATATATATATAATTCAATCAATAAAAAAAATACTTTAGTCGGATGAATTCTTTTTAGAGGATGAAACGCCTTACGCGCTTTTTTCCTTTTGTCATTCAGTTACCCAATATATATATGTGTGTGTGTGTGTGTGTGTGTGTGTGTGTGTGTGTGTGTGTGTTAATGGCAATGTTAGTAATAACTTTTTCCCAACAAGAAAATATTCAGCATTCACTGATCGAACAGCCATTAATACTTTCGTTTGAGAATTATTAAAACATCTTTTCTGGAAAACAGACTTCTCAAGTCCAGTAGATTTTTATCGCTGTTTCGAGTTTTGATGGAAGTTACCGCCTTTGAAATCACGGGGAATCTTAAATTTTTGGTTTAGTCATTATTTTCTCTTCGTTTTATGTGCTATCTATTTTAGTCATTGCTACTGTCGGTAGTCCTAAAATGATGTCATTCTGTTATTTAGCACAGTTGTTTGATTGGGAACGTGCCAGTCCCCGACGTTCAAAGTGGGATAATATTTGACAAGACCCCCAGATTTCACTTGCTCAAAGCATTTTTTCACCATTGATCTTAGGAAGCGTTTGTATAGAGACGGAGTGACTGCACAAAGTTTCATCTATGAAACTGTGGAGTAGATGTGCTGAATATAACGTCAAACAACCTAAGTGACAGCAGCTTTTCTTTTAAACATGTTCTGTTGAACATTCGTCCTTGCATGGAATACTGCTGCCATATATGGACGGGTGCCTCTGCTATTCGTCTCGGGGTCCTTGACAAAATCCAAAGACAGATATGCAATGTGATAGGTCTTGATCTGGCTTCTTGTCTACATTCATTTTTTAACACAGACGTGCCGTTGCTTCCCTCTGTCTTTTCTAGAGGTATTTACACGACATTGCTCCGACGCTGGTTCCCAAACAGCATGAATTTATGCGTGCTACTAGTTTGGCATCTCGATCCTACGTTTTCACTGTCGTAAGGGTTAAATGTAGCCGTCTCTTCTATTCCAGCAGCTTCTTATCACGCACTTCCCGTATGTGAAACTCCCTTCCTCTTACTAGCTTCCCTGATAGTTTCAAATGTAATGTCGATCGTCGTCATCTGATGCCTTGATCTACATCCCCGTCCTTCTCTTTCTCCTTTCCTCAAACATCCCTCTTTACTCTTGTTCTCACTCTCTGTAACCCCTTGCGTGCTAGTGGCACTCCCGCTTTGCTTGGGGTGAAATGCTTAAAAAAACAAGGAAGATGTAATTAATTTTTTATTTAGTTTTTCCAGCATTCTTCCATTTTCAGTTTATTGAAAGTAAGAGAGTGCAAAATTTGCCTGCATTGTTCATTGTCCAAAGCAGTTTTGGCGACTTCTTCAGCTATTTTCAAGTGTGTTTCGTTTCCTTAATTTCTGTTTGTCTTTTACTGTATGGGATGTGTTTTGTGTTGACTTAAATGCTAGCAGGAGCGTTTATTGCCAGTTTCAAGTGGTGATTTTCCAAGCGTAGCTTAGACGTGGCACAAGACCGAAAATATGGGGCACTCAGTGACGATCGAACTCACTACTCGGTCGTAATTCATCTAGCGAGACAAACTTGTTAACAATTACACCGCTTTGAGATGTCCTATGATATTGTGTATGGTGATTTTCCAAGCGTAGCTTAGATGTAGCACAAGGCCGAAAGTATGAGGCACTCAGTGACGAACTCACTCACTACACAGTTGTAATTGGTTTAGCTAGCTACACAAGCTTGCTAACCATTACACCACCTCGAGGTGTCCTATGATATTGTGTATAGTGATTTTCCAAGCTTAGCTTAGATGTGACACAAGGCCGAAAGTATGGGACACCCAGTGACGATCGAACTCACGACTCAGTCGTAATTGTTCTACCGTTGACATTCAAGTGAGTGGCTTTCTATTTTAAAAAAAAAATCAACACCCTATTACCAAATGGCTAAACATTTGGTAATGGGATATTTTATTTATCACATGAAAACAAAATAGGCAAGCCGAGTTCAAATACGTACTTGTCTTTTGTTATTATTAACCCATATTTCTGGGCTTATTTTTGCAGAGAGCATCTAAGTAACAATCAGTTAACTTGGCATCTGACATGATTTTGCATGAACAGAAGTTTATCATTGAATTCTTCCATGCAAGAAAAAATTGCTCTCAATGACAAACATCGATAAACATTTACAAAGATCAAGCAATAAATGTTGGCATTTACGTTCGAACTCATCCCCGAGGGAAGGAATGAACCCATCTTCCTCATTCATGGACTGGACATTGTCCCCATAAAAAGGTGGAATTGTTGAATAAAATGTTCCAATCGCCATTTTTTTCTCCTCTGTGCTCGATCAATTTCCTTATGATATGAGTCTGCAGTTGTTACATCATGTTTGCGGCCGTTGCAACATTTATGACGAAGAAACCTTTCATCCGTCCTGGGTATGACGATAAACTACATCCTCGTCCTGAGTAAGACTATAAACTACGTCCGACAGCAAGGCCTCTGATCGGGAGGTTTTGACGAGCGTAGAATCACCTCTTAATTGCTGGCGTTCCCAGGTCCACCCTGACCCGGGGTGGTAGCATTTGATAGAGTCACAGCTATGGGCAAATAGTCAACCCCCTAAGCTGGGATCAAATCACTATGAAAGTGTAAACATAGGTTATAATACCAGAAATACTTTTTTCGTAAAAAAAATTATTACCAGCAATACGTTATTACCAGCAATACGTTATTACAAGTAATATATTTTTGAAAAAAAAATATTACCACAATACATTTTTGAAAATAAAATATTACCAGCAATACATTGAAAAAAAATTACCGGAAAAACGTTTTTGAAAAAAATATTACCAGCAATACATTTTTGAAAAAAAATATTACCAGCAATACATTTTTGAAAAAATAAATTACCAGCAATACATTTTTTTAAAAAAATATTAACAGCAATACATTTTTGAAAAAAAAAATTAACCGGCCGTGCATTTTTTTAAAAAAATATTACCAGCAATACATTTTTTTAAAAAAATATTACCAGCAATACATTTTTGAAAAAAAATATTACCAGGAATACATTTTTGAAAAAAATATATTACAAGCAATACATTTTTGAAAAAAATATATTACCAGCAATACATTTTTGAAACAAAATTAATATTTTCTTTCAAAGCAATACAAATTTTGTTGGCATTAAATAACCCATTGTGGTTCAATATGCCCTAAATCAAACCAAACCAAACCGACACCTTTCACGTGTTTTTGTTTATGTATGGCGGTAATGGTGATGAGGGGAAGAATATATTTGTTGAAACTCACTTATCCTCACTTAACACAATAACACTTCAAAGAGAACATAACTAACAGAGAATAAATAGCCAGAGGTCTAAATTTATTCTGTTTCAAAATCTTTAATATCACGAAGATACGTCGATAATTCTACAGAATGATCAACAACGACAATACCGTTTACTTACACGTGCCTTCGTTGAAACAATTTAATATGCATTTGTTTTCGTTTCTTGAGTAAACAAAATTCACAAATCCAGTTATACATGTTTGGGTTTTATTCTAAATCTAAAAATAGCTTTCTAAAAGAAAACAGGTAAATCAATTTCAAGAGAAAATAAAAAAACACTTTTTACGGAAAGGTTTGTTTAACTATATATGTTAAACTGATTTTTTTTTCAGTAATTCAGATTTCAATTTTTCTTTACTGCATTTACCGAAGAAATCCCGACTAAGATTTTACCTGCATAATATGTTTTCATGACCTACTTGTCTACATTTAGTCCTTAACAATAACAGCTTTAATATAATCTACTTTCCGGAATAATTACAATTTTAGGTTTGTTTGCAAGCTTATCATCAGTATTCGATTCCCTTTAGGCCAAAAGGTAAAAACACTTATTTTTCTTCCTTATTATAATCTCATCGCTAGTGTCTGGAAATCATATTATTTTTTTTGTCTCCCAATGTTGTGAATTGAACATTTTCGTAATCTACTTATTTACCCGTTTAAATAATTAGTTTCGAAAATCTGTCGCTGATTAATAAAATTCAAGTTTTCCTAAAATAACACACTAATATAGTTTTATATAGTTTTATATTTTTTTAATTTATACCAAGGATAGGCATCGGCTGTGGATTTAGCGGGAGAGGGTGACGCTTCGCTATGTTCAAATGCCCGAGGCAAATTACGTAATAATGAAACCTCGCCAGGTTTTTTTGGGGAGGGAACTGTCAACTGCACTGCAACCCGACGAAAACATTCAGTGATGGGACTGTTAATGATGTTCATATTTCTTGTATATTCTCTTTCAAGGAATCGTATCTTACATGCACCAACTTAGTAAACCATTTAGAAGAGATACCTCTTTTCAAAGACACAACCACATAATGTTGGTTGTTCAAAGAGGAAATCAAATCGCAATTTATATTACAGGCAAAACATACAAATACTTTCTTAGATACAGTCACAAAAATAAATAGGAGAAACATCAAGGGTTCTAACCTCAAGGAATCTAAGTAATGTTATATGAACACAAAAAGGACATTTTAGAAAATAATACATCAAAAACATTAGTTGCTTATCGTAACGAGACTGACTACACATTTGACATAAAAAATGCTACTCTGATCAAAGAAGAAAACATTTCATTGAGAGGAAAATGTTTAGTGGGTTCCTTAATTTACGTCTTCGCTCTGACAACATTTTACAATTCCTAGCAAATCTTCTATTATCACAGTGTGGGATATCTATTATGAAAAATGATGGAAACAAAGAAACAGAAAAGAATTCTAAATGAAATCGTTTAGATTATAGCGATTTTCTAAGCCCGGCTTAGATGTGGCACAAGGCCGAAAGTATGGGGGTACTCACTACTCAGTCGGAATTGATCTAGCAAGACAAGCTTCCTAAGCATTACCCCACATCCGGATGCCCAAATCGGCTAGATTATATATATATATATATATATATATATATATATATATATATATATATATATATATATGAAGAAATATAGTCTTAAAGTGTGCTATATTTATGGGATAAAGTGCTCAATATCAGAGATAGAGCGTGTGTAAATATAAAAGTGAACATAGAAGTCAACACTTAGAGGCGACAGTCTGTTTCATGCTAGTGCAATCGTCAGGCAGCCAGATTGCTAATGCAATCGTCAGGCTGCCTGAAGATTGCACTAGCATGAAACAGACTGTCGCCTCTAAGTGTTGACTTCTATGTTCACTTTTATATTTATATATATATATATATATATATATATATATATATAAATCCGTTGGTATAATCCAGGTGAGTGCTATCAAAACAGCATGGAATTTGAAATATGTTAAAACTGACTCACAAGGGAACGCTCAACAATGTTTTTCAATAAACAGAACAAATCTTCTTTACAATTGGAATTAAAATACCTTAATTCCAATTGTAAAAAAGAGTATGTATATATATATATATATATATATATATATATATATATATATATATATATATATAGAAAGAGAGAGAGAGAGAGAGAGAGAGAGAGAGAGAGAGATGAATAAAATTCCACGTACCCACCGTTCGTATGTAGTCGCAATATATATGTATGGACCTCCACGCAAACGCGATACCTAACGTATAAAATTAATTTTTAATTTTTAATAATTAAAATCGTTCTTGAAGCTTTTATTTTAGTTTTAATTTCAAGCTGAGTGATTAAATTCGATATTTCCAATAAACAAAATACTATGCTGCATTTCAAAACTAATTTAAATTGATTGGAAGCAATTGTTTTGTGAAATTTCTAACATTTTGGAATCTAGCGCCATTTTTAGCAAAGTGATATAAACATGTAAATCTCTTTATTAAAACGTTTTCCAAAAATAAAATATACTTTCTGAAACTTTATTGGAGGAATATTAGCTGATTTATAATTAATCTGATTTGAAAATCTATTATCTTCTATCTTCTCTATTATTATCTTCTATCTTCCCTAAAATATCAGAGAAATACATTTTTCAACTCGAGAGTCGCTTGTTTATTTATTTTGACACCTCCGTGACAGCCGATGACGGATAGATTGTCATGTAATTTTTACGGGGGATTTCATGTAAAAAATGAGGAATATAACGCGAACACCTTTAAGTATTCGGTAATCTTAAAAATTTAAGAAAGTATTCTCCGTAATCAAATGTTTTATTGAATTTTAGAGAATTTTGTCTCTATATATATTATAGGTGTCGCTTTTATTTCTTGAGAGTTTCGTATATGGGTGACTCTATCTAAAAAAAAATTCGGCACGTTTTAACACATACAAAAAAATCAAATTTCTTTTTAAAATATTCGGGTGTGTCGGATTTTATTAAGCTCTATGATATATGATAAGTAAATATAGCTTTGCTTCAAAACAATCTTTCCTAATAGTTACACGATTGAAAGCTAATTTTAAAAGATTTTAAATATTATGAATTATGTTAATGAAAATTCAAAATAAAATGAAAACTAATTTTATAAAATTCATTTTTCATCGAATTTATTTCTGAGACAATATTGGCCTTAATATATAATACTCATAAAAGAAATTAAAAACTCTAATTAAACACTGTCTTAGTGTTATTGCGTTTTTTAGTTTTCGATTTTTCAGAGGAGATTTTATTTAAGACGAAAATAAATAAATAATAATAATAATAATAACTTTGAAATAGAAATCTCAAAAATGTGGCACATGGGAACATCAACAATCCCTATTGTAGTTGGAGCCCTTGGACTGGTTGGAAAAGATTCCAGTAGGCTGATTGAAGGGATCCCTGGAAGTCCATGCCTCAAAGAGATACAAAAAATTGTTCTGACAAGTACAGCCCGCACTTTACGAAGGGCTTTATCTATGTAATTATTTTTTATTTTATTTATTTTTATTTTTTTGCAGTGGAAAGTGTCATGATGCCATTTCTATCCTTAGGTCCCTGGGCAGGACCTGGAAAAAAATGTGTAAACGCCAGATATCAAAGGAAATAAAAATAATAATAATAATAGTAATAATCGGTGCTTGAAATTCTCCAAAATATTCTGTTTTTCACGTTGAATTTCTCAAGTTTTTATAAAATTAAGGATCAAGGGGTGACACGCATGTATCAAAACAATATTTTTTACAAGAATTTCTAATAAAAAATATTTCTAAACTAGTTTAATGCATGTCTGTATAAGTCCTGAAGATTTTATTAAAATTCGACAATTATTTGAATTTTGCAAGAATTCCCAAATTAACGTGTATTTCACCGCAAAAACGACATTAAAATTTGCCATATACTAAAATATAGTATATCAAAGAATAATTCATAAGATAATATAGCAGATTTGAAGAGAAAACTATTTTCATTATATTTGAATTCATCACAATGTGGTGCTTTTTTTTGCGATTTCGTTGAGGTACCAAAATACAGGATTCAATGGGTCAATTTTGGCCAAAATATATGTTTAATTTTGCGCATGCGCTTTGTTTCATTTTCATTTTGCCGACTGCACAGTATTGTAGGGTCAGTTGTGTACCGTCTGTGGGAAAAAGAGCACCATGACACAATTCACTTCGCCAGAAATTTGGAAACGGTCATGCTACACCGATTCACATTCGCGCCAGAAGCTTCAATACGAACATTTCAGAAAGTCACAATGAGAGTGCAGAGGATTCAGAAAAGAGTTGGAGGAGTCTAATGGTGATTACGAATGTACTGCAGCTCGGAAAATTCACTCTGGTCGTTCTGATAAAAAAAGAACTCCTGAATATGTTAGTGAGGACCTCAACACGGTGGCCTACATCAATTGCCTTGAGGAAGTAGTGCAGCTCTATGTCAAGAGGGTACCTGCTGGAAGACTCTATATCTGGAAATAGAATTCTGCAACATGACACACAAGCCGGAGAAACTTGCTATGGCTGTCAAACAATTTCTGCGACCACATCAACCTCTATATCTGATAGCCAACCTCCCTAGACTGCAACGCCCATGATTTGCGTGGGGCACAGTCATGCGAAAGATCAACAAAACTCCTTTTAGCGCCAAAGATGAACTGAAGACAAGGATTATGGCAGCATTCACCAACTTAAACAAGGAGATTCCGAAGTCGCTTGGAAGCTGTGGTTGAAGGCAATGGTGATTTTATTGAATAAATTTGCTCATTAATATTTGAAGATATTTTTGTGTCATTTTTGGTAAATTTTTATATGAAGCTATATATATATATATATATATATATAGTAAAGAATGTAAAGAACATACGAAGTGAAATGTTTAGCGGTTCTTAAAAAAGAAATCGGCGTGTCGTGTTCGAACTTCGCATAACCTTCCTTGTGAACTGCATGAATTCAATTCTTCTCTACACAGATTTTGCTTAAAACGGATGACCGACTGTTCTCTCCTGCCTTGGGCGCAAACAAGTCTAGGAGGACAAATCTAAATTCAAAAATGAGCAGAGTAGTTTTTTACCAAGTCATCACCAATATAATATATGTATGCTCGGTCTTCAAGAATGCAGGCAACTAATACTCTCCCTCGTAGTATAGATCCAATAATCTCCTCAGTAAGCTTTTTGGGGACTTACTTTAACAAGAAGGTCGTTGGGAGCCTGGATAGGAACAGCCTCTTTTGCAACGAGCAGTGTGTGTTTTGACCAGCTCGATCCACTGCTGAAGATAAAAACTGAAGAAAACAATGCCGTTCTGAACATTTAGGGCGTAACTCTCTCTCTCTCTCTCTCTCTCTCTATATATATATATATATGTGTGTGTGTGTGCGTGTGTGTGTGTGTGTGTGTGTGTGTGTGTGTGTGTGTGTGTGTGTGTGTGTGTGTGTGCGCGTGTGTGTATTAAATCAAATCTCAGGTGAAAAATGACCGACCATTTCATGCGGTTTTACGCAATCATCAAACATGATGATTCTTTAAAAGCGCATGAAACTGGGAGTCGTAGCCGGTCGCTGCCCACATGAGACTTGTCTTAAAATATATTAAATTTTTATGATATTGAACAGTGTTTTTTCCTGTCTGTAATCTTAGGCAGACTGTTTTGGAAGATGCTCATCCTTATCTATAATTATTATCACACACACACACACACACACACACACACACACACACACATATATATATATATATATATATATATATATATATATATATATATATATATATATATATATATATATACATATGGTTTGAGCGAGAATGTGTATACGGGTTTGTCTATGGGCCTATACATTTAAAACATTGGAACACCTGCAAAATATTTAATTTTTCTCTCACATGCAGACACCATTGGAGAGCTGATCGTTTTTTGTTAAAATTTAATTACTTTAGTCGTTTCAGTTTTCTACTTTTCGTTTGTTACTTTTGAAAAGTCTAATATTTCTTCATTTCAAATTATTTTAATGCTTGTCCAATTGCGTTTGGTTAAATTAAGTTTTGCGATTTATTTTATGAGTTTTTAAATAAATAAATTTCTCATAATTTATCAAAATTTTCAAATGTCATTAATTTTATTATATTTAAAAATGAAAGAAAAATAAGTCATTCAGCTTTCCTCAGCTTTTACCGTTATTAGAGCCCTTGATTTTAATTTCGTCGATTAAATTAATTTCTTGCTTTAGTATTCATTTTATGTCTGGCCCCTGTCTTAGTTCCTTCCCGCACTTCTCATTTTTCGAACTCTCTTCCGGTTTCCTAAAATAAACAATTCAACAAATGTATTTATTCCAGCTGACAAAACAAGAACTTTATACAAACTAAGCCCTCCTACGCACAATAAATTACTCAAGAACAACATAACAAAAACATACAAAAAGGCACCTAAAACAATAGAACACGATATCAATAATGAAGCTAAAGCAATCGTCCAAAAATAAAACCTAGATGACCGAATAAGATGCATCAGCAAGGCGCAAGCCTTTATCACACTAAAAGACAACAAAGAAAATTTCAAAACCAACCCTGCATGCAGACTCATAAACCCAGTCAAAAGCGAACTAGGTAAAATAAGTAAAACGATACTAGAAAGAATTAATTATGAACTTCGGAAGTAGTTAGGAGTAAACCAGTGGAAAAATACAAAAGCAACTATTGACTGGTTCCACAGCATAAATAAACAAAATTGCCACTTCCTACAATTAGACATAAAAGAATTTTACCCATCCATAACAGAACGCATGTTAGATAAGGCCATCAACTTAGCTGAGGAACAAATAATAATAAAACCAAACGAAATCGACATCATTAAGCACTCCCGTAAATCATTACTATTTCACCGTGAAGAAGCATGGATAAAGAAAGATGGGATATTTGACACTACAATGGGAAGCTTTGACGGTGCGTGGATATGCGAACTCGTAGGTATTTACTTACTACACGAACTAAACAAAATAATAGATAGAAATGACACAGGACTCTACAGGGACGACGGTCTCATAATCTTAAGAAACTGTAACAAACAAAGTACAGACAAAACTAGAAAAGCAATAATAAAGATTTTCAAAAATAACGGATTCAACATAGATATAAAAACTAACCTAAACGAAATAGATTTTCTAGATGTTTCCTTCAACCTAAGAAAAGGCACATATAAACCATACAGAAAACCCAATGATAAACCACTCTATATACACACATCTTCCAACCACCCGCCTTCTATAATCAAACAGATACCAAAATCGATTAACCGCAGGATTTCCGACAATTCCTCCAATGAATCCATATTTAACAAAGCTAAGAAAGACTACAAAACAGCCCTAAAAGATAGCGGATTCCCAGCAACACTAACATACTCACCACAGAACACAAAAAAGGCCAACAGGAAAAGAAATGTCATATGGTTCAACCCACCGTACCGCAAAAACGTAAAAACAAACATAGGAAAATATATTTCAAACTTTTACACAAACACTTCCCGAAATCAAGCACCCTACACAAAATATTCAACAAAAACACAGTTAAAATCAGCTACAGTTGCACCGATAACATGGCAAAAATAATAAAAAAGCACAACAGGAAAATTATTAACAAACCAAACGAACAAATTAAACCCACGTGCAACTGCAGAATAAAAAACGAATGTCCCTTAAATGGTAACTGTTTACAAAACAACGTAATCTACCAAACCACCATAAAATCACCAGATAATGAAGAAAAAGTATACATAGGAATAACTGAAGGACTCTGGAAACAAAGAAATTATGTACACAAAACTTCTTTCACAAATATGCGAACAGCACAATGCTTTCTAAGAATATCTGGGAAATAAAAAACAAAACGCACACCACACCAAAAATATCTTGGAAAATAAGGAAAAAAATCATCAGCCTACAACAACCTATCAAAAACGTGCAAACTTTGCTTGTAGGAAAAATAGCTATCATTACCTTCCCAGACCAAAATAAATTATTATATAAAAGATCTGAGCTAATCTCAAAATGCAGACATGAAAACAAATTTTTACTACGTAACTTAAAAATCGAAAACGGAAAAAATAAATAAATACACAAACAAACAAAATGACAATAAAATAAGCAAAATAAATTAATACAAACAAATTACCAAATCACACCTGTTAGAATAAACGAAATAGAATAAAAAATAAGGAAAAAAAATCAATAAATAAAGTAAATAATAAACAAATTAGCAAACTGTTATGACCAAAATATTAGACTATAAAAATCAAAACAAAAAAACAGACGAAAAATAGCTATAACTGTTATATAACGATAAAAAAAGAAAAAATAATATACTGCGTTACTTAAAAATCGAAAACGAAAAAGAGAAAATAAACAGTGTAATAAATAAATAACGACAAGTATAATAAATTGATCTAAATACATCCAAATATATAAATAAACTAACAACCGATACCGATAAACTAGCCGTTTAGAAAAAACAAATGAAGATAATCAATCCAAATAAATTAAAAACTGTTCCCGCCAAAATAATAGTCAGAACAATCCACAACAATCAATCCCAAAATTCAACAAATAGCTTTATCTTCCCAAACAAAAACAGAACTATTAAATAAGCTATATAAACAAAATTTTAATACGTTAATAAAAACACAGATGAAAATAAAAATAAAAAATAAATAAATATATAAGATAAAAAATAAAAATAAATAAAAACAAGCAAAATAATTTGACCCAAATAAATAAACAAATAAACGATTTCCGCTAAAATATCTGCCAAAATAGACTACCCACAATGCACCACTGACCCGTATATATAAATAGACGAGAAAAATAACGGCACTGGTGGCCTGACGATTGCATCTAGCATGAAACAGACTGTCGCCTCTAAGTGTTGACTTCTATGTTCACTTTATATATATATATATATATATATATATATATATATATATATATATATATATATATATATATATATATATACAGGGTGTCCATAAAGTTCGTATGCACTTTAAAAAATTATATCTTTATTTGTATTTGCGATAGAAATAATTTGTAAAATGGATTAGAAAGAAGTAAATCTATATTTTTAAAGATTTTATTCAAATTTCATTTAAGTTTCCACATGTCCTCCATCATTAGCAATACAAAGGGTAATACGATTTTGCAGTTCACGGATAAACATTTGCCAGCTGATTTACAGTAATGCCTGAAATCACATTAGTTATTGTAGCTATACTTAAAACTAGGTATATTAAACCTTATAACATTTTTTACAGATTATTTCTATCGCAACTGCAAATAAAGTTATACATTTTTTTAAAAGTGCACACGAACTTTATGGATACCCTGTATATATGAAATATATATATATATATATATATATATATATATATATATATATATATATATATATATATCATAGGTGATATCATCATAGGAGAATAGATTCAAACATCTCCTGATTTCGTTGCGAATTATGGGTCGTCTTAAACACAGTTAAAAAAATAACAACAAATAACGTGTAAATTCAAACAGCAAGTAGACTTGCATCACTCGTGAACTTAGCATTTTACGAAATTTGAAGGGGCAATATATTTGTGTTCTCTCTGAGAGTAATGATGTTAGATACATCCGGACTTATACCTTGCGCCATCATCATGCAGCAGCAGCACATCTTTAAACCCCGTCTGATTGACTGTCACAGAAAGAAGACTACCACGTCAGACAAAATTCCTGATTTTCACGGACGTTGCGTATGATACTTCTAACTCCAAAGACATCTGCAATATGTACAAGCCGCTCGTCAGGTGGATATACTAACGACAGCTGACTGTATATTTACTGATGACTGCAGAATCGCTCTGTATCGGATGGAGGGGGTCATCAACTGGGCAGAAGTGGTTTGTTTATTTTGTTTAGCGGCATCTCAACCTCTATGGGTTATTTAATGCCGAAATCTACATATTTGGAATACAATATTATGGCTTTAAAAATAGATCTTGAACATTTTTGTATGCCTTCTACTAGAGATAAAATATATTGCTGGTCATTTTACTATAATAGTGTATTTTTATATTTTCATAGTGGTTTGTTTTTGTTTGTGAGTTCACTATTTGCCACGAGCTGGGAACACAGGTGCTGACACTCCAGGTCAGGTTAGATCTGGGAAGAACAGCAATTAAGAGGTTGTGCCACGCTCCTCAAAACCTTCAATATCCCGATCAGTGACCCTGCTGCCGGATGCAGTTTATCGTCATATCCAGGATTAATGCAAAAGTGAGAGTTATGGTACGGTGAACATTGTTCTAAACCATAGGAGGTGGAGGAGTAACATTGACAAAAGGGGTAATTAGCAATACAAAAAAACCTATCAGTTATATTTTGCGATATTATTCACGTCATTATAATTAGTGATTGTCCATCTTCATGGTTTATAATGAAATAACCAAACTCTTCTGTTACGCGGGCTTTCCTACACCTTGTGTCTCGCACACGGAATAAGCAACATAATCGAATAGGACACTTTTTGGAGAAATGAAAACGATGAGGTTATGCACGGTATTCCGTATCAATACTGTTATAGTTGAACACTGGAGTGCCACAACCAAACCCCACCCTGCAAGACGAGACATAGACTGAGGCCAAAGGTGGAAATACCCGTTTCTAACACGTTTGGAATTTTCTTTTAAAATATGAAAGCTGTGCTTGTCTAGCTTTTAAATGGGTCCTACTCTGTTTCTGAACTCATCAACGATCTCCATGATTCCATCCGTTTCCCAATTAGGCTTCTATGCAGATGACACTACCATTTAATGCTGTCTCAATAGTAAGCCCGCCAGCGTTGACATAGTTAAATTAGACTCTGCCCTCAAATCAGTGATTGGCTGGGTAGGAATTATCTTGTAAATTTTAATGCCTGCAAAACTAAACCAGTCTCATTTAACCACCATAGAGAAACGTCCCAGCCTCCTCATCAGCATGGTTGATGCTCGTCTTCCTGAGGGCGTCTCACTTTGCCTTCTTGGCTTCACGTTTTTCACTTGCTTGAAGTGGAACAACTACATTACTAGCTGCTTATTCTGTAAGGAAATTTAGTTCACTGTGTCATGCCAGAAGATATTTCTTGTCAGAGTCCATCTTATACATCTGAAAAGTTACCATTCGTCCTCGCATTGAAAACTGTAGTCATATCTGGTCTGGTGTCCCTGCCGTTCATGTCGAGGTTTGCGACAAAATCCAAAGAAGTAATGCAATCGGTCTTGAATTGTCTTCTCGAGTCCAGTCACTTTCTCACAGACGTGATGTGGATTCCCTCTGCCTTTTCCATAAATATTTCCATGGCAACTGCTCTGACGAGCTACTTTTACTGGTACCCCAACTGCATGAATTTAAGCGTGCTTCTAGATTACCACGTAGGTCCCACCCATTTACTGTTGAAATAGTTAAATATAACGAGCACATCTACTCCAATAGTTTCTTTTTACGCAGATCACGACATTGGATGTCCCTTCCTCTTACTTGCTTCCCTGATAACTACAATCTTCAAAACATTAAACGCAACGTCAATCGCCATCTTCTCTTGCCTTGAATCTTGTCCTTTTTTCCTGAATCCCACGCTACACCCACTCTTTTCTGTTATTTTCACTCTCCCTTACTCCTTGTGTGTTAGTGGCACTCCTGCCTTGCTTGGGGTGAAATGCTTAAAAATATATATGCATATATATAATCCAACCATTTGTCCGTCCTGGGTAAGACGTTAAACTACACCCAGCAGCAAGGCCCCTGATCAGGAGGTTTTGAGGAGCGTGGAACCACCTCTTAATTGCTGGTGTTACCAGGTCCACCCTGACCCGATGTGGTAGCACCTTTTAGGGTCCCAGCTATGGACAAATACTTCACTATTACCAGCAAAACTTTTTTGAAAAAAATTATTATCAAAAACAGAATTTTGACGAAACAAAATATTACCAGCAATAAAGAATTTTGTCGGCATTAAATAACCCATTGAGGTTGATATACCGTAAAACAAAATAAACTAAACCAATCTAAAACCATAGAATACATATTCTATTCATATGAATCTATGCTAAAACTGTTGTCGGCATTAAATAACCCATTGAAGTTGATATACAGTAAAACAAAATAAACCAAACAAAACCAAACCAACCCTTTGCCATTTCTTTCATAGCCTTTTTAAACTCTGCAAATTCCTGTTTTCTGATTGAGTGTTCGATTCTCTATCGTGGATAGAGCTTTTTAGGTATCGTGTGGCCATAGAAATCAACACTGCGTATTGATCGCTTAAAGTGGCAAAATGTCAGTCACAATGCAGCCTTGATTCCTGTATTCCGACTGTTACAAATGACTCGGCATGTTCACAGAAAGTGTGGAACCACTTAGCCTTCGTTAACGTAACAAAATAGAAGAAGGAAACCACTTATATATTGTAATTCCTGCTGCTAGAGAGCATCCAGTGTTATCGACAAAATGAAAACTTATCCTAGCCGACGCGTTTTGTCGTCTGATGGATTTTAGCAAGTCAAGTACAGTACATCAGATGACAAAACCCGTCCACTAAGATCAGTATTCCTTTTGTCTTTATTCACATTGCTTTTACAGCTACATATTTTTAGTTATAACTAAATTATTACATACACACACACATATATATATATATAAATATATAATCAAATAAATAAATGTAATTAAATGTACATGCAAGTGTTCACACACACACACACACACACACACACACACACACACACACACACATATATATATATATAGTCAAACCTAGAGAGCCAGAAAAACCTACCAAGGTTTCACCTAAGCGGATCGTCAGGGAAAGCTGGCTAAAGAGGTAAAGGAAACTGTATACTTACAGGCCTATAAGTATACCTTTTCCTTTACTTCTTTATCAGCTTTCCCTGATGATCCGCCTAGGTGAAATCTTGGTGGGTTTGTCTGGCTCTCTAGGTTTGACTAGGTCTGCTCTAGTTTTGTATTGAGCACTTTTTTAGTTAGTTATTTACTCGTGTCGAGGTTTTTTCTTTGGGCTTTGAACCTGTAAGCTGTACGATTACTTTCGACAGACGTTCATGTTGCTGGCTCTTTCTTTTTTTAAAAACTTTTTTCTTTCGATATTGATTATTGGCAAATCAAGAAACCAAAAGTTTTTCGAAACGAGTATAGTTACCTATATATATATATATATATATATATATATATATATATATATATATATCCAATGTAAAAAGAACGAAGAACAAGATTTCAGTGTTTCAAAACATTAATTTAAAAAAGAGCTCAATACAAAATAGAGTCGTAAGTATTTATTTATTATGCAGTGTAACATTAGAACATGCACGTACCCACTACAAAACTGGACATCTTGTTTCAACGTTAAAAAATAAAACAAACTTTTTAACGTCTCCTCAGTCCCGTGAAAGTCCCGTAGTATTCTTTTCTGCAACTTTTTTGGTACTCCTACTCTCTCACCATATAATAAAATTCCGTCACATATTGAATAAATCTCCTGCACTTTTTGGTCATTTGCTAACATTTTGCTTTTTATTTCTAAAATGAAATCATCGCTTTCAGATTCTTTTTTCATTTCCTTTGATGTAACCGGTAGCTCTCTTATAATGTTGTTTACCATGCTTTTCACCTCATAATTTGCTCTGATATTTGCAATAATTGATTCTTCGAATCTTTCTTCTTGACTCGGTACGGGTCTTGATCAAGTATCCGCATGAATTATATTTTTGGATGATAGGTGCTTTATGTGAAAATCATAATTGAGAAGAATGGTTCCCCATCTTAACTGTCGATTTGCCGTATAAACGGGTAACCCTTTCTTTGAACCAAAAATAGTGATCAGAGGTTTATGATCCGTTTCTAACATGAAATGTCTGCCGTAGATGTATCTATGAAATTTTGTTATGGCAAAAATGATACTCAGCCCTTCTTTTTCTATCTGTGAGTAACTTCGTTCTCCTGGGAGTAATGCTATCGAAGCATGTGCAATTGGTTTTCTAGAACCATCTGGCATTATGTGTTGAATACACGCTCCTACCCCGTATGAACTAGCGTCACTACAATATCAAGTTTTGGATTGTAATGGGTTAAAAAGAGGTCGGACGTAAGCGTTTTCTTTATTTCATCAAAGGCTTTCTGACATTCTACCGTCCATTCCCATGCCTTGTCTTTTTTTAGTAGTTCATTCAACGGAGCTCTTAGATTGTACATTCCTTTAATGAACGCTTGATAATAGTTTGTGAGCCCCAGAAAACTCTGTAACGTCACCTCATTAGTGGGCGTCGGCATGTCTCTAATCGCAATGGACCTTTCCGGATCTGGAAATCTGCCATTTTTGTTGATTATGTGACCTAAATACTTAATTTCCTCCAAACCAAATTCGCACTTTGATTCTTTGACTTTAAATCCAAAGTCCTGAATCTTTTTAAATACTTGATTGAGGTGCTCTCGATGTTCGTCGACGTTTGCACTCCTTACTATGATGTCATCTAAGTAGGCACACGCAAAGTCTAAATCATTCAACATGACGTCCATAGCTTGTTGGAAAATGGCTGGTGCCACTTTAATACCAAAAGGAAACCTGTTGTACTTGAATAAACCTCTATGCGTGTTTATCCCTAGTAACTTCGAACATTTCTCTTCGACGGGAATTTGGAGATAGGGATCTGATAAGTCGATTTTTGAAAATATCACTCCGCCATTTAGCTTGTTAAAAATCTCCTCCGGACTCGGTAACGGGTAATGGTAGTCCTTAATTACCGAGTTCAAGCCTGTCGAAAAATCAACGCAGACTCTGATTTGGTTTGATTTCTTTTTTATGCACACAATCGGCGCAGCCCATGAATTAGATTCTACTTTCGAAATAATTCCCATTTTTTCCAACCTATCAAGTTCTTCGTTAATTTTCTCTACACTTGCGAAAGGCACGTTACGTTTCTTTTTAAAAATTGGCATAGTATTTTCCTTTAATTCAAATTTAGCTTCAAACTTGTTACATCTTCTAAGACCAGGTGTGAAGGTTTCCGGAAACTTTTTCTTTAATTCATCTTTAATGTCCTGTCTTGTTTGCGTATTACTTTCTACTTTTCTGCAGAATGAGTTTAACGGTTTATCCCACAATTCGAATGTTTCAATAAAATCTGTACCAATCAAGTTTTCTCCATTTTTCAGAATGAAAACTTTTATTATTTTAACGATCCCGTTCAATTTCATGGGAAGTACAACCTTGCCTTCGAAGTTAATTTCCTTTCCAGTTACCGTTCGAGTGAGTTTCGTTGACTTCATTATTGTAGGCCTTTTTAAAATTTTCCATGTTTTATAGTTCATTATTGTTAAATCTGAACCCGAATCGAGTTGAAATCTAATATTCTTTTTAAATATTTCAGTCGTCACATATTTCCTCAAATCTCTATCTGATTTGATATTCGAATTTGTTTGTCTAATTCGGCTATTGAATTTTTACGTTTTACAACACGATCTTTTGTGACCATTCTTGTGGCACACGAAACATTTCTTATTTCTATATGGGCAATTTACCTCCCAGTGTCTTTCGTTGCAACGTCTGCAATTATATGGTGGGACCTTTTTCCCATCCTCGTTCTTTTTATTTACTTGTCTATTTTTAAGATACGTCGAATTTTTACTCCAATATTTTGCTGATGGGTAATTCGACTGTTTTTTTATTTTTTAATATAAGCAATGCCAGCTTCTTCGATTTTTTGAGACTCTTTCTTTAAACTTACAGCCCGTTGACACTCCTCTGCTAACTTTTGAAGGGTAAGGTTTTGTTCAGATTCGAGTTTAGACAAAACTCTACGTCTTATTTCGGCACTCTTACTGGATACCAGTCCTTGAGCAAATATTAAACACTTGAATTCTTCAACCGTAATATCTGCCAATCTGAAATTGTCACAATGTCTATTCACTATAGATGCATATGTTAAGTAATCCTGATCGTCGGTTTTAGAGACATTCATGCATAACCATCGCTTATGCCAAAGCGACATATTTGTTCCAAACAGCTCTTTTAGCAATTTCACCGTTTCCGAGAATTCCAATTCAGTTGTTTTTCTCGGTAGAATAAAATCTACAAATTTGCTATGTTCTGCTGAACCTAGCTTTCTTAGTAATAGACTGACTTTTCTTGAATTCGACCAGTTTTCACAGTCTGTGTAGAAAATATCTTCATATCGTTTAAAGTACGCTTCAAACGTTTTTTCTTCGTCTGGTACATAGTTGAAAGTTTCCAGCGAATTAAATATGGTGTTATTAGAATATGAAGAATTTCCTTCATTTGCCTGATAGTTGTTTAATTTCTCTAGTGTTAACTTTTGAATTTCTAAAAGTCTTTCCTCTTGCCGTTCTTGATATTTTTGCTGTCTTTCATCTTGCTTTTCTTGATATTTTTGCAGTGCTATCTGTTGTTCTTGATATTTTTGCTGTGCTATCTGTTGTTCCCTTATTAATAAGGCAAACTGTTCATGCTGACGTTGTTGACTCAACTGCTGGGATTTGAATAATTCAGATATGACTTTGGATAATTCATCCATCTTTAGCTGATAGTGTTCATGCAACAAAGAATATACTTTTAATTTGTGTATCCACGGATATCATATAAGCTGACCAAAAAAAATCGAAACAACGTACGACTTTTTAATTTTATGTCTTGCTTTTACATTCACGCCCGTGATAATCAACTTTGGTATATTTTAATTTTTTAAATTTTTTTTTTGTGAACAGAGACCGTCGGACTTTTTTTTTCGTTTTCGCTTTCTGTTCGCGTATTTCAATGACAACTTCTGATTTTATTATCAGAGATAATTCGTCACTATATTGTTGAACAAACAAAAAAAATAATTTTTAAAAGTTCGTTACCTTTCAAAGTCGACACGGTGTATTTGTGCTCCTTTTCCTTCCATGCATGTTTTGTAGTCGGCCAGTTTTTTTCTTTTTAGCGGGTGTCTCGTTGTAGATAATTTTTTCAATTAAAAATCACCGTTATTCGTTTACGACATCTTTCAAGTTTTTTTGAGTGAACGTTCCTTTATGCTTAGTCGTCTTTTAACGAGCTCTACATATCCAGAAGTTCAGAATCCTTCGTCGTTACGTTAAATGTTGGACTTTTAATTAATAATTTTTTTTTTCAGCCTGGGTTATTCAATGACTTATCCCAATTGTTGAAAACTCTCAATTATTAATTCTTTTTTTCCGTATGGTTCGTTCTACTTCGTCGCCATTGTTGAAACTTAACTAATGCATGGAATAATAATGCAACACAAAATGTACTTAGAACAAAATGTATTTAAACAAGAAAGTGTACACAATATTTACATATAGTCTTTTGTATATTCCTGGGAAGACCGTTCCTGGAGAATGTGTTGACTAAGTCGCAGTCGGGCAGATTCTCTAGTTGACTCTCTTGATTCGCCTCTGGATTTACTTGACCTCCCACAGGGCCAGGTTGTGACACAAGGTCGGGGTTTAACGTGGGAAGGGAGAGGGAATGGACCCGAGTTTTCACCCGGGCCGCAGTGCTTTGGCTTTAGCTGGTCTTAGCTTGTCTTACCAGCGCAGGGACGAATCCCTGCGACCGGCCCGTATCGGAGAGGCGAATCTCTTGATTCGCCTCCCTGTCTTCCCGGTACCAACCATATTTATGTCGTCGGTACTCCACTATGCAAATTAGGTGGAACCTACCACAACAGGTTACAAGAGTAAAACAAGCAAATTCTCTTAACGGACGCAAAAGTTTCCTTTCAGAGACTTAAACGCTAAATTCAACTTCTTCGACGAACACTGGTGAGTACATATTGCTTATTTTCACCTGACAAACACAATTTATCAAACACAATCGTTAGAAAACATTTGTAGTGAGACCACCGTTGTTTTCCCTTCGGTTGAGCTCATGGGAGTTCGGTCCATTTAGAGAGGAGGACTCTTCTGTGCCTTTTAGTTTTTTCTTCGTTTTTTTTTTTTAGGAACGGCCTCTTTACCTTCCTGACCACCAGGGCGTGCACACACGTGGAAACTGGTCAACATGTGCACGGCCTAGCGAAAGAAAAAAGTAATTCCTATTCACTTATCTGCGGACTATCAAAGGCCAGAAAGTTGGTATGTTATTTCTTTGTTCTCGTTCTGTAAAAATCCTCGTCCCTTGGACAGTATGAACAATCATTTGTTTTCGGACATATGTAAATCTTTTTAATATATGTATGGAAGTTGTTTGCCTTATTAAATGTTTTGTTTGTTACGCTCGCGTATCTCGTCTTTCTATATTCAGTGTTAGTGTATCAATGGCTACGCTAATACTAATATTAGTATCGGTGTGCTACTGGAAAGCTAGAACGCATTATTCTTCCTAACACTAAACAGCCGGTAAGTTATGATTGGCTGATAAACAATACAGTGTAACCCGGATATAAGAGACCCGGATATAAGAGAAACTCGGATATAAGAGAGATTTTATCAGGTCCCAAATTAGAGCCATACTTACATAAACAAAATAGACCAAACCCGGATATAAGATAAACCCGGATATAAGATACTTCGTCTCCGGTCCCAACAACTCTCTTATATCCGGGTTACACTGTACTAATATATTGTTACTAGACTATGTTCTAATTTTTGTTGACAGTATAACCAGTACAATCCAACAACATATTTAACAATATATACTACACTTCTCCTTCTTCTTCTTCTTATTATTATATGTTTATTTAGGAGTTTGTGTACAGAATTATATAATATAATATTTTTCGCCATTTTACTTTCTTAAGTCTGTATCCAGTTAAAATATTATTATTATTATTATTATTATTATTATTATTATTATGATTATTATTATTTCCTTTTCTGGCGTTTACAGATTTCTTTCAGGGTCCCGCCCAGGGACCTAAAGTTAGAAATGGCATCATGACACTTTCTACTGACAAAAAAAAGAATACATAGATAAAGCCCTTCGTAAAGTGTGAGCTGTACTTGTGAGAACAATTTTTTGTATTTCCTTGAGGCATGGTCTTCCAGGAATCGCTTCAATTAATCTACTGGAATCTTTTCCAACCAATCCTAGGGCTCCAACCACTACAGGGATTGTTGATATTTCCATATGCCACATTTTTTAGATTTCTATTTCAAGGTCCTTGTATTTTGATAGCTTTTTGAATATTTTCAAAGATACATTGCAGTCTGCAGGGACTGCCATATCAATAAGGAGGCACTTTTTTGTTTCTGGTCTTTAATAACAATGTCTGGGCGGTTGTCTTTGATTGTTCTGTCAATGTGTATTGTGTAGTCCTATAAAATTGAAACAGATCCTATCTCCGTAACCGAGTTTGGGTGGTATTCATACCAGTTTCTTTCAGTTTCCTTCCTGTAGAAGTAGCAAATTTTCCAGTGCAGATATTGGCCTAAACTGTCATGCTGGGTTTTATATTCAGTGGATGCCAATACCGTGCCACCTGATACAAGATGATCAATTGTTTCTGGATATTTATCAAAGAATCTGAATTTTGGGCTAACACAATATTTTAGCATATGTGCTTGATAATTTCTAGTTAAGAAGCATTGGTTCTGTGCAGCAAGGATAAAACATTCAGTTTCAGCTTTTAACCCTGCACTACATAGCCACTGGTGGGTACGGGTTTTGTCTACGTCAGCTTGTTTGGTACAGGCAGAGTATTGGCCATGAAGCAGCTTATCTTGCCATTGTTTCTGTATCTGGTCGGTTGCATTTGTCTTTGCTTTTTGTTTTAAGTATTTTGCAGCTTCAACTGGTGTATTGTGCGTTACTTGTATTTCTGAACCCGTTTGAAACTCCATTTTGTACTTGTTGGTTTCCTTTATTACGGAGTAAAGACGCTTACTGCTTTCATGTTCTTTGACACATACCATCATCCAGTCTTCTGTAGTTTCCAAGTATCTTTCGAGGCCAATTTTTGTAGTTTTGTAATTGAACTAATCCTCTGATCTAGGCACATACAGACGATCAACATCAGCTTTGGGATGATGCATGCGGTAGCAAGTTTTGTATTTATTAAAGGCATTGTCTACCAGGAATCCCTTCACTGAATCTACTGAAACTCTTTCCATTCAACCCGAGGGCTGCAAATATGACTGGAGTTGTTGATGCCCTCATTTACCACCATTTTGAGATTTCGATTTCAAGGTCCCTGGTTTGATAGTTTTTGAAGATCTTCAAAGATACAGTGCAGTCTGCAGGGACTGCTATTTCAATAAGAAGGCGTATTTCTCTTTGCGGTCTCTAACCACAATGTCTGGGCGGTTAGCTTCGATTGTTCTGCCTGTGTGTATTGTGTAGTCCCATAACATTGTCACAGGTCCTATCTCTGTAATCGGGTCTGGGTGGTGTTCATACCAATTTTTTCGCATTTTCCTTTCCATAAAAGTTGCAGATTTTCCAGTTCAGTTATTGGCCCACACTGTTATCACGGTTTTTGTATTCAGTGGTTGCCAATAAAAGATAGTCAATTGTTTCTAAATATTAATCACAGAGTCTGTATTTTGGACTAACATAGTTTTTCAGTATATGTGATTCTTAATTCTATTTAGTAAGAATTGGTCCTGTGGAGCAAGAATAAAACTTCGGTTTCAGCTTTTAACCCTGCACTGCCTAAGTACTGATGGACACAGCTTTGTCTATATCAGCTTGCTTGTTACGGGCTGAATATTGATCCTGAAGCGGCTTATCTTCCCATCTTTTCTGCATTTGGTCGATTGCATTTGCCTTTGCTTTCTTCTTAGGTATTTTGTAGCCGCATTTGGTGTATTATGTTTTACATGAATTTCTTCACCCACTTGAAACTCCATTTTGAACATTTTGGCTACCGTTATTAATGCAAAAAGGTTCTTACTTCATTCATGTTCTTTGACACAGATCATCATCCATTCTTCTGTAGATTCCAGGTATATTTGAAGGCCGAATGTTCTGGTTTTGTAAAACAGTTCTAGTTGGACTAATCTCCTGCTACCTTCGAATGTTGGCACACACAGATGATCAACATTAGCCTTGGAATGGTGGAAAGTCAGAAGGATTTTCCTTTGTGTGTCCATTCGCTTAATGTCAGCTATCGTCCAATTAAGGAAGTTGAAACTGTATTGCACCGAAGGAACAGCCAAGGTTTTGTTATGGCTGATATTCTGTTTTTTAATTCAGCTTGATATTCAATAGAAGACGCACACGCATGTAGTATTCATTTCTTACTTTCAACTTCATTTGGTTGGTTTGGTTTATTTTGTTTTACAGTATATCAACCTCAATGGGTTATTTAATGCCGACAACATTTTTAGGATAGATTCGTATGAATAGAATATGTATTCTTTGGTTTAGATTGGTTTGGTTTATTTTGTTTTACAGTATTTCAACCTCAATGGGTTATTTAATGCCGACAACATTTTTAGGATAGATTCGTATGAATAGAATATGTATTCTTTGGTTTAGATTGGTTTGGTTTATTTTGTTTTACAGTATATCAACCTCAATGGGTTATTTAATGTCGACAACATTTTTAGGATATATTCGTATGAATAGAATATGTATGCCTTGGTTTAGATTGGGTTGATTTATTTTGTTTTACGGCATATCAACCTCAATGGGTTATTTAATGTCGACAACATTTTTAGGATGTATTCGTATGAATAGAATATGTATTCTTTGGTTTAGATTGGTTTGATTTATTTTGTTTTACGGCATATCAAACTCAATCGGTTATTTAATGCCTACATTTTTAGGATAGATTCGTATGAATAGAATAGGTATTCTTTGTTTTAGATTGTTTTGGTTTATTTTGTTTTACAGCATATCAACCTCAATGGGTTATTTAATGTCGAATTTTTTAGGATAGATTCGTATGAATAGAATATGTATTCTTTGGGTTAGATTGGTTTGGTTTATTTTGTTTTACGTCATATCAACCTGAATGGGTTATTTAATACCGACAAAATTCTTAGGATAGATTCGTATGAATAGAATATGTATTCTTTGGTTTAGATTGGTTTGGTTCATTTTGTTTTACGGCATATCAACCTCAATGGGTTATTTTATGCTGACAATTTTTTTTTATTGCTGGTAATATTTTGTTTTGTCAAAAATCTGTTTCTGTTAATACTGTTCCTTCAAAATTGTATTTCTGGTAATAATCTTTTCAGAAAGTATTGCTGGTAATAGTTAACTATTTGCCCATATCTGGGACCCTAACATGTTCTACCACCCCGGGTCAGGGTGGACCTGGGAACACCAGCAATTAAGAGGTCGTTCCACGCACCTCAAAAACTCCTGATCTCTAGAGGCCTTGCTGATGGATGTAGTTTATCGTCTTAACCAGGACGCGGATGTAGTTTAATGGCTTACCCAGGACGAGCCTTCATTTGGGTATTCTGAATTCCATCTACTTCGCTAATTCCTAGGTAACTATAGGGTTCTTATTGTTCCAGATCCCTAATCTTTGTGACAAAATGTAGATCTATTGATTGTGTTTCTGTAATTCTCACTTCCTTGAATGTTACTTTTTCACATTTATCTAATCCAAAATCCATACATATATCGTCACTGAAACATTTTACAGTATTGAGGAGACCCTTAAACTCATTGTCGTTTTTGGTAAAGAGTTTGAGATCGTCCATCTGGAGGATGTGACTTAATAATAATAATAATAATAATAATAATAATAATAATAATAATAATTATTATTATTATTTTTATTATTATTTTGGGCTTACATCATTAATAACTTTGGGCTTACATTATAAAGTAAGAAACAGCAAGTATGCCCAATATTCTAACAGTCTTCTAAACATCTCATCTGTTTTCTAAGAACGCTTTCGTCTTATATTTCCATAACTGCTAATTTGGTTTGTCACCAAACCAACTGAGTAATTCTCGAAACATTTCACTCTGCCACTGAGACAATTTGCGGCAGGGAAATAACTTCATGTCACGGCACCTGATCCTCGAGGGACACATTAGATATCTCAATGATTCAATGCCTTCTCTGGTGCATGCATATATATATATATATATATATATATATATATATATATATATATATATATATATATATATATATATATATATATATATATATATATATAGGGTGTCCATAAAATTCGTGTGCACTTTAAAAATTTTAAACTTTATTTGTATTTGCAATAGAAATAATATGTAAACAATGTTATAAAGTTTAATATACCTAGTTTTAAGTATAGCTAAAATAACTCATGTGGTTTCAGGCATTACTGTAAATCAGTTGGCAAATGTTTTCCGTGAACTACAAAATCGTATTACCCTTTGTATTGCTAATGATGGAGGACATGTGGAAACTTAAATAAAATTTCAATAAAACCTTAAAAAATATAGATTTACTTCTTTCTAATCCTTTTTACAAATTATTTCTATAGCAAATACAAATAAAGTTATCATTTTTTTAAAGTGCACACGAACTTTATGGACACCCTGTATATATATATATATATATATATATATATATATATATATATATATATATATATATGTATAAGATTGGGCGTGTGTGTGTATGTGTGTGTGTGTACCCAAACAAGAGCTGACAGTGTACAACATACACGTTCCTAAATGCATTTGCTCCCACAAATAAAGATGTCAATCAATATTTAATATATAGTTCTATAAATGTCAAGAACATTTATGTACTGATATATCGATTAATCGATAAACAATTTGAAGTGGAAGATTGTACAGAAGAGAAAAGACGCTAAGGGGTTTCCGAGACATAAAATTGGATATGTAGGGGGAAAAAAGAGACATTCAGGGCAAATATGCTGCATGATTTGTGTTGGTAAAATAAGACGAGCTACAGTAAATGTCTGACCATAAACCAGTTGTCCATGCCTCCTAGATGCTAACGCGGTATACATCTCTATTCACGAGGCGGTGTAGTGGGGCAGAATCATGGCCGAATATCAAGAGAGTTATTTTCTATTTTTAAGTTTTAAGTATGAGGCAACCAGCCGACTTGGGGCTCACGTCTCGATTCTTAAGATCACCCACAAGACCGTTCGAACGAACTAGTTTCCTCGACCTGAAGATATACACACCTGTAAGGTTATTCTCTACTTTAATCAAAACCTGTCACCATATTGCGCCCATTTGGCTGTAATGCATATGTCTGGTATACCCTTATCAGATTGAATTTGTGCTGAGTATACTTGGCTTCATATATGTGTACTAATTTCTCAAGCAATAATAATAATCCATCTTGTATCAGGTTGCATGTTATTGACACCCCCTGGATATAAAACATGGCATGACAGACTGGCCCAATCAATATTTGCAACTTTTCTGGACAGGAAACAGAATGAGATTGGTATAAACACCACCCAGACCCGGTTATAGAGATAGGACCTGTAACAATTTTATGGGACTACACAATACACACAGACAGAAAAATCAAATCGTCCAGACATTGTTATTAGAGACCGCAAACAAAAAAAAATGAATGCCTCCTTATTCATATGTCAGTGCCTGCAGACTGCAATTTATCTTTGAAAAACTTCAAAATCTATCAAAACACAAGGACCTTGAAATCGAAATCTCAGAAATATGGCACATGCGAACATCAACAATCCCTGTTGTAACCGGAGCCCTCGGATTGGTTGAAAAAGATTCCAGTAAACACACCGAAGGGATTCCTGGTAGCCCATGCCTTAAATAAACACAAAAAAATTATTCTCACAAGTACAGCCCACACCTTACAAAGGGCTTTATCTATGTAAAATATGTTTGTTGTTTTTTTTAATTTCTCAGTGGAAAATGTCATGATGCCATTTCTGACCTTAGGTCTCTGGTCGCAACCTGAAAAGAAATACAGAGTACACACCAGTAATCAAAGGAACTAATAATAATAATAATAATAATAATAATAATAATAATAATAATAATAATGAAGTACGGCAACATGTCTCTTCATGTACCAAACAAGCTGATGTAGACAAACCCCGTACTCCTCAGTGGCGACGTAGTGCAGGGATAAAAGCTGAAAGTGAATCTTTTATTCTTGCTAAACAGGACTAATACTAATGCTTGCTAACTAGAAATTACCAAGCACACATACTAAAACATTGCGTTACTCCGAAATGCAGATTCAGTGATAATTATCCCGAAACAATTGACCATCTTGCGGCACGTTGCACGGTGTTAGCACCCACTGAATATAAATGTAAAATATGTGTGTGTTTGTTTTTTGTTTCTTTTTTATTCAAAACTGTTCAGTGGAAAATGTCATGATGCCATTTCCGATCGTAGGTCTCTAGTCGGGACACCAGAAATCAAACGAAATAAACTAGTACTAGTACTACTAATAATAATAATTTCGTTTGAGTATATAATATTATCTTGGAAGTTAGGTACAAGTGACGGCCTGAAATAAAATTATAACCTGCGGTAGTCAGCGTTGGAGATAAAATTTGGGGAAGTTCAACTTTGCTTAGAAATCGCCGGACGATATATTTAACTAAGCTTCTTGGGAAAAAATGTGGATTTTATATGCAATCAAATTCAATGACATAAACACTTACTAAAACGTCGTTCTTTTCTTTTCTTTTTAAATTATATGAATAGATTAACGTCAGTTTATTTTTTATCTATCTATTTATCTATCTATTTATCTATCTATTTATCTATCTATTTATCTATCTATTTATCTATCTACCTTTGATTAAATAAGTAGGAAGCAATTAACTCTTTATAGACTTAATCTTTCGCTATTTATTTAGCTTCATCCAAAATTTTGAAAATGGAATATTGCAGAGTTACGTTTCAATTCTGCGTAGATCTATTTTCATTGGTTGTGGAGACTCTTGTGTCTATGTTATGGCGTTGTCTTGTATATATATATATATGGATTGTTTGTTATTATTGAGTTGGGGACGTTGCGTTTATATCTCATATAGCCTTTTTGATTAATTCATGAACGGCCTAATGTAATCTAAATGTGTATTAAGAATTGCTTATATTAGTGCATTATAATGGTTTGACAATGAATGTTGGAGGTGAACCTCATTGCGTTCTTATCTATCTATCTATCTATCTATCTATCTATCTATCTATCAAGGAAAAAGATTGATTGTGTTCCCCATGTTGAGAATATTCTGAACAATAAACTTGGCATGACGAAGGTTTCTGCTCGGTGGGTATTCTGACACCTGATCAAAAGCGCACCAGACTGATCAGGTGACTGGAAAATCTGACATAGTTTGAGACAGATCCAGCTGGTTGCCTTTTAACGTTTCCTAAACCATATGAGTGTTGCGTTCATTTCTTTGAGACAAAAAGACAACCCATGCAGTGAAAACATCCCTCCTCATCTGCGTTAAATAAGGCAAAAGTCGTTTCATCTGCAGGGAAATTGATGGCCTCAGTTTTCTTTTTATGCAAAAAGCATTGTATTTCTTGACTATCTTCAAAAGGGCCACACCATCTATGGAGAGTACTCTGCCAACTTGCCGAGGCAGCTACGAAAGGCTGTCAAACTGATCACTTTACGAGAATATCTTATATTGTTTAAGGCAGATGAAGTTGGTTCCCTTGAACCTTTCTTAAGCAAAGATTCACCACTGAAATTGAAATCTGTAAGCCGTGTTCATTATCTATTTTAATGCGCTGCGTTCAATTTGCCCAAATGCCCTTGAATCCGCATCTTACCCCTTCATCTTTGGTTAAATAGCAGGGTTGATTTTGTGATCTAACTATAGATGAAAACCTAAATGAAGGAGAGTCATGGAATTTCAAAGTGTGGAGAATGCAACGAGAAACACTCAGCTATCTTTCCCAAGAAGTCTTAGCTGCTCCTCTCTCTCTCTCTCTCTCTCTCTCTCTCTCTCTATATATATATATATATATATATATATATATATATATATATATATGTAAAACAGTGAATGTCTGTGTGTCTGTCCACCCATATACTGAAAGTCCACGTAAATAGCGAAGAATGGCGATTTTTACTGGTTCCTTTCTTATTATTTTTGATCTTTCAACCAATTTTCATGAAACTTAATTGCTTTCTAAATGTATCCTCTTTTACATCCCAGGTAGCACACTGACAGATTTAATTTCAAAAACTCCAAAACTCCAAATTTTTTTGAAGGAAATTATTTTTTGTTTCTTAGTACTTTGCTTAACTTTTGAAAAGCAGCCTCGCTATCCCAATGCGACATGGGATTTCGGTGTTGCACTTTTCGTCCTCTGGTAAAAGGCTTCCCAGATATTTGGATGGTTGATTTTGATATCTCTAATTTGTATTTTGCATGTTGGGTTGTTTTGTTTGGTGACAACCATATATTTTGTCTTCTTGCATTTGAGATTAATCCTTGCTTCTAACGTTCTTCACTCCAAAATAGTTGTGGTCTGTAGTGGGTTGCCTGTTTTACCGTCCGTGTCCTTGGCTGACTTCGATTGAATAAATACAGACTAATTCTGTTATATCAGTAACTGCATTAATTCAAAATATTTTTATTGAAAGTACATTAATGTAATTGAAGAAGATAGACTCTGTTATATCTAAATACGATACAGTTTTTGCTCCATTCTAATTGAACGCTTTTTCTGATGGACCAGCTGGCAATGGCTGCAAAAGATAATGAAGAAACTGAATATGTCGCGAGTCATAATCAACGACATCTTAAAGTGACATAACATTTTAGAGAAGATAATCGTGTACAGAAGGATTACAAAATTAAAAAATGTGAATGCCTGTTTTGTTCGCAGAAAATTAGTCGCGGCTCACAAGACTATATTAGTAAATTCAGTAAATTACTGGTAGAAAAATATCCCAAATACAGTCATGTATTTCAAAGGAGGTATTTATAATCGACAACAAAGATAGATTGAATAATAGTATGCTTTCACAAAACAAAATATTTCTAAGTTTTCAGTTATTGTGATATTGGCAGACCACACTGAATAGATTCGCGGACTTTATTTTGTGGAGGTCTGGAGTATTGAGTCTATGAGTTTAGTTTGTTAAGCATCATTCTACATTTCGCAACTGTATTCTACGATGTTTAGACTTATTTGTTGGATCTGAAAATGCTGGGATACTCGGCGAGGATCGAACTCTCTTTACACTAGATACGGTCGAGATGAATCTATTAAACATCGCTCTACGGCGGGCAGCCAATTATTTTTGTAAAGTATGTGTATGTGTTTCTTGAAAGACAGCCGTTCAACATTTCTTTGTCTCCGATGAAACTTAAACATCAAAGAAACCAATGACCTTCAAAGCGAACGTAGCAGCTGCATTAATCGTACCAGTAGCGTACTAGATTTTTTTTTTCAAACATCTTGGTTGAATCATTCTTTCTTGATTTCGACTTTTTTACTTTCTCTTTCACTTTTACCAATCCATTTCTTTTTCCTATGTCTATCCTTATCTACAATTATTAACCCTCGTTGTATATATATATATATATATATATATATATATATATATATATATATATATATATATATATATATATATATAGTTATACATATTGTATCCAAGCAGAATTGATTCGTTTTTCCTTGAGATAAAATTTCTCATTTAGTGCTTATTTAGGCTAAAAATATACTTTTTTTTTCACTTGATGCTTCCGTTATTTTCCATGATTCTAATACTTGTTTTTGTTGCTATTGATTCTTGATACTGCCTATTGTAGACAGACTGGATCGGTCTGTAGAGGTTCCATCAGCAAATTCCGAATATCGAACTCGTTTGCCACTTATAAAAACGTTCAATTATTCTCTTAGTGATTTAATAATAATAACAATGATAATAAATAATAATAATAATAATATCTTAAATTACAGTTTATAAACAAAATTTATACACTACTAAAAGAAAATTTTCCATTAGATTCACTTTTTTCTTTTTTTTAATCTTTAAACGTGCAGTAGTGGAGGAACATACGAGGGCAATAAAGTATCAGAAACGCAAAAAATCGGTCACTCAGAGGAAAAAATTAATTTGATAAAGATCAATATTTCTTCCTATTGCGATATTCTCTGATTCCTTATTTGTTCATATCTATTCCAGTCTTATCATATTAGTCTCCTACTTGCTTCTTTACTATCTATCTATCTATCTATCTATCTATCTATCTATCTATCTATCTATCTATCTATCTATCTATCTATCTCAACCTGTTAATGTGTCTGTATATATATGTATGTATAGATACATATAAATATATATATATTAATTTATCTATCGCGATCTCAGCATATTCATCTCACTTTCTCTTTATTTCAGTCTGTTCGTCTTTACCTATGTCAATCAATTCTTTTTATCAATATCAATCAATTGCTTTCTTTTATCTATCTATCTATCTATCTATCTATCTATCTATCTATCTATCTATCTATCTATCTATCTATTTCACTCTATTCATCTATCGCTCTAAGCCTGCCTATCCACCACTTTTTCCCTCTATCTCAGTCTATTAATACATCTATGTTAATATATTAATCTCTCTGTATCTACTTCAGTCTATTCTTCATTTATCTCTCTCTCTTTTTACATACATACATACATATATATATATATATATATATATATATATATATATATATATATATATATATATATATATTCATCTGTCCTTGTGTTTTATTCTGTTAATATCCGTCTATCTATCTGTGTTAATATGTATCTATATATTCTCTTACACTCACTGCATTCATCATTTTCTGTGTTGTTATCTGTCTATATATTCTCTCTCCCTTACCGCCACACACACACTCTCTCTCTCTATGTATTTATTTCTGTGTTCTTATCTATCTATATATTCTATCTCACTCACTTACCACACACTCATTCTCTCTCTCTCTCTCTCTCTCTCTCACACACACACACACACAATCTATTTATCTCATTTTGCTCGTATCTGCTAATCTTATCTCTCAATTATAGAATATGGAAAAAAACAATGACAAGAAGGTAAAGAGATTTCCTAAATTTTCTAAAAATGTAATTTATTTTCGAATTCAAAGAACTTAAGATAATGAAAATCCATCCAATAACTGGTTGTCTGCTTTAGTTTTGGGATTAGAGCGATCTACCATAATAATTATTCTGATCGTTTCAAGATGTCCTAAAAAAAGCTGTAAATTGTGCTCAACTGGGCTTCGAATTAATTTATTATCAATGGATACCCACCACAGATCAATGTTTAACAAGCTTGTAACTCATAATGTTTTGTACTTGTAAAATCTTAAATATCTGCACATTAAGCAGAGAAATAGATACCGTTCTGGTATGGTATGTTATTTGCAACTTTCCCATCATAGATGCGTCCACACGGTATGTTTTTTGTTTTTCACTTCCAAACCCCATTAGCCCCTGTCTCAAAATCTTCCAGCATGACCCTAACCTTATTTGCTTTACTGTCAGGTTTTCCTCTTGACTGGCACTGTTTTCTTATTCGCAATTATTATGACTTGCCGCTTGTCTGCCCGTTGTCTGCAGGTAATTCCGTGCCTGTGCGACGGGCGTGTTATTGTCTCTTCTTTGACACTCTCTACTCTTTTGTATCTGTCGTTCCTCTGTCGTTATTAAGGATACGTCACTTCACTCCATATCCTCAACTTACAGGCAATCTTTTCAAAACTGAAAAGGATTCTTGACTAGCCAACCAGCCACGGTTTAGCATATTTTTTTATTTTAGTTTATTAACCCTTTAAGTCCTGACCACCGCTTTATCGGTGGTACATAAACAGCACGTAATGCCCAGCCACCGGTTAAACAGTGGTAGATAAAAATGACTTAATGCCCAGCTACCGGTTGAACGGTGGGAAGACACTTGTAAATATTTTTTATATCTACCGTGAAAGATTATATACCAATTATTTACTAATTTTAACTCAGGAGCTCAGGCAGAAGGGTTAAAATTGTTGAGAAACGCAGGGTTCAAACGGTTAAAGTTCAACAAATAAAAAATTCAAGTGCCATTCATGGTAGAGGGTTACTGAATGAAAGATGTAATATGAAATTATGAACACGAGCCGAGTGGTTAGAACGTTTGCATTCTGACCATGAGACCTGGGTTCGAATCTCACCCTGGTCGATTTGTCAGGATATCGGACTGGAGAAATCGACCCCAGCATGAGACATTTTTGGAAAGTCCCTGAAAACCTTACTAAGGGTTGACCCAAGCATTGTGAGTGAAATTGGGTAGACGGAACTCTTGGGGCCGTCGATATCTTTGCTAGCACGAAATCACAAGTCATCGTAGCCGATGGCTTGAGTGCGCTGGCCTTGTTCAAAGTGGTGATCACGCTAGATAACATGCTCTTTCCCATAAACTGTAACTAAGATCTGCTCAGCATAGTTGCAGTATAAACCACAGGTGGGCTCTGTGGGTGTTGAACAAACACAAATCTGCCTAAGCAAGCGTCTGTATTAGCTGCCCTAGTAGACAGATATTCTCGAATACAAGTGGCCAGTTACACATAATATGAATGTATGAAGAGGTGGTAGAAAGTGAATATTATGAGGAAAAGGAGAATAGACAGCGATTGACTGAGGTTAAGATTGTTCTGAAAATCATCCCCGCGTATATATGTTAACAAAATCTGACATTAAAAAATTGTGAGCATTTTCTTCTGTCGTCTCCCTTCAGAGACAATCATGGTTTTCCACCGTCTGTAGCTCTTAGTAATATATCTCTTTTTACTTTTCCTCTTACACTTTTTGTTCTGTTATCAATTTTCCCAAGTTGTATTCCCTCATGCTTTCAATATGTCCTGTGTGTTTTAAATTCTCTAAACCTTCTTTCCTTATTATGTACCCCAGCAATAATGCCTATTTAGTTTAATTTGGTACAGTTCAATTTTTGTGGGTTCTGTCAGTTAATTACAATACGTGACACACACTTGGACGATCATATCTCTTTTGATTCATGACTGACCTGCTATTCGACCCACAGCTGGAGGAGAAAAGAAATGAATTTTGTTATAGCGTGGATTCTGGTAAGACAAATCACTTAACTCGTGATAGTCAGTCGTGATAGTATTATTCAATATTCAGCTATGCAAGTCTCTGCAATAGTATTATAGTGATTTTCCAAGCGTAGCTTAGATATGGCACAAGGCCGAACGTATGGGGCACCCAGTGAGGATTGAACTCACTACTCAGTCGTAATTGTTCTAGCGAGACAAGCTCGCTAACCTTTACACCACCCCGAGGTGCACACTGCAATAGTATTTTTTTATTTATTGTGTAAACTACACAATTGCGTCAAAAAAGGGGGAGGGTTTGAGGCTGGTCATCACTAACTATCTTATACCTAGCTAACCCGATTCACGACCCATTCACGCATTACAATTCACCCATTTACCACAAAAACTCGTCCGTCACCAATCAATCCTCCATGCACCATAATACCACATCCACTGAAGGGGGACCTATGAAACGCGCCCCGTGCCATAAAAATTTAATGATAATAAATAATTATATAAAAACCTATGATGAAATATGAGAGGGGAGGGAGATGAACCCAATAACAAACTAAAATATTAGCACAAAACAAATTAAACATAACTGATGTTAGTAGGGCCCGTCCAACCCTCAAACTGAGAGGCCACTGTATTCTGCCCATAGGACAAAATCAAGAAGCTCTCTCGCTAAGGGAGTGGGAGCCCACTGCAATAGTATTATCAATATTTATTCGTATATATTTTATATACAAAATGTGGCACCAGGCCAAAAGCGGGATTGGGGAAGGATGGTCTTCTGTCTTAAATTAAAAACTTAGCTAGTCACAAACACTGACCCACACATACCAACAATAGTCCTAGCACCAAAACAACACATTCTCCCATACCTTTCTTACTACATCCACCATAATTCCTCAAATTCTCTATGCAATAGTATTATCTTGCTTTGACAATTACCCAGGGCTATTTATCATGAATGGATCGGTCCATTCATGAGAGTAAGGATGGTAACTGGCTCTTACCACAACAGATTCATACCTTTCTCAATAATATTTGTGTGTAATTTTGTGGTTTACCCATTCTGCTTTATCTATCAAAAATTTTTCTCTTGTTAGTCGCATGCAAATAACGCCAAATCCTTAGACACCTGGACAATTCGAACTCTATATTCGTATCAGCTTTTACTCATTTTCTTCTAAAACGCAAATTTCTAGTCCATCCGCCCAAACATCGTCACCCAGTATTATGCTCTTAACACATCCCTCGGGAAACTCGACATAGAATGGCTAAGATAAGTAAATCGTTACACTTGAAGTAAATGCCATTCTTGTGAACTTGTGCAATAAGGTATCGGCAACCTTTTCGAGAAAGCTATACAGTGCCTTGGAGGAGAGCTATGATATCAAATCTGATATAATAAATTATTTCAATATCACATGGATCCGCCCAGAAGGCGATATTGGTCTAGCGGTTTAAACAAAGAACAACGAAGTTAATGTTTTGTTATTTAAATAAGGTTCCTTATTTTACTGCAGGAATAATGGGATAACAATTAACAATAAAAAATGCAAATTTCTTGCTACAAACAAAATACATTTAGAAATGGCGAATTATTTAATGAGACACTTGTTTCTTATTTACGTTATTCGGACTATTGTCCTCATCTTTGTCGCCATATTTATTACAACGTTTGGGCCGTTGGTTGGAATGTCGAACTGAACCCTTTATTTCGCTCACTGGAGTAGACTGTTCTAGTTCCACGTACCATGTTTAATGGATGTCAGTTATCAGTTATCTCCTGTTAATTTCCTTCTGAAAGTTCTCCACTGCATTAACCGGGTATTGAACTCACACTCTTTGAGTCTTGTCACGGGATCTAACTAATGACTTTATCCACTGTGCCATGTGTCCTCAAGGACACATGGCACAGTGGATACAGTAAATAATGTACATAATACCTCATCACAGAAATATAGACAGATACACTTGTTTCTGCTTATTGTTCGGTAACTTATACACATTATGTACAATATTTGTCGATGAGCGGAACAAAACATCATCCAGGTCGTCATCCATCAAACTTGTTCTAAAAATGACTTTTGGTATACTTCGTTTTCGAAAAAAATGTTAACGTGCATCTGTACTTCCAAATAATAATACCATAATTTTCGCATCATTAAATAGGTTTTATATTTTCTAGCGGGCAAAGCATATTTCTCGTAGAATTCAGCAGTTGATTAAGAATTAAATTATCATTTTAAAAAATTCGTCGCATTGTAAGTCAATTAACACCAACTGATATTTTGTGGTACTTGCTCCACAAATTAATTAGATAATTAGTATCAAGTGTTAAGCTAGCGGGCCAGCCAAAAATCCTTCCGGTCTGGATGTGGCCCGGGCGCCGGGGGTTACCCAACTCTGTTCTACAATATGGGACTACGATAAAGAGATGGATATTCAGTATATTTGTGACTTAGCCGTGGAGTATTCATTGAAAAGTATTACTTGTAATATGATTATGTGTTTTAATTTCTGTGTTGAGGAGTTTTTATTTGCATAGTGAACACCCGGACGATTCTAACAACAAAAACCAGGACAATAATCCGAGTGTAAATATTGTAATTTGATGTCCACACTTCTGTTTGGTATTTCATGAAACAGGTTCGATGATATCCACAGACGCCAAACAATAGAGGAAAGGAAGGTAGGCAAGTGATTTCGATCCCTACTTGTGGTTTTGTGTCATAAAATCGCTTCGTATATATCAACTGGAATCATTTAATCAGCGATAACAAAATATGATAATTTGCGTGTTTATTTCTATATAAAAAAAATTATGTTGCATTTAATTTGCATCGTAAAACTTGACCTTCTCGAATGAAGTTATCAATATTTTTCATCAGAGTAAATATTATCAACTGAAAAATCGAATGATATATTGCGCATAAATATAAGAACATGCGTATAAGCTGGAAATTTGATCAACATTGGTTGGATAAAAGTAAGTTTATGGTGAAAATATTTTGCATAAGAGAACTTGGCATAACTCACACACAAACAGATGCACACACAGACACACACAAACAGACACACACACAGACACACACAAACAGACACACACACACATACATATCCTGTCCATATTCACAATATAAAAAATTACTAATCGACAACAGAACGATCCTACACCAAGAAAACAACAAATTCAAGTTACAGATACAAGAAGCAATTTATATTAAAAACAAAATTAAAGCCGTCACTGAAGAGAATCAACTAATGTTCTGAAATGCCTGTAAAGGAACAGTTTTTCACACCTTAATGCGCGCGTGACCATGACATTATAACAGTAAAAAAAACTCCATATTAGATAATATTTTCACGTTCTAATGAACGCTTAGCACATTGTCAAAATGGTTTTGCGCTTAAAAGGATAATGAAAAAAGTCACGGTAATGGATAACAACGCCCAGCTTTGTATAAATACTTGTACTAATGAACAACATATAGTTGTGTACTACATGCACCCCTGAAGATGATCTGGGAAGAAGATCGAATGTACTTGGGATATGAAAATAAATGTAATTTATAAAGCAATTGTCAAGTTTGATGAAAATTAGTTGAAAGATCAACGAAAAATAAGAAAGAAACCAGTAAAAATCTCCATTTTTCGCGATTTACACGGATTTTCACGATATGGGTAAACACAATTACCAAGTTAAATGACTGTTAAACAATCGACTTATTGTTGGCTACAATTGAGTGAAGTTTGTATTAGATTGATTGAC
>OZ038477.1:15917648-15925148 GCA_964036315.1 Acanthosepion esculentum
AAGTCATATCGATCAGTGAAGTAATACTTATTAAATATGTAAAATAAAATTCTTACTGACATTGTAAAATGAATCAATAATGGAGAAAATCGATGAAAGAAAGACAGAAGGAAGTTTTATTTAATTGGTACTTACGCAACAGAATCCAGAGAATACTATTATTTTTTTTGGTAGTCTTCTAGATAGGTCCTTGATTATTGGTTTTTGAGTCCAGCATGTTGATCCCCAGCTGACAAACGGTAGAAGGAAGAGAAGGTACCAGAAGGAAATTATATTTTACAAAAGTATGCGCAGAAAGAAAGTCAGGAATTGAGAGGCAATTCACAGGAGGAAGAACAAAATAATGAAAGAAAAAAAAACTATTTACTGTATTTCAAATATAATAAATGCAACTGGGGTCACTTCGACATATTACAGCATTTACTAAGCTTCTTTTATAGGTCATTGATCCAGACGGGTAGCTCAGTAATAGATAACATGTGCTTTACTAAACTTAGAAAAGGCATAATAAATGGTGACTGGCATTCAACGAATTCGATTCCTGCTACCCCCGTCATTGTGGTCCTTTGACTTATTAAATGCAACAAAAAAATTGTTCCACTTAAAAACCAGTTGAAAAATTACAGTGCTCGATATCGGATTTCTGCATATTTAAAATCATAGAATAAAATGATGACAAAAATGAATTTATAAAAATATATATTACATAAATAAAATAAAATTAAATTTAAAAACATGCGTAAGTAAATACATAGACAAATTTTATAACTTTTATTTCAAATGAATGAAAAAGAAATACATTAAAAAACAACAATTAAACAACACATTTAATACACGTCGACTGGCTTTTACTACTTGCATAAATATTCGAATTGGACCAGAAAGGTCACCTCGAGGCGGTGTAATGATTAACAAGCTTGTCTCGCTAGAAAAATTACGACTGAGTAGTGAGTTCGATCCTCACTAGGTGCCCCCTACATTCGGCCTCGTAACACATCTACCACATTGGACCAGAAATAGAACAATAGCAGTGTGGTTATGTTCAAGACACTATAACAAGGAATGCGATATGCATGCTCAGATTGATATCGGAATGAGCTATGTAAAAGGTGCCACTAGAAATTGCTTGACGTGCCACGTGTGGCACGCGTGTTGTAGGTTGCCGATCCCTGGTTCAGATGATGCAAAAGCGTTTGATAAATTGCATCGCAATAAACTATACGAACTGCGAGGGAAGATTGAGTTATTTCGGAATTATTTTAGAATACTCAAGAACTTTTACTAGTAAAAAAACCATTTGTATACTGGTAGAAAATGAATTCGGTATATATACAAACATAGAAATGGGTGCAAAACAAGAATGTGTTTTATCAGCGGATTTATTCAACCTTTACAGTGAGGCAATTCTGAGAGAATTAGATGTTCTGGCAGAATTTATTATTGGCTGTCACAATTTTAACAACATTAGATATGCATATGAGACAATATTGATGGCAGGCATTGAAAGGATACTACAAAAAAATTTTCTCCCCGGAATCGATCCTCCAAATCTATAAATCGACCATTCGCCCTTGCATGGAGTATTGCTGCCATATATGGTCTGGAGCCCGTGCTATTTGCCTCAGGGTTCTTGATAAGATCCAGAGACAGTTATGCAATGTAATTGGCCCTGATCTGTCATCTCGTCTGCAGTCGCTCTCTCACAGACGCCACGTTGCCTCGCTCTGTCTTTTTTACAAATAATTTCGCGGTAATCGCTCTGAGGAGCTGCTTTCGCTGGTTCGTAGGCCTCATGAATTTAAACGTTCCACGAGGCTGACATCCCGTTCCCACCCCTTCACCGTTGAAACTGTTAGATGTAGACGTCTCTTCTACTCCAATAGCTTCATGTCTCGCACATCTCGCCTGTGGAACTCCCTTCCTTATTCCTGTTTCCCTGACAAATACAATCTCCAACTATTTAAGTGTAACGTCAATCGACATCTCCAGCTGCCTTGATCTATCCACTTCCCTTCTCCACATCCTTTCACCTTGCATTCCTATCTGCTCTCGCTCCAAATCTTCTGTAACCCCCTTGCCTTGATCGATCCACTATCTTTCTCCACATCCTCTCCTTTACCATTCCTATCTGCTCTTCCTCCAAACCTCCTGTAACCCCTTGCGTGCTAATGGCTTCCAGCCTTGCTTGGGGTGATAAGCTTAAAAAAAAAAGAACTTCTACGGAAGGTAGTAAAGAAAAGCGACAATAAAGGATGAGTGGTATCTTCATGCCAGTTAGGCATCAGGAGATTGCGTTATCTGTATCGAACATTGGCAACCCCGCCCGAAAATATCTTAGTTTAGGGTTGCTTTTTGTCTTTTAGTTTCTTCCTTTGACTTAACTTAGCTAGTGGATGTATATTCATTGTCCCCCTTTTATTTCTGTCCCCATATTCTTTATTTTAATTCCCCTCCCTCATCAGGTGTCCAGATTTCGGGTTCGTATTTGTTTTAGTGTTTGAATGGGTGAGTGTTTGAGTGAGTGGTTTTTTGATCGAATTATTATTTCATATTATTAAAGTCCCGCATTGATTTCGTCCAGTTAACCGATGTTTCTGCCACGTTTAAGAATTGTGGGGGATTTTATAACTAACACTATTTTATTTAGTTTCTTGTAAATAAATTTTCATTCATATTGTAAATACACATTGGGGTATGGATTTTGAAATTGTTGTTTCCCTTCCACATACGAGAATTGTAAACAGGGGGAATAATTAGGAATCCATAGAGACCCAGAGGTATTATGGTGATTGTTGTAATAATGTTAAATAAGAATGCGTTGTTTTGGTGCAGGAATATTGTGGTATGTTTGGGTCAGTGTTTGTAGCTAGCTAAGTTTAATGCTAACACAAAAGATGACCGTCCTTTTCCCCAATTTGACGTTGTGCCACATTTTATACATATTAACGAATAAATATTGCGATAATAAATTATTAAACTTTAATTGTTATAAGACAGAATGAATGATTGGGAGCGGAAAGAAGAGCCCAACACGTGAAGTATAAATTGGAGCACCAAATTAAACAAGCATAAAAATGTAAATATCTAGGAATTGTTTTTAGCAGTCGAAAATATGGTACCGAAATCCGAAGACAAATTGAGGTAGCGACAGACGACTTCCAAAAGATAAGAAAATCATTAGAAGCAGTCACATTTCGTTACAAAGTACGAAAAATGTATTGAAATATGATGTAATATTGCTCCTTTTACATGGCAGGGGATGCTGAATTATCTCATCACAGATGAAGAAGAGACGTGAAGCAACAGAAATATCGTTATAAAGGAAGATGTTGAGAATACAATGAATTGAATATGTGGGCAATGAGGAAGTTTTAGTGACAATGGAAAATTAAACGTAGCAAAATCAGATGTATTGAATACATAACAGAGAAAGAGGGCTTAGAAAATTTGATACTCATAGGACATATTGATGCCAAGTGGGAGAGATGAAAGTAGTGCATAACCTACCTAATGAGCTTGTGTCAATGGCTAACAGAACAGGGTTTAGGAGAGATAGCAAAAAGACAAACTTTACTAAGAGCTACAACATATAGAATAGTGTGGAGAGTCATGATAGCCCACGCCCTGACTCACACGGCACATAATAGAATAATAATAAGAAAATAAAGAGGAGGATCTAAAATGTGTGCATAATAATAACAAATTATCCCAGAAATTCAGATAAATTCTAAGATTTGTTTAAAAATACATTTGTTAAAAGCGATATAAAAACATAAAAAATATTTTAACTTTAATATTCTCATGTTGTTAATAGACTTCTGTCCATAACTCGTTTTCAAATTTGAAATTTGAGTCTAGGATTAGGGTTCCTTATATATAGTATAAATATGATATATGTTAATAATTCAGTAGATTTATCAAACCCTGTGGGTAGCGCCCGCGAAACTTAGGAGTCGGTCGAAAGATAACTCATTTGTACTATTATTAATTTATTGACTATTTAAAAATATTCTACATATTACATTTTATAGTTACGAAGGAAATTAATAACCCTTCTTAAGTACACATGAATGGCATATATATATATATATATATATATATATATATATATATATATATATATATATATATGTGTGTGTGTGTGTGTGTCCTATAGATTTTTCCAAAGCTTACAGTATTTTAGTTCAAGAACTTTTATCCATCGCTTGTTATTATCAGGTGCGTTCATGTTCTCAGAATCAGAAAGAAAGGCTTTTATTTTTTTCATCTAAACTTTTTTAACTAGTCAAATGTTTAATAGACTAGAAGGACCCGTGTAAATGACACGGATTGACTAATATATTTTAATGCAGCACTCAGTGCGTTTCTACCTATGACCATTCCAAAATAGTTATAAGCAAAGTGACATAAACTATCTTATAGAGAGAGAACTGTCTCCTCACTATAAAAACTGCCTATATCTAAGTTGATGCCTCCAGTCCCTCTCTGTGCCGCACTCTATTCTTTGTGTCTCTCTACGCCCCCTCTCTTTTTTGTTCTTCTTTACGTTCACCTCTCTCTTTCTGTTGTACTCTCTCTTTCGCTCAAAACACTCTGGCTTCCCTCAGTCAGTAACACATTTGCAAAAATAAGAGGAATCAACAACAAAAATATAATTTTAAAAGGTAACTTGCAATTCACAGGCGAATTCTACTCAACAGAACGTTACGTCACGAAACATGATTCTAACCCCTCATTAAAATCAACCATCTTTTTCTATGATGACACCCATCAAAACCCACTCTATTTCGCACTATCTTTTTGTCTCTCTACGTTCCTCTCTCTTTTCCTGCTTCACTCACTATCTCTCTCTCTCTCTTTCTGTTTCCTATCCAATCCCTCTTTGTGTTGTACTAGTCTTTCTCTCTCCTTGTTTCCCTTTTTCTTCTTTTCTGTTGCTTTCTCTTTCTGTTTGTCTCTCGATCAAGTATGACAAGCGTAGATAATGCTAAAATTATAAACCAATGACTATCTGCAAATACGCCAAATACTTGTAGATAATATTCAAAATAAACGGCCCCATCGATATCTTTCAGAATAGAGGACGTCATTTTAATTTTTGAAATATTTACTGACACCTTCGTTCTTGAGGGCTATGAAGCTTTTCAACCACAGACGGATTAATTAAGCAAGACCGTTCTATACACAACGTTACTTGTATAATATATACCTACATTAGATTAGAATTTCAGCGTGTCGAAAAATGCCGGGATGAGGCTATAAAATGTTCTCTCTTGTGACTGAGTGCATAAAGCGACAAGACAATGGCAATGTTGGAAAATACTTTAACTAAAATGTTATGAAATTTGGACAGTTTCATCACGGATATGGTCCGATATAACTTAGGAAAAATGTAATAAAAATTAAACAGACATTACATGCCGGTCGAATTTAATAAACGTTGTTTGAATGATTTCCTGCTATCTAAATATAACGTCATAATGAAAATAGACCGTATCGATAGTTTTCCTTGTTATTATTCCCTGGGAGGTAGTTATGACAAAATTTTTCGCTTCTCTGTCAAATGTATACACACACACACACACACACACTCACCGACATAAACACACACACACAAGTACACACACTCACCCATATAAACACACACACAATCACACACTCACCCACATACACACATTATATATATATATATATATATATATATATATATATATATATATATATATGTATATATAAATAAAAAGGAAAGAACAGTAAGATATAAAATCCGGTGTTCTTATAGATATTTTTATTTTTACACATTTTTACTCCAAAATTCGCTTGATGAGGAAATGGAACTAATGTCTTTGGTTTAATAACAAAATTAAATTCAGGGGCTTTAGCTTCCATTTCTGAAACATGGTCATCACTGTGTAGCGGTAAAACCATATTTTAAATCTATTAATTTATAATATATATATATATATATATATATATATATATATATATATATATATATAAATAAGAGAACGTCTGTGGGAACAGAGAAACTACTGACATAAAACAACATTTCACAACAGAATATATGCAACCATGGCAATCAGTTATCAAAGGATGAACGATAATTCAAATATACAAACCAGGATTCACCAAAAATAATCTGTAAAGAAATGATACCATCTTATAGTAGCATTTCAATATGGTGTAATATACAAGAAAAATAGTTTTAATTGCCTTTCATGTACACAATAAGTTCCTAAATAAAATATTACGGCGTATTTTAAACAAAGATACGAAAAGGAATTTCTTCTGCGCTACCTACAATCGCATAATTTCCAAAAAGACGAAATAAAATCCCACAAACTAAATCTTATATAAAAAAACTACAATAAGTAGAAGGAAGATAAATAAAACAAAGAAATAAATGAAATATATCAAATAATAAATAAATATTTAAAGCAACATAAACATGAAGATATCTAACTTATTTAAATACACCATTATTCAAACCAAACAACCGCCATTGGAAAAAAAAAACGTTATTTAAACTAAAGAACTAAAAAAGACCGGCCTCTACCTTGTCACGCATACATAAACCCTCCGGTGTGGAGTATATATATATATATATATATATATATATATATATATATATATATATATATATATATATATATATATATATTTATATATAGGCCGCTACACGAGTATTACTGAGTCGTAAAGCTAACCTTTGCAACAGTGTTGATTCCCGAGAGTCACAAAAGTGTTGATTCTTATGTAAAAACTTACAAATCTTTCCCTCTCTCGCAATATATATATGTATGTGTGTGTGTATACATACATATACACACACACACACACACACACACACACATATATATATATATATATATATATATATATATATATATATATATATATATATATATATATAAAAGTGAAGATAGATGTCAACACATAGAGGCGACAGTCTGTTTTATGCTAGATGCAATCATCAGGCCAACGTCAGACTGTCACCTCTAAGTGTTGACTTCTATGTTCACTTTTATATTTACACACGCTCTATCTCTGATTTATCCCATAAATATAGCACATCTTAAGACTATATTTCTTCATATGTATATATATACATGGAACCTTAATGTGGTCTGTTTTTATTTAAAAACTATATATATATATATATATATATATATATATATATATATATATATATATATATATATATTATTCGGACATTCAGGAGATTATAACGCCAAACATCACGGTCTTGCAATGAACGTCATTAAGGTAGCGTTCTGTGTCATTAAATAGTCGTTCAATGTAGATTGTTGCTGTGCAGCCAACCCGTCTTGTACCATGGCCAGGTGTCCAGAGCAGTAGATTAGACTGAAATCCTGGATGTGAGTGTGAGAGTGTGTGTGTGTGTCTGTGTCTGTGTGAGGAAGCGAGAAAGAGCGTGTGCATGTGTGCATTTGTGTGTGTGTGTGAGCTTGCAGGCTGTATAATAGTATACAAAACGAA
>OZ038477.1:15930148-15957648 GCA_964036315.1 Acanthosepion esculentum
CATGGCCAATGATCGCTCGGCAGCGTGGGTGTGGCTAGACTGGCCCTCTTAAAATTATCTTCCAGAATCCTCTTCATCGGCCAAAATTTTTATGAATTCCACATTGCCATAATTAAATTTTTATCATATCTTTTTCCTGAGTCACCCACTTAGCAGAATCTCTACCGACTCATTAATTACTGTCAAAACCAGACACCTGGTTTCTCCACTACTCAACTCTTAACTGGGTGGTCTAGTTTACCTGAGAATCAAATTCTTTATTTTTCTCATGTCTTAAAATTCTCGTATCATCAGATACTCACTTTTGGCGACTCTGTGTCTGTCGTCAACAGTTTGAATAAGTAATAATAATACTTTTTTTTACGCGATTCCCTTGTCATGCCAAGATCCGTACTTATAACAGATGGCTTTCTTCGTCGGGACCCAAGAATAAAAATTAAATGGTATCTCTGAAAGATAACTAATATTGATTTCCTCTGCCTGAGCCGAAATTATTTTATGGCCGCCATGTGTGGTTGGCTTTGTCTCTTTTTTTCCCGAATTCTGTTTCCTTTGGCACGTCATCTCTTATCATGTCACTAATTAATTTTGACAGAATCTTAACTCTGGCTTTCTCTTACGGATTTTCTGTCTTTTTCGAAACGTATCCGTAAATGAAATAAAATCTTTTCCCATTTAAATAAAATGTCGCTCAGTCTGTCTTTCGATATAGCTCTTTCTCGCCTTAAGTATTTCCCGTTTTTAATTTCTATGTTTAATTAGTTAGCCAATTACCATAGCTAAATAGTGTCACAATATTAATCAAGTTTCCAATATTTTCTTACTTAGGGTGCATCTGTTTGCAATCAAATAATTCAATGGAGTTTTTATTTATGTTTATCTCAAGTTGTTTGCTCATGTTATATTTTTTGTAAATTTATTTAAACCCAAACTTATTTTTCATCAACACAATGGTTTGGCAAATGTTGTATTTGTTTTTGTAGCTTAAAACAATGTGTCCGAAGCAACATAAAACAAACACTCATCAACAATAATTTCCTGGACAATATTGTTGATAAATAAATAAGTTTCTCTTTGAAGAAATTTAGATAAAATGACATAAAAATCCTTGACTCGATCTTTTCACGAAAATAAACAATAACAAAGGTAAATCAGCAATTCTGTTCTATCAAAATAAAAAATAAAAAACATAATATTCAGATTTTTTTCGTCTTTGATAGTATTTTATTATTGTGGACTGTATAATCGATTCATTGATTTTGATTATCCGCTTCGTTAACTCTTGGCCATTTTAACTGGAGATTTTTTTTTCTTTTTAAAGTCACTCAAACGAATAACAAATTTTGAGAGAGATTTTTCGGAGAAGACAAAAAAATTATCGGAGAAAGAGAAAAATTGCTCCATATTATCAAAGAATAAAAGAAAAAAATAACAAAACAATAAACGCAAGACAGTTCATTGAACAACAATTAAATAGTTTTGATAGTATGCGAATTAATCGATAAAACAATATCGATTAAGTTCAATCTGACTAAATTATCAAAGTAAGCATTGATTTGCTTATTCATTTTTGGAATGCTTTTCGTCATATTCGTCACTTTGACTGATTTTTAGTTTGAAATCATTTCACCCAAAGCAAGACGATAATACCACTAAGACTTAAGGATTTACTAGATGAGAAATGGAATGAAACCACGTTATTTAGGAGAAAGGGAAATAAAAGAACATGATACAGGAAAACAGAAAATACAGATTAGCGTTGCATTTGAATTTTTGAACGGTGGCAGGGAAGAAAGAAACCGGGAAAGATTTCCATCGGCGATAAAGAAAAAAAGACTTTACAAAAATATACTATTATTCAAAATATTTTTTTTACTATCCAATCTTTTTTTCGTTTCTACTTAAGCATAAAGTCTCTCGAACAATAATAAATAGTAGCAATAAACCTCTGATTATATATATATATATATATATATATATATATATATATATATATATATATATATATATATATATATATATATATGTTCCCAGCAACCGCTCATATATATATATATATATATATATATATATATATATATATATATATATATATATATATATATATATGGTAGTGGACATTGAGTCAATCGGAAAAAGATATAACTAAGAGGCATATAAATTACGTTCATGTTCACGCAAATCTCTTTGCGAATGTTATGAATCCGCCCACCTTTTGGTTAAATAGCAGGGTTGATTAGACTCTTTTGTTTTGATATAGGAGAAGGAAAACTGAATTCAAAATTAACCTGAAAAGGAATGGGCTTCACAAGACTGTTTTACTGCTATAACTGGCTACAGGCAGTTTCCGTAAGAGCCTAATGGGTGATGAGGCTAGTAACGAGACTAAAACTTTCATATACCGCTGGGAATAATCACACGAAGGTTGGTAATGACGATAATACTTAGGACAAGAACAACACATATAAGATTCACCGGCGGCGCGATGAAGTCGTCAACTGCTAGAAGTGAATCAAGAGAATTCCACAATGAATCTCCAGCTGCAGGATATCACCAACCGCCTCACGTGGTCAGATGTGGCACAAGGCCGAATTTAATGTGGGGTATCCGAGCCCGTAGGTTCGGCCGAAAATTTCCTGTAGACCCCGTATAAAATTGATACACCGCCACCCGGACGCCCAAGGCCAGAGAGAGCTAAATTCCCCCTTCGTTAAACCGAACTCATCACTTAGAGTATCTAGAGCGGCCCCCCGCACTAACAGCCAATATAATGCCTTAGGAAACAACTGTCGACTTGTTCTACGATCAAGCGCACAAAATGAAGGTTGTCCTAAATAGTCCTACCCTTCAAAGCACAAGTCTGCTCGCGGCCAATCAGACTAGGTAGGACAGCCTGCAAACGGTTAGCTAAGACCTTGGCCAAAATCTTTAACTCTGTATTTAACATAGTTATGGGCCGGAAATTATTAATCCCATCCCCTCCGTGCTTATCCTTGCGAAGCAACTTGATCACACCTCTGGTGAAGCGTTCGGGAATATTCCCGTTCTTCATCCATTGGTTAAACATCAGTGCCAGCAGAGGGACAAACACGTGCGACTTCCTCAAGTAAACTTCATAGGGAATTCCATCGATACCCGGAATCTTGTCTCGACCGACGTGCTTCAACACGTCCCAGATTTCCTCCTCTGTTATCGGACCCTCGCACCCAACCGCTTCAGTCGCCTCGAGGCGAGTAAAGTCAGCCAAATAAGTGTCGAACTGAGTCAAACTACGACTGGGCTCCCTGGTAAAAAGCTCCTGAAAGTGTGCCCGGAAAGCCTCGCATATGCCATCGTTTGTAGTCACGGTACGCCCATCCGACAATGTGAAGCTAGCGATGTATCTATCCGTGATACTCCGAACCTCTTCACCGCGCAACTCAGCGGCCATATTTGTTGCCTCGGAAGACATCCTTTTTAATTTAGCCCTAACTACCAGAGCTTGATCCTTCTTGATAAGCAAGGAAGCCAACTCTGCCCTAGCTACGGCTATTTTCCCACTATCACCCGATTTTATAGCCCTTTCTACTCTAGCTTCTTGTGCCGTTTGCTCTGCTAGTCTATCTTGGTTGAGTCGCTTACTATAATCAGCCGCAGACGACCTAATAGTGGCCTTAAGGTGACCCCACCACTTATTCCCAACCACAGAGTCCGTCAGTTCCCGCATTAGAGTTAGTAAAAACTGGCCCTGAAAATCCTTATCGCCGAACAACGATGTGTTGAATTTCCAATAACCAGCCGTTCTAATTCTAGGCTTATCTAAGTTTAAACGAACCCGGACAAGCCTATGGTCCGAATAAACTATAGTATGATGACTTGGACAGTCGACTCGCCTAACTAAGACTCGGTCGATATAGCTTTTACGCAACACCGAAGCCGAGCTGCCCCTATTAGTCCAAACTACTTCACGGGGAAACTAATTCCTGAACTTATCGACAAGATCTAACCTATCGATAAAGTACCGAAATGCCTTTACACCCTAGTGCCCGTGCGATCGGGATCGAGGACGGCATTTCAGTCACCCGCTAAAATTACGCGACGAGAAGTCGTCAGAAACGGCTCGATCCGCCGAAAAAAGGCGGTCCGCTCGCTGTGGTCATTGGGTGCATAAACCCCAATGAGACGAAATGCCTGATATTTTATAGTAACGTCCACGGCACAAAGCCTGCCCTCCAGATCCGCGTAGACAAGCGTACACACAGCATCCAAGGAACGGTTCACCAGCCAAGAAACCCCTCCTAGAGTGGCCATTATATCACGCTGAAAAGAGGTCAAACCTCTTCGTCAGTATATCATCATGGTCTCCAGAATGGAAACGAGTCTCTTGTACTGCACATATACCCACAGCAAGGTTGCTGAAGGTCGCGATGGAGACTCCGACCTCAGCCCCTGAACATTCAAACTGGCTAAAAAGAGAGACATTGTTAGATCGAATAGAGTTGGCCACCTGCCCTAAACATTGTCGGGTTGAGGATACCGATGGCCTCGCCCATCGATCCATGGCCCAATTCCTTATTCATGTGACTCTCAATCGCGAGACCCCCGATATCCCACGGAAATTTAAGTCTTCTATAGAGGGAGGGGGGTGAACAAAAATTGGGACTCTCCCCGAGCAGAATTGTCGTAACGTTTTCACCTCTTCGGACTCCCAGTCTGCAATTGGTGGTGAAAGTTTGATTCCTTTGATGGCTTCCTCCACCATTTTCCATGTATGCCGGGAACCGGAACCAGTCCTGATGACGGTGAGGACCCGTTGAGCCTCCAGAAAGTTTTGTGGGTCCTCGATGTCCTTGTCTCCTAGTTTCTGCATTGCCAGTAACGTTTTGAGCGCGTGTATTCGATTGCAATAGTTCTTGGCGCGCTCAACTTGGCTTGGTGTTACGCGGCAGATATCTGTTCCAAGGTTGTAGGGGAATTTAGCCCTTCGCCGTTTCTCCTTAGTTTCCTGCGAAGGGCTTCGCCGCCTCTTTTGGCAGTTTTGTGCAGGAGATGGTGCTAGATTTGGGGCAGGAGTAGAAGATTGTGATGCAGAAGGAGTGGGCACCTTTTTAGAGGGGGATATATTGATCGGGGTTGAGGTTTGGGACCTAGTATCATTCGGGGATTTGCATGATGGGGAATTTGGGGCAGAGGCTGAGGGGCGAGGTACCCCCACTGGTCTTTTATCAACTTTCCCAGAGGATTAGGACGCCTTTTTTAAGATGGTCATCTTTGAGGGAGATATGGACAATGACCTAGTCATTGGTAGGGGGGGTAATGTTTTTTGCGGGGAAGATGGCACAGAGGCCACGAAACGCGGTACCCCCACTGATGCAGACTGTTTTTCCTGTCTTAACTTTTTGCCTAACTCCTTAATTTTCAAAAACTTCTCATAGCCTGGGTCAAATTTCTTTGACTGCTCGTGTAGCTTTTGGGCATAACTAGCGGGAGTGTCACCCTTGGGAATGGAACTGTTAGTATCCTTGCACTTAGGGGCTTCCAGGGGACTGAGATCCCGCAGCTTGGGGCTTCCCTCTTACTCTACCCACGACTTGCCATTCCTGCTTATCTTCCGCCTTCTTTTTGGCAGCGAATGTGGCATCTGGAAGAGAACCAACCGGGGATTTTTCACTACCGGTGCCAGTCGCAGATAGGCCCACTACAGGCGCCACGGAACAAGAAGTATCAGTTCAAGGGGTATCGGACTTAGGTGGGATTCCAGAGGCCTTCTTCTCTGGGCAAGAAGGGGCGAGATGACCAATCTGGCCACACTTTCAACAAGCTGGTTTCCTACCCGTCACAATGACCGGGTAGTGTTTCCCGCATATCTCCAAGCTGTTGGAAATGGAGGTGAAGGCTTCTTGGTCTATCATTATCTCGAAGCCCCACTCATCTATCTCATATTCTGGAGTGACATTCACAATCTGGCCATACTGCATGAAATATGCCCCTAAATTCTATCCAGGAATATAATCAGGAATCTCATATATTGTCACCTTGGTCCGACGCCGTCTTTGGTATTCTGTGCGAATGATATAGTATTTCGTGATCAAATCACGAGACATTGCACCAACACAGTCCTCTGGCGTGGGCAACAATATGTCCCACATGAAGAAACCTGGTCCTTTAATGATCTGTAGAGGTTTAACCCCCAAGGAATTCAGTGCATTCAACACTGTGCATTTCGTGAATCGACAAATTTTTCGCGTTAGCTTGTCGAGCACGAAGACTGACACTGTTCTTTTTGCGATGCGTTCTTTTGCATCGAGGTCTACCAAAAGCCCGCCATCAGTAACCAGATGAGCGTAAGTTTTGGCTCTCTCAATGAACTCCGTTACATTGACCATGCATTTCGGGGGGGAACTCCAGACGGAGGGTGATTCTCTCGCCGCTACACCGCTCACTTCGGTCTCCATGCTAGTGCTAGCTTCTTTGTCCTTTTCATTGGTCTTACTCTTATCTATAACATGGGTGGGCATGCTGGATTTTCCTTTATAGGGATCACTTTTTTGTCCCTTTTTGGTTGGGAGGGGGAACAGCCTCATTAGGTTTGTCTGGTGGAATATGCCTTAGTGGCAGTTCCAAATAAGTTTTTGACGGTCCGACTCTGATCGGCCATCGTAAAAATTGTTCTTTTTAAATAGCCAAAATAAAATTCTTCTTTTTTTTTTAACCAAGACACAAAATTCAAAGAAGGGAGCAAAAAAGACAAACGAAAACAAAATGCAAACAAAATACAAAAAGGCAGAGAGAAAAACAAACAAAACAAAAAAAAACAAGTCTGACGAAACAAAAGAACTGAAAATAAAAATTAAGTCAGTCCGCCGCTGAAAAGAGAGTAAGAAACCTGAAAAGTATAGAATGTAATAAAAAGAAAAGGGAAGTTCTAAAAAACGGTCCTCGTGTGGTCTAATGCACGTCAAGCAATACCAAAGTCTGGATTCGAAAATAGACAGGAATGCAAACGAATCTTCGACTGCAGACCAACATACAGTATTTACTACTGTATTTATGTGAATGGGACATACCCATTATCGTCCGTAGGTATGCTACAACATTTACCTTGTAGCAAGGCATCCACATTCCCTTCGTATTCCATCTGTGAGAAGAAATTTCCACTTGATCAGCTTCTTTCCGTGAATCACTGCTCCGTGGAACAGACTCCGAAGGGGGAGGATATTTCCCCGATTACTACAATCTTAACCGGTTCAATTGTTGAGTTAACTGTTATCCTACCTTTCTATCCGTACAAAATGACCCTTAACGTAACCCTCTACCTCGAGTGGCCCAGGGCCTTTTACAGGGAGAACCTTATTGTAAATATAATAATTCCTTTATCCAAGAAGGTGGATTAATATGTTACGTTGAGTAAAACAAATTCCGTTTTTGTTTATCAACTATATGTTTTAAAGGTAAAAGTTTATATTTTATTCAAATTATATATTCACCGTCGTTTGGAATTAAGTTTTGCCTCTAGTCAGTAAAATTCCGTAAGTTTTGATGAGGAAAAGCTTTCGCGAAATCTTGAATGTTGATTATTGAATCTTGTTTCTATTAGACAAAGTTTTCCACATCAAACATTTTGACGCCATCGAAAATGGTAATTGTCCATTGATGCATGGACAAGTGAATGGGGCAGGTAGTTTAGTACAAATCAATCGAGTTCCAGAATTATTTTGTTCTGTTATTCTGCATACGCTGCCATGGAGGCGAATACCATTTTTTCGTTAATCGATTACGCACACTTAAGCATGCTAGGGAAGCGACTCGTTTCGCCTTCTCGTGCTAACATTCTCGGCTGACATGAAGTAGAAAGACTATATTGAATTCATCGCTAAATCAGCTGCTCAGAAGCTTTAATCACTATGTCATGCGAGACAAGTTTTATCTCCAGAATCTATCATACATATCCATATGTCTACCATTCATCCATACTTAGAATATTTCTGCACATATGATCCGGTGCTCCTGCTATTTACCTTGAGCTCTAAAGAAGAATTAGCAATATTATTGGTCCTGATATCCGGCGATTCGGCTTCAGTCACTTGCCCACCGTCTTTTCTGTAAATACTTTCATGTTTATTGTTCGGATGAGCTTTTCGCTATGGTACCTAGACTTTATGAATTTAAATGCAGTACTAGACTGGCATCCAGATCTCACCAATTTACAGTTGAGCTGGCGAAATATAGCCGTAAATTCACTGCTAACAGTTTTCTTTCTCGCACTTCTCGCTTGTGGAACCCAATTCCGGTTCCATGTTTTCCAGCCAACTTTAGTCTTCAAAAATTTAAATTCAATGTCAATCACTATCTACTGTTCTGGTTACTCTTTTCTTCTCGCTCATTCGTAATATTTCTGTTTCTAATTCTTTAACACCAAGTAACCCTCTGTATCTTAGTGTTTTTTCTACTTTGTATGGGTTGAAATCGATTTAAAAAAAATGTTACTCCTAATTTATTCTTAACTGCTACGTATGATTAGCTGTAAAGATGATATATTCGTCATTAGCATTGGTTCCCAAAAATGCTGTTTATTTATGACTCGGCCTAATATGAATTGCAATTCGTTCTTTTTATCTAAATTTGTATGGAGAATCAAATTTAACCAAACTCATATCCAGTAATGTGCGTTCCAATTTTCACAATTCTACTGTAGTTAAATTTCACATATTGACCGACAGATGCGGGATAAATATGACTAAACTTAACGCTATAGAGAGTGAGCTTGTTTCGCAAGTCATTACTAATGCATTCACTTCTTATTTGAATCGATTCTGTCAGATTAAACTAATCTTACTAAACAACTATCCAACTGGTTATAGTTAGCAAGATGGCTTTATTGATGTAACCAGTTTAGACTCAGGTTCGCTATATTTTAGAAGTAAAATTTGTCAAAATAACACAGAAAATCAGAGGACTCGCAAATTTAGGTAAGAATGAATGCTGTTAGTATCAAGTTACGTGAGAATAAAAATGGGAAAAAAACGAAAATGAAAGTGTAGAAGAAAAGAAGAAAGTCAGTCGGGAAATGAAAACAAAAGTTTATAACAGAAGAAAAGAAAAGTAAAAAAAAAAAAGATTAAAATAAAGAAAACTTAAAACCAAAAAATAAAAACAAAACAAAACCAGAAAAAAACTAAAACTAAAAAATATAAAAGTGAAAATCAATGTTGTAGAAAAATGTGACAACAAATGAAAGGAAATGAAAGTAAAAACATAACTATTCCTATAAAAGACCTGTTCGTATCGACAGGTAAACATTTGGTCATTGTTTACTCGTGGCTATGTGTAAACTTCAATCTTGACTTCAAGTCAATGTTTAGTTGTTATCTGTCTTCCTTAGCATAATAATCTTCACTTCTAACCACCATCTCTTCCATGTATATCACGCACCTCATTCATTTCTACATTTCAAAAGTAACATTCTAAATTGAGTGGCCCTCGTGCCTTGCACTTCGAGAAAATTATTGAAAAGAATGTGGTCGTGTTTATACTCGACAGGTAAACATTATTCATATTTGTAATTGCACCTATCCGTATACCTTGGTTGTAATTATAATTCAGTCTATATATCAGGTTTAGAGACTATATGTGTACATTGATCGGGATTATACTTGAAGCTATCCTTAAACTTTTTTCGTGTCTTTAATTGAATCCAGAGGTGAATTTCATCGTCAATATCGAGGTCATTAGTCATCCCACTCCCAAGCAGGTATCTAGTTTTGGGCAGTGGTCTTTATGTACAAGATGCACCTGCTGCTTCTAGCCTTTTCAGTCAGAGCAGACCATGAAAGAGAAAAAAAAAGGTAAATAGTGTAATGTTACAGTAGTGGTTAGCTGAATGGTTAGGTATTTTGGGTTTGTATTCAAATTCAATCGTAATTACTGATTCATTTTCCCTTTTTCCGTCCTTAAAGGAATGGTAATTTTAACGTGTTTATTTAATAATTTCTACTAATTACATTATGAGTTGTATAAGAAAGATAATTAAATTAAACAGAAAACATAAGAAAAGAACAGAAAGAATGACAAAATTAGGACGAAAAAACGAAATGAAATAAAAGAAAAGAACTAAGGAAGGAAATAAAATTTAATCTGCGGGGGGGGGGTAGATGCAATGTCAATTGCTATCTACCGTTCTCCTGTTTTTTCTTTTCTCTCTCCGCTCTTCATTAGTGTTTTTGTTCTTAATTCTTCTACATCCTGTAACCCCTTGTGTCTTAGTGGCTTTACTGCCTTACATGGAGTAATACCGATTAATGGCAATACATTTTCATAAAGAAAATACTAGCAATACAGTTTTGGATAACTAATTACCAAAGCTCACAAGAGGATAAAATGTTGGCATTAAAAGACCCATAAGGAGTTGATATGCCGTTAAAAAATAAATAAAAATAAACCAAACCTTAATCATCAAAATCATATTTTCCAATTGGAGAATATATTTGTTTACATCAGTTTCAGAGCTGTTTTAGTAGATGGAAAGCATATCGACCCAGATTGTTATTATAAGATGCAGTAGCATATTGAGGATTTGCAGGTAGAGAAGATGGCCATTAGAGCATAGAAGAAACGAGCCCTGTATACAGGACAAACAAGTCTGTTTTCCATCTCCTTCGAGTAGTAGGTCGGATTCGTGTAAGGTGCAAGTTCAGTGCGGTTACAGATCCAGGGCGATAAGAAAAATTGATTGTTTTGAAAGGTATGACACAAATATTTTGTAGATCATTTGCCCTCTATACTTTGTTTGCAGTTGTGGGGTTTTCCAGTTAAGAAAACGCACTTCATCGTCTGTGTATGGCAAGAAACTGAGACCAGACAGGATCGGATAACATTAAAGTCAACGGATGTAACCTGTTCTGGCTCGCCAGATTTGAAGCCATTGAGTATATATGAAATATGACGGAGACCATATGCACAGGCATAGAATGTTCGTCGAGAGATATACACACAAATGAGCTGATGATTGCGTTCAAGCATGAAAGAGACTATATATATATATATATATGAAGAAATATAGTCTTAAAGTGTGGTATATTTATGGGATAAAGTGCTCAATATCAGAGATAGAGCGTATGTAAATATAAAAGTGAACTGTTTCATGCTAGATGCAATCATCGAGCTCGATGATTGCATATAGCATGAAACAGACTGTCGCCTCTAAATGTTGACTTCTATGTTCACTTTTATATATATATATATATATATATATATATATATATATATAAGCAAATGAAATGAAAACGAATCAAATATAAATTCAAACGTCCACTGCATTAATTTAAAAATAGTGCTCAATAGAATAGCAGTGCGATAATTATTTATTATGGGATATTACATTCGAACATCTGTAAAAGCGCTTTACATAAATGCATTCATGTTTCGATGCATATTATTGCATCACATCAGGCTGTAGTAAAAGAAGGTGATTATATTTTTTAATATTTCTTTACAAACAATCTTTTCCCGCGAAAAAAAGAAGATAAAAAAAGCAAGGAAGAAAGAAAGACATAAGATATAGACTCTTCGAAAAAGAGAAGAAAGTAATTAAAATAACAGCGAGAAGGAAATAAATGAATTATACAAACAGCAAAAAAAAATTAAAAAATTACCTCAACATAGGTATAGTCTATTTCAAACCGTTTTTCACGCGGCTATCGTCAGCCTCTAAGTGCTTGTCTCGGAGCATCTTTCTAATTTTATTTTCAAAGTCATTAATATAGTAGGCGCCTTGTTAATGAGAGTGGGTTTGTGTTAGCGATTGGTTGGGGCGTAAGGTATCGTATCCCGGGGGAAGGGTGTTGGACAGCACGAGTTATTCCATTGGGTGCTCTGGCATTACCCACGATCTATAAATCTGTAACTCAACTAACTTATATTGATCTTAACGGACTTAAATTTAAACCCCTCATGGCTTAGTAGTACAAAACTTTACTGTGAATCCCAAAAAACACACCCCAGGTCCGTTACAAAAAAACACTACATAGTAGGAACTAATATTAACTGATACAAACAAAAATCCTGGCCATAAATAAACTCCAAACCCAGACCGCTTTGAGGGATTGATATGTTGATGGTTTATATGTTTATTATTGATTTGTAATTATTGATACATTTACGTTTTGTGCGCACATTTTTCCCATTACGGAATGCCTACATTTGCAACCTTATCTATCTATCTATCTATCTATCTATATATATATATATATATATATATATATATATATATATATATATATATATATATAAGTAACAAACATCTTGGTAATCCGTTTGGATAATCCCAAGGAGGATGAAATCCTGAGAGCTCAATGTTAAGTCAGAGCGAATAATTTAATTTAAAGAAAAAAAGACCACTTTAATGTTCCATTAGTTATAATTTATTTCAACAGAGATTCTATTTTTTTTCTGCATCTTCAGACTTCACTTTCAAAGGGGAAAAGAAAAATGAATTTAAATTTACACTTTTGAAGGGCAGTATTAAGCTTATATAAGGTGACATAGAAGGTGCCGAGGAATAGTGTGAGAGACATGGTCGAGTTTAGAGAGGGAAGGGAGACATTTAAAATGTATTTTTGTTTGTATTTTTATTACAATACTTTATATTGAGGAGGAGGCGGTAACGACCAGATATTGACGTATTTAATCGGTCAACTGAATGGAAATTAAATGGGAAAAAAGAGAAAAAGGGGAAATGGAAAAATGGGGGGAGGAAAGGGATAAGAGATAAAAGATGTACGTAGGGTTTTTGGAGGAAGGAGAGGGGGTGGTATAGGTTTAGCAATTTAGATAAAAACTGATTTTAACGTTTGATAGTAATTTAAATGTTTAAAAACTCCACAAAGAAATTAAATTTAATGCTTGTTAGCAATTTAAATAATTAACTTCTCCCCAAATAAATTAGGGATTTAATATATACTATTAATTTATATTAATAAACAAATATAAAACAATAATAATTTACTAAAATTTATATATATATATATATATATATATATATATATATATATATATATATATATATATATATATATATATATATATGCATGTAGGCATATTTATACGGAAACAAATATTAGTGATACATATTATTTGTGTGCATCAGTTGCCAGCGTTAATTGTTTTAACTTGTTTCCATTTCTTGTTTTTAAAAACAAGACCGGAAACTTATATGTAAATAAACCTTTCACATCTTTTATATGCTTCAAAAAGCAAATTCTTATTAATTTTCATGGACATTCATTCTTATATATATCCGTCGTCAGATAATGTGATTCACAATATATATATATATGTATGTGTGTATCTTTATATATATATAAATATATATATGTCGGTGTGTATGTTTATATATATATATATATATATATATATATATATATATATATATATATATATATATATATATATATATATATATATATACCTACATGAAAAGAGCAATCTTAAATGCTATCTCTAAGCAAGTATTTATGCGTTGGAGCATTTGAGCCCTTGAATATAGAAAATCATAAAACTTGCTTTTGAAACCCAGCCACATAAAGTCGCATATGCGTCCAAAGCCATCTACACTAACGGTTTACACAAAAAGCGCGCTCACTGAGCCGTAACCCGACCCCCGTTGACCCTCGGGCGATTTCCACTGACGTCTCTTGGCATTTAATTAATCAAAAATAAGGACGACTGCCAAACGTGGAGGGCAAACCTAACCACTGCCCTGACCTGGGAACAACCGCCGTAGAAATATGTGTTGGCTTATGGACGCATGTCTAGCAGAAGTTGTTACGACTTTCACTGCCACCCAGACGCGCCATTCCTGCAATATGACATTTCCTATCCGTTCATGTAGATAATTATGTCCTTACTTATTATGGATTTTACAAGTACACAGATACAGTGCTGAGGAGGAATAAACAGAATGATAAATTCTGATAAATTCAAGGATTCAAATTCATGTTATCATTTTGTTTAGAATAGTTGTTCTATCATGTTATTTCTATCGTATCCTCAGGACGTTTCATATTCTACAACAATGTTAACTTGAACTAACGGATTTGTTTGATATATGACTCGAACGTATACAATCCATATCGTTATGACTCAGAAAGACGTGGTGTAATGTTTAGCATGCTTGTCTCACTAGATTCGTTACGACTAAGCTGTGAGGTCGATCATCACTGGGAACTCCATGCTTATGATCTTGTGCAGCAATGTTGTTTTATAATTAATTTTTCACCAGTTATCTTAATCTTAATTTATATAAATTCTTATAATTTATAGGAAGTTCCAAGAGGAAGGAGTAAAGGCTATGGAAGAGAGATGCATATTAACTTAAAACTTAATGGTGAATAAAATTCGTCATATAAACGGTAACCTTTTTGCAGCGGGGAAAAAAGTCTCCAGTCTTCTCAGTTCAGCTATATTGATAGAATATTCCTTCATTTTGTCGGTAGATGCTCAGCCATCTGTCTAGAAAAAGGAAAACCTAACATAAAGCCAAAGGCCGAAACACATTAATGACACCGTTCCCCTTTGCTGCAAATGACATTTTTGAAAAATACAATCGGTGGCATACACGTAACTCACCAAACTGAAATTTATAAAGTAGGTCCGAGGCCGATACATAATGATTTGGTGTGCAATAAACTTGGAAAATTCTCCAAGTAAACACGGCTAATCCTTCAATCGAAGTACGCAAAAATATAATATAATATAATGTAATATAATATAATATAATATGTATATTTTTGATGCACCATATATATATATATATATATATATATATATATATATATATATATATATATATATATATAGGGCGTATCAAAAATAGTTTTACAAACTTTTGGATAGAGGCCCTCATATCACCCCAAAACTATGACAAAAGTTCACATAAACATATGTCCGCAAATATTCACACACACTCAGACACACACACACACACACACACACACACACATATATATATATATATATGTATATATATATGTTTATATGTATACATATATATACATATATATATATATATGTATATATATACATATATATACATATATATATATACATACATATATATATGTATATATATATATGTATATATATATATATGTATATATATATATATATATATATATATATATATATACATATATATATATATAAACTTGACAACATTAAATCCGATCAAAGGATAGCTCTAGTCGTAATCCAAGTTTTACGCAAACGCGATCTTCAGACGTCATGAACGGTCAAGGCGTCTGAAAAGTGCGTGAGCGTGAGACTCGGATTACGACTAGAGTCAAACTTTAATAGGATGTAACCTTGTTAAGGGTTTTTGCTCGGTATAGGCAATCTAGGCTTCGAACATTTTGCTCTCCCGAGTAGATACGTTGGCCTCAAACATTTTATTTCGCTTTCTTTTTTCCGCATTTTCATTTTAATTCGAGACTGTATCTGAATAAGTGTTTTAGGTTTTGACATGTTGTTGGTCCATCAACGGTTTTTGTTTATCTTTAATATATATATATATATATATGTACGTATAAAATTGTTTTTTAAAATTGTAGTTAAATAAAACGTTTTCTAACCTTAATACCTCTCTCAAAGTACTTCCAGCAGTTAAAAGAATCCAATAAAACACCTACAGTAAAATGAAATTAAATTGAAAAGCTAGAATATGTAGGCCGTTAAATGACCCATGTCCTTTGTACATACACGAGAACCTATATATTACTAAGTTCATAAAAAATAAAAGTTTACTGAATCAGAGAAATAAATTAGATATTTTTGCCATCATTGTCATAAATTTAACTAAAATTTATATATAAAATGTAAAAAAATGTGACCTGGTAATATACATACTTATACTTGATATGAAAAGATAATTTTACATACTGTAAGTAATTCTAATACATTTACGTGTTCTTAAAAAGATATAGAGTCTATTAAAAATTAAAAGAGAATTTTTTTTTAAAATTGTAGTTAAATAAAACGTATTCTAACCTAAACATCCCCCAAAAATCTTTAAGTATACAAATAGAAAAAATGCCGTAAGACGTTTTTGCCGTAAACAATAAAATTAAAAAAAAAAACAGGCGACATACACTTAGCGGATGTCAGAATTCGTTGAAAAATACTTCCCTACCCTAACCTAAACATAACTCCTTTTTCGAACGTAACTAATAACTGATACAACAAAAGTTAAGAAAAATGAACACGCTACCACCCCTTGTCTGGATGAGTGGATTTCTCTGCATCCTTGGAAACAGTGACTTATGAATTTTTGCCGTGCCTTTAAAACTCAGTCAATTTAAAAATAAGTTACTCCAAAATTCGCTTGAGGATGAAATGGAACTAATGTTTTTAATTTAATTACAAAATTAAGTTCAAAGCTTTTAGCTTCCATTTTTGAAACGTGGTTATTACTATGTAGCGAAAAAACATATTTTAAATCAGTTAATTTATAATATATATATATATATATATATATATATTAAAATTGAAATTAATATTGATCACTGGGAAGATCGTACTGATGACCTTCTGGCTGGCGAATCACCTTGACTAAACAACTGATATCAAGAGAGTAGAAACTGAACAACGCAGCAGAAGACAAAAGGACCCGCAGTAAAGAACGTTGCAGTATAGACAACACACAGGCAATGCACATGTGTGACTGTCACTCGCGCATCTGGGTGTTCAGCCACAGGCGGCGATGCTCCAGAGCAACAGAAAAGTGGGCAAATGCATGGTCATTGATGAACGGCGGAGGCCTAAGATATGTACATCTTTATTTCTAGTTATTTATAGTAGATGCCATGTGTTTCAAACTGTTTGCTTCGTCTACCGCCCTGTGTACTTGAAGAAACTTAATTATAGTTAGTTAGATCAGATCTTTATAGCGAGGGAAAGCACTGCTACGCCACTTCCAAGGAGTCGAATCACCCCACATTTACTCCGTATTCCAAATATAAAAAGAAAGTTCCGCCTAAAAAAGTATTTTCCAATAACATTAAGGAACATACTCCCGCGTTGGTATTTCCCTGTACATTTCAGTATTGGTTTCTTCAAGACAATAATCAATAGGCATCTTTTCTCTTTATCCTCATAATCTTCACTATCTGCCGTTCATATCATATGTATCTCTATTGAAAACCTCGACGTGGTGTAATGGTTAACAAGCTTGTCTCGCTCGAATAATTACGACTGAGTATTAAGTTCAATCCTCAATGTCTTCCCCTTACTTACGGGCTTTGTGCCACATCTAAGCTAGGTTTTGAAAATTTCCAAATACACACTTCTTGACTGATGATTAACTATTGAGTCTTATGTTGGACGACATAAAACGTAGTAAATGTACAGTATTAGTATTGACTTACCCTATTAGCATTGACTGAGCAGTGTATATGGAGAAAATTATAACAAGCTATGCTAAGTTGTAAACATTACACTATTATTAGTATCTAAAAATTTATGAATAAACACGCTTCATTCTTTCGCCAAAATATATTTTTATTTCAATGTGTTATTGTTACAATGTGTTTTTAATAGTCCCACCCAGTGCAGATAGGCTCAAAATGGCCTTGAAATTTAGCATATTACAAAAGAATTCTCAAGTTAAAGGGATTATATCGCCTATTCTCTTCATTCCCTACCACAAGCCCATGGATTTGAACGCCCCCCAGGTTCTAAACCCTATTTCCATTACTCTATATTTATAGCCTGTAAATATGCATATTCTTTTTCTCTCTTTCTCTCTCTCTCAGTATGTATTTGAATATGTATCTGTACGCACACTTATCATAAAATACTTATGTACAATATTTGTGTACGTTGAAAGCATTTTGGTTACATGCATAGGCAGATGAGTGTGTATCTGTGTGTCGGTCTATACGTAAGTTGTGTAAAAAAAGCTTAAACGTTCAAATATAAAATAATTCGAAACAATGGAGTTTACAATTACTTACTATTGGCCGTCGACATTTTTTTTTCGAAATTATAATTGAACGAATTACAACAGAAAATCCTACTTTTCTCATTCCTTACTACTATTTTTTCTTAATAGCTGCTCCATAAATGTAGCCTTGTGTCAGTGACAGATTAATTCAACAATTTCCGATATTGGTTTCCGTTAATTAAACTTTGATATCAATTGACCTTTTAAAGTCATATAACATTCACTCAGCAAAAAGACAGAAAAATCGACGTGAAGGAGCAAGAGTTAGATAGATAAAAACAAGGAAACTGTGGAAAGCTATGGCCTCACAAAGTGAGCATAAAATGAATAACTACTGTATAAATTTCGAATAGAATGTTCTTCACAATATAAAATTGTCTTGCTATTACTCCATCGGTAAACATACGGGTGGCACACTGTGATGAAATTACTCACTCTATGTGCAGTGGTCAAATGAGACGAGCTTGTTAACCATCATTCTAGACACAACAATTTGAATGGGTATTTCCTAAGATTTACATAGACTGGCACAAGGCTACATATGGGGAAGAGTGTAGTGAATATTGAAGTCGTGATTGTTTATAAGATGATATCAGAAAAAGTTGATCTAAAGCAGGGTACTAGAAATGTAACTATTTAAATTAGTCTGACACATGGACAAATATGTGGAACAACGAATGGGGCTTGTGTCATTGCCCGAAGTAGTTCATTTTCAAGCTTATTATTTAACCATTAATCTGCAGCAGGTGAACAAAAGTTGGGATTATGCCATTTGTTATGCAATCGTTTCGTTATAGTGTAATGAACAATGTGAGATTTGTAGATAGACAGATAGATAGATAGATAGATAGATAGATTGTTCTAGTAACTTAGGTAGCTAGCTAGATAGAAAGAAAGAAAAAAAGAAAGACAGAAAACAGAAAGAAAAAGAATGTGAACGAAAGATGTGAACGTAGATAGATAGATAGATATGAATAGTCTGTCATATATATAAGTATAACAACAGGTCTCTGGAAATAGAGAAGTAGATCACAGAAAATATCATGTAACAAGAAATATATGCAAATAGACCAACACTCATGCAATATATATGTAATCTAAAAAGACAAATCGAACGCACAAAAGATAGCATGGAATATAAGAAAAACATCATCATAACGACATCTCCAAATATCTGAAATTTGGCTATAGGTAATTTCCTTTACAGAATAAAATAATCCGCTAAAGAAAAGATTGGAATTCATTTTCAAATACAGAAAAGAAAATAAATACTACGCTATCTGCAACTATATCGGGACACATCTGACTTTATTCCATAAATCTAATAAACTTTATTTGAAATATATATATATATATATATATATATATATATATATATATATATATATATATATATATATGATAGAGATAAAGAGAAATCAAGTAAAGTTGAGCAACCATGCCCCGATGATCAATTAAGGTTTGAAACACAAAACTTCTATCCTCGATATTGTGCTCGCTCATATATAGGAAATTTTAAACTATATATATATATATATATATATATATATATATATATATATATATATATATATATATATATCCGTGTATGTGTATGTGTGTATGCACGTGTGTGTGTATGTAAGTATGTCTGTGATGTTTATGTTAAATTTGCATCGGAACGTATTTAAATGGCTATTCGCTCATTCATATATTCATTCACTCTGTTGCCTATTCCCATTTATATATATATATAAAAAGTTATTAGTTTTACCATATATTTTGTGAATTTTTTTTGGTTCTTTCTTCAATGTGTATTCTTCACTCAAAAAACTATGCATTTCTTAAGTAGGTAAAAATAAGTAATAATACATCTTTTTTAGCAAGTCATGAAGAAAATGTCTCTGAGATGATTGATTGATTAATGTCATCATCGGAAATGACATTGTTTTGATTAGACAGACTCAAATTATGAACACACTGAAGACTTGATACTGACTAAAAAACGCAACTTCTTTCGTTCTATTCCGAATTCCTGTAAAGAAAGAAAAGAAAACAAGGAAAAACAAGTCACAAAGAAAGGAACGAAGAAAACAATATAGAATGACGTACATGCTAAGGAACAATATGCTGACAAAAAAACAAATTATACGACGTGGAATTTGATTTTTTGAAAATTTAGATTTGCACTTACATTTTTACATTGTTCGTGTTCTTCACTTTGAAAATGATTGATATCAACATTTCACCATGGATCCCTGGTCATCAAATCTTCAAGATCGTTCTGTGTATTTGTATTTAGAGTGCACATTATGGAAACAATATTCATTGAAATTTGTGCAAAAGTTAATGAAATAAAAGATCTGAAGAGAGAGTTTGAAGGGAATAGCCAGACTTGTTGAGTAATGGAGAGATTTTCGTGGTTCGGTCATGGATAATATAAATGCTTCAACATTGGAAAGAGATACATCCTATTTGGTGTGACAAGTTTATCTTAAGCCAGACTACTGACACTTTTCAATTGAAAAAAAATGCTAATATTGTTAGATACAATTTTTGGAACTCATGGCACGTGGTAACGTTTTTCTCGACCGGAAATAATAGCTGACACCTGGATCATCAATATTTGGTGACGAAGAATATGAAGGTTTTTCGTGGAGAATTATTCGGTTTATACAGTGGATGGTTTTATGTAAAGGGTTTTTGAAAGGATCTGGGACTAACCGACATGCTTACTAAGTAACCTCATGTTAGAACATATGTTAGACCATTTAATACTGATATGGAACTTGCATCGAGACGAAAAAAGGCCCGACAATGGTCATTGGGTATCTAATATGTTTACTTTTTTACGTTAAGAATTATCGAATTAATAAATATTACATTGACCAACTTATATATATATATTTATATATATATATATATATATATGTATATATATACATAAGTGTGCATATATATGTATGTATGTATATATATATATATATATATACATATATATATATATATATATATATATATATATATATATATATATATATATATATATATATATATATATATGTGTGTGTGTGTGTGTGTGTGTGTGTGTGTGTGTATGTGTGTGTGTGTGAAAATATGTAGAAAAATAGGAAAGAACACGTTAGATAAATAATCCGGGGTAATTTAGTATTTTTGTTTTTATTTTTAAAAAGCAGTGCTCCATACAGAATATATGTATTCTAATAAGTATATCCCTCCGCCACCCATCAAACCACCCATACTAAAAAAACTACTACATGCATGCACAACTAAAGTCCATTTCTATGGCCACAATGGCAATATCTACACCCAAACTAATGGCGTCAGTATGGGAAATTCACTCGGTCCATGCTTTGCCAACTATTACATGTCCCATGTAGAAAATACGACATTCATACAAGTCCGTAAACCGAAGATATACGTACGCTACGTAGACGATATTTTCATTTTAGCGCACAACATTAAACAAATAGACACACTTAAGACCACATTTGAGAAAAACTCCGTCCTTAACTTCACTTATGAACTTAGCCAGAAAAACAAACTTCCATTCCTAGATGTCCTCGTTGAATACAGCAACAACACTTTCATTACATCCTTATACAAAAAACTCACTAGCAAGAACTCTTGTCACCTAAACTTTAAAAGCGAATGTCTACTTAGATATAAAATAGCTGTAATAAAAAACTTTCTAGAAAGAGCACACCAAAATTCATCCTCTTGACTACTCTTCCTCAAAGAAATTAATAACGTAAAAGAAAACACTAATCAACAACGGCTTCCCTAATTATCTTATAGACCAACAAATTAGACTATTTCTCCTTAAAGTAAGTAATAATGAGAGTGAACACAGTCAAAAATCACATACACATTTATTACAAAAACCAAATGCACTTGAATTACAAACAAGACGAATGCTCACTAAGACATATTATAAAGAAATGCACCACCCCAATCGACCCAAATAAAAAAATCAAATTAATTATCTATTATAAAAAATTTAAGACAGCTAACCTCATCCTAAAAAATAACAACACGCCTGATAAGTCAAAATTGCAAAGAACAAACATTATTTACGAGTTCAAATGTCCCTTGAGTAACTGCGTTCCTAACGAAACCGGACTCATAAATAATTACATCGGTTACACAACCACATGCTTATCTAGACGCCTTACGTTACACCTATCCGATCACAGCTCCATTAGAACCCATTTAAACACACACAAAAATTTACCAGACTCCATTAGAAATATACTAGTAGAAAACACGAATATATTAATTGCTTCCACCTGTAAAAAAAGGTTAAAAATAATGGAGGCTTTAATAATAAAAAAGAAAAGGCCTACCCTTAACAATATTAACTACGAACAAAGCCATAACGTTCTAACCGTATTTGGAAATTAAAACACCACTACTACACACTAAGACATACACATAATGCACATAATTAAACAGAAAAATCAAATCATCCTTGATAATGGCTAAAGATATAGCCGAAAGCCCTCGGAAAAATAAAACATTTGGACAGTTCTTACACACCCTTTGTCCAGCAAAGAAAACTCTTGTTCGTACGCAAGAAAAATTAAATAAAAAACTTAACCGTAGTACCTTGTCTGTCGTTTTTAATGAAATTTGCAGATATATATATATATATATATATATATATATATATATATATATATATATATATATATATATATTTTATTTTTTTTATTTAGTTGTCCTTGATCTGAGCTTTCGGCAACACATGAGCCATCTTCAGAGTGGTTATACGGACATTTTAAGAAAGATATTCACCATAGAATATAATATTTTATTTTGATACAGAAGATTTCTATGCAACGATTACGGTCGCGGAATAGTAGATGCGTGTGTGTGTGTGTGTGTGTGTGTGTATGTGTCTGTCTGTTTGTCTGTCTGTGTGTGTGTGTGCCTCTGTGTGTCTGTGTGTGTGTGTGTGTGCGTATGCGTGTGTGTGTGTGCGTGTGTGTGTGTGTGTGTGTGTGTGTGTGTGTATTTTGGCTTTGGAAATTATATCTTAAAATGTCAACATTAATTATTTCCCATTTTTCCCATGCATGTTACCACTCCCAGAGCAGAAAGTTATTTTTTTTTAATTCATCAGCATTGCAATTATAAAAGCCATTAACAAAACTAGTGTTTGTCTATAAATATTCCAAAAGGCGAAACTGGAAAGGAATAATAAAGCATATTTATAATTTAGATTTCTAAAGATGACTATTCAAATTACTTATGTTCATGAACTTCAGAGTCGGCAAGATATTCGTTTCATGTCAGAACTGTACATCTCAATATTATTTGGCAAAGCAAGCTTGTCATAATTTAAATGATATCAACCGCCCGATACTTGTAATTATTACAGAATATATATATGTTTATACATTCTTTTTATAGATACAAATATTTAAGTAAACGCTCTGTTTATAATAAACAGTATTAAACAACATTTACCAGCCTGAATGTCCGAGAAATTTTCATAGAAAATATTCGTTCTCCGACAGGATTCAAACTTGCATCCTATAAGAAACAGTCATTTAGCCACAAACCACAGAGCCATTAGCAAATTTGAATGTACGCGAGAGAATCATGGAAGATTGAAGTTTAAAGGCAGTAAATTCGACCTTCCTAATCGAACAATTTTCTGTGGCTCGATCGGTTAAGAGCACGTCAGTCTAAATGACGCTTCCGTATAGGATACAGGTTCCAATCCTGTCGGAGAACTAATATTTTCTATGAAAATTTCTCGGACATTCAGGCTGGTAAATGTTGTTTAATACTGTTTATCATAAACAGAGCATTTGCTTAAATATTTGTATCTATAAAAAGAATGTATAAACATAAAAATGTCTTAATAATAATTGTCCATTTCATAATATATATATATATACATGTCATTCGCAGACAGTACTGTTTAGCAGCTCCTGAGTGCAACTAGATATCCGAATGCCTCAAGCCCGGATCGAAACCCAACTGATTTGATATCTGTCAGAGTTTCTACCACTGAGCTGTCTTCATTCGACAAATAGAAACAGCTAGATCTAGCGTGTTGTTTTTACGAATGTAATCAAACACCAATCAGCCTCAGTGCTCCAAATCATTTTATTGAAGAGCTTTGCATTAATGCAGGTGGGTTTTGTTAATAAAATTAGCCTATCATTCAACAGTGCTCAATTGAAATATATATATATGGCCTGACGACTGCATCTAGCATGAAACACACTGTCGCCTCTAAGTGTTGACTTCTATGTTCACTTTTATATTTCCGCACGCTCTATCTCTGATATTGAGAACTTTATCCCATAAATATAGCACATTTTAAGACTATATTTCTTCACACACACACACACACACACACACACACACACACACATATATATATATATATATATATATATATATATATATTTCAAACATGTAGTGTTGAATGTTAAAGACAACATAGTCTTACATATTTTCTTTTGAATTTTCTCATATTCTCTAATGAGACTTTTTATTTGAAAATAGTTTCGAAATATGTATTGTCCATACGATGACCTAGCGCTTTCGAACATCATTGTTCATCTTCAGGGTCAATATTTTAGTCAAAATTTTTTTTTTATTTTTTTTTATATATATATATATATATATATATATATATATATATATATATGTATCGCTATTTCCATGGGAAAGCATCAGACGAACTACATTTCTTAGTTCTACCAGTTCCAACCTTCCTGGCTAAGTAACTCGTACATTGTAGCGAACCACCTTTATTCCTCTCGTATTGGTAACTTCCACCCGAGCAGCTTCTTCCTACAAACCGATTGCAAGGAGAATGTTTCTCCAATCACTACCAACTTAACCTCTTCATTTCTAGTGTTAACCCTCATCTTCCTCACATAGACTTTGCTTCTTACTTTGCAATCGTCAATCTCGAGTGGAACTTGAACCTTGTATCGTGTGAGCATTATAGTAAAAAAAAAAATTTAAAAATATTATTTGATGTTGTAAATAAACTAAACAACATCGAACGTACTTGGATTCCAACTCTACTTACTGATTCCACTTTTTCTGCCAATAAACGCTAAGTTAAGCTCTCCACATTTAAATTCATCGAAGAGAAAAAAAAAGCTAAAATCCCTCACCAAATTTGGATACTTAATTAAACGACAATACATCTGGTGCTTTAATTCACTGCACCCCAATTTTTTAACCCCGTAAATACAATTGTTTGTTTCCGTGTCGAATGGAAAAACTATTAATCATCCCATGCACTCAAAATGTACTAGTATAAACTCATTTTAAAAATAAAAATTGATCTCAGATACGAAAATTGTTTACCTATCGAAGGAAATCCGAAGATAAGCGGATATCTGACAAGCAACTAACTTTATAGGACATTCATATCCAATCAGTTTACATTGGTGCGCGATGCAAAATTTAATAAATCTTTTTATTACCTCATAATATTGTAGCCTGTAAAATTATTATCTTACAAAAGCATGGAAATCACAGTAGGGATATTTACGAAATCTCCAACATATACACATTAATTTCTTCTAAAGTAAACGTAGGCAAAACAAGCCTACCTGTATCACCAAGGTTAAATGTATCATATGGAATAATATTTTGCAAAGAATACACACACACACACACATATATATACACTCACACACACATTAATATACACTCACAGACACACTCTCTCTCTCTCACACACACATTTATATACATATTTATATATATATATATACACACATAAATGTATATGTATGTATACAGTTATCAGTTCATATGTGCGTGGAGATATCTACGCGAACTATTAACTATTATCAAATTAGTACCAAATTTATTTATTGCTGATATTTATCCGAGTGAAATGTGGGAAAGATAGATTTATTATTCGCTAACAAAACAAGATTGGCGGAGAGAATCGAAAAATAGTGGCAGAACGGTATTGGTCTGTCAAACCTTAGAGGTTGCCGTGGCCGAAATAGGGAAGTCGACAACATTTAATTATTTAATGAAATACACGCATGTCTGCATGCACACACACACACACACACACACACACACACACACACACACACACACACACACACACACACACACACACACCTACACGCATGTATACATATACAGACAAACATCTCATTAACGGAGTAATAGGGGGGAGGGGCGTTAAAGCCGATTGTCCGTAGATGGAAAGGGATTATTTACGAATTATAAAACCAGTAGAGAAACAACCAGTAGTTATGATTTTAATGTAAATACTATAAACATGTATATATAACATAAATCAATATATACTTAATAGTAGAAAAATGTTTCTGCTAAATATATATATATATATATATATATATATATATATATATATATATATATATATATATATATATAAATGAAGAAGTTATAATGGTTCCAACGAGAGAAAAGTGTGTATATTAAAAAGAAGAGAGGTACCGCAAACTTTTTGGTTGTAATGTGGGTTTTTAAAAAAATATTATTCTTTATTTTTCATAATTTTACAACACGTGTTTCTGGTCTCACGACCGTCTTCAGGTAAAGGTTGGAGATTTCCACATATTATTAAAAATATATATATATATAAAATATATATATATATATATATATATATATATATATATATTTATATATATATATGTATGTATGTATATGTGTGTGTATGGTTAGGTGGTCAGACGATTATGATTAATATATATATATATATATATATATATATATATATATATATATATGAAGAAATAGAGTTTTGAGGTGTGTTATATTTATGGGATAAGGTGGTCAGTATCAGAGATAGAGCGTATGTAAATATAAATATAAATAATTATAATCGTCATTCGGCCTGACGATTGCGCCTAGCAGGAAACAGACTGTCGCCTTTTCACTTTTATAGACACACACAGACACACACACACACATATATATGTATATATATATATATATATATATAAATATATATATATATATAAATATATATATATATGTGTGTGCGTGCGTGCGTGTGCGTGTGTGTGTGTGTGTGTCTGTGTGTGTGTGTGTGAAAATATATAGAAAATAGGAAAGAACTCGTTAGGTAAATAATCCGAAGTTCTTTATTATTTTTGTTTTCATTTTTGAAAAAGTAGAGCCTAAATATAATTATTTATTTAAAAAATATGATTCTTCCTCTACATAAGAGTTCTCATGTTTCAAAAACATGAGCTGAAAACTTCAATATAATGATTAGACATATTGATAAATATAGCAGACAATGAATGAATATCTATTATGTTTGATCATGAGCCGTTTTAAAATGCTCATTTACAGTTCCAGCAAAATTCTGTCCTCTCCGACGTGATCTCGCATTGGCTGATCGCGAATGATCCTAGCGCTCCTTATTTAAATCCCTTTGACTGTAACAGCTGGGACAAAATAACAATAACCAGCTGTAGCACAGCTCAATGGAGTTCGTCATTTTGGAGGCAATTGTCAGAATAGACATGCTCTGGTGATCTTTGTG
>OZ038477.1:15960148-15967525 GCA_964036315.1 Acanthosepion esculentum
CTTTTTTTTTTTACACACTGAATTCCAACTTTGTGATAGAGCTTGTTTATTACTGAATACATTTTTTTTGTATTTTGTCTCCCTCGTTGAATGCCATTTATCCTTTCAGATTCCATTAAAAGGAATTCATTTTCAAATAAAATAAAAAATTTAAAAAAAATTCCAAAAGATCGGCACATCTATTTTTCAAGACGGCTATCCTTCTCGGTTCAGATGAGGACAAAAGCCCGAAGCCTATCTGGATGTTTAAGCACCGGCAATTTGTAAATCTATGTTGCTTGTTTGTGTTTTTAATGGATTAATAAAGTAAAATACATATAATTGATTGGCTATTTATTCTCCTTCCTTGTTTATTTATGCATTTAAACTATTCTTAAACGCAAATGAACAAACGAAATATTTTCCTGAAGCAGAATTTTCGATTTACAGATTGACATCGCAAAGTAAATGAAAAAAATATTCGAATGTTTAACTATGGCGTATTTTTTTTCTCTCTATGTAACTCGAAGCAAATAAAACATTTCTGTACACCAAAAAATTCAAGCAAAAACACATAAGCGTAGGTGAATAAATACTGAATTAAGGCTTCAGTAATATATCAAATTTTAAATATTGTACTCGTTGATACATTATTTCCACGATAATTCGTACCTATATTTTCCGGATATCAATTATCCAGATGTGAAATAAGGAGAAATATCCAGTCATTTTTCAGTTATCCGAACTAAAACCATTCTAATATTTCATCTCAGGAAGCCTTTTGAGAATGCAGTAAAGCATATTCAACATTTGATATAATTTGACAAATGCTGAATTTATTTGCATTTTTCACCGGAGGCTACTCTTAGAAATACTTCTATTTTAGTCGTGCTTGGAGGCGGGTTTATTTTTAGTTTGTTTTGTTTTACGGCATATCAACCTCAATGGGTTGTGTAATGCCGACAAGAATTTTATTGCTGGTAATATTTTTTTCAAAAAAAATATTGCCGTTAATATTTTTTTCAGAAATTCATTGCTGGTAGTAACTTTTTTTACAAAGATGTATTGCTGGTAATGAATCCTATTTTTACACGTTTTGATCCCAGTTTATGGGTTAAGTATTTGCCCAAACCTGGGACCTTAACAGCTGCTAACATGCGAGTCAAGGGGGATATGGAAACGCCAGCAATTAAGAGGTGGTTCCACGCGCCTCAAAACTTCATGAGCAGAGGCCTTACTGTCGGATGTAGTTTATCGTCTTACCCAGGATGGGCTTCGGTTTGGGGTGGGGTGGGTTTGGTTAGCGGCAGTAATCGTCAACCGGAACATTGACGCATTTTTTGATAAAATTAAATTTGGCAAAACAATGAACAAATCGTTTGAAAATATTATTTGATTTAATTAATGTTAATTCAATGTTTTGAAACGTTTTTTTTTTTCATTTTTCCGATACTTTAAGGAATTAATTATCAATAATTTCAAATTACCCTTGTCCCAAGGTCCGCAAATGACCGAAGCATGTTTGAGAGATTGTTAAGCGAAGCTTTATCCGTCACAAGGTCAAAAGGAATGAGTGTCTCATGCTACGATACATGAAGAAACCTGGAATATTTTTCGTAGCATGAGCACTCATTCACTTTCACCTTATGCCAGATGAAGCTTCGCTAAATTATGTCTCTATATAATGAAAATTATATTTTAAATGAATCTGTTTGATAACTAAGATAATTGTACAAAGAAAATGGACTGCGCTCGGGCCCAGATGCAAGTTAGAATTTTGAATACTAATTTTCAAAGCAGACAAGTTTACGCCACTTCTAAGAGAGGAAAAAACTGTTTTTCAAATCGTACGACTTGGGCTGGGCTTAGAAAATCGTTCTTTTACTATAAGATCCTATACGATGCGATGCTGAAAATTACTTGGCACAACCATAGAGTCTTCTAAAACAAAACCGGATGTGTGCTGACCATTTCACCAGATTTTGGGAAGTTTAACCCCCGGCATCTAGATTTGCACACTAACTGAGATTGTTGTCTTTACATCTCTCACGATAAATCTTGGTGCTCAAGCCCATCCAAAGGGCAGTATTCGGAACAATTAAATTCTACTTAAATGAGGCATTAATGTAACTGAATGATTGATAAGAAAATGTTTTCTACCCATTAAGTGATAAGTTGTAAATACTTAATTTATGAAAATTAAGTATTAATTAAAAGTTCATTCAACCATCGAGTATATGATTCGCAATTTGTTTATAATCATCTTGCGATATACACGTTCTTATGTACATTACGTTATGTACACACGTTGTAAACACATTTCCGTAGCAGTCGACAGCAGCAGAGTGTTTTGATGATACGGTTTTGCTAATTTCTTATATAGAGCTGCATACAATACATTGACTATAACTTATTCTTTTCGTTTCTGCTTTTCTTTAGACTTTGTCATGCATAAAACAATAAAACACTTGTTTGGAAGAATTAGAGTTTATTTCCTGTTTTGAGCTTTAATATTACAGTAATATATAAGTGGAATTATCTAGCAGGACTGCTTATATAGGATTTTTAGGGGTAGGTTTTGTCATCCGTTTTTTTCTGTCTGTCCGCCATTTGCCTTGTTCCATAGGTGTTAGATTAAGGAGGAAGACTAGTAGCATTTTCTGTCAACTGGTAACTAATTACTAGTCTTCCAGTAGATTAATGGATAGCGGCTCGGATTGAGGAATCGGAAAGCCGAGTTCGAATAGCAGTCGAATCCATTACATTCACTAACGTGCTAATACCCTTGGTATGAATCCTCTTCTTCTCCCTCCAGCTATGGGTAAATAGCAGGACAGACCGGGTTCTATAGCCTTGGATGGCAACTTGTCAACCGCAGAAAGAAATGGCAACAAAAAAAATCTACCTCGTCAGTCATGTATCGATAGATACATGATGGCCTAAGCGTGTATTACACATGGCACATAACTGACTGATGTAAACATAACAAAGCTTGAAATATTACAACCAGTGCTGGTGACGAAAAAGCAGATCGCTAAAGTGATTACTCATTTAGGTACGATATCCTTTCAGAATATAAACGGTATAGCGCTCCACAGCTTTCTTTCTTTTATTTCCCGCAATAATTACAATCTCTTTACTATACCTCACTGTCTTTGCTTTTAACAATCGTTTCACTTCCTTTTTTATGAGTTATGACTCTCCACAACTTCCAGTCTTTTGTTTCTTTAACCCATCTGTAGATTCTTTACAATAATCTTCACACTGTAAAAGTCTCAAGAGCTCCTCAAGGTATAAGCTTACAGTGTAAGAAGGAAGGGCGTAATTCATGAGGCCAGGTGAGGAAGATATCTGGTAACCCTAGTCTTGAACAGGTTAAAAGTGTAGTGTTCGGGAATCATCCACTTAAAAGTCAGTTCCATAAAGTAGTGCTTCTTGAAATCGATTGTGATGAGCATCAGAGATCTGTCACCCATGCTGACTCAGATAAACCTCCCTTACTGAATATCCGTTTCTGTCTCAAGAGATTAAGAATTATGAAGAACAGAAGACACGTTTTTATTAATGGAACAGAAAAAATCCTTGATGAATTAGGATAGGTAGATGCTAAAGATATCATGGACCGGAGAGTGTGAGCAACGATGAGATCTTACAGAGGTTGCAAACAAGGAGGAGGCTTAATATCAGGAAGAGGTTGCTGAGGCATCTGGGACATATAAGGAAGAAGCCTGGAGAATCTGATATTCACGGGTCGAATAGAGGGAAAGAGAGACAAGGGAAAACAACGCGTGGCATACCTGGCGGGCTTAAGCAAGTGGATGACAGAATATGGTCAGTCGTGGGAGAGAAAAGGAGAGGGAAAGAACTTGCTGACAGCTGCAAGGGATAGAGGGAGGTGGAGAGACATGATCGCCTACGTCCTGAAAGCACATGTCACATAAAAAAAGAAAGATACCATAGATTTTGTACCATTTAACACTTTTGATTCTTTGGAGAAAAGGTGCATTTTAGTTTAACTGACTCTATCTATATATAAAATTCTATAACTTCCGTTAGTCAGTCACATCTACGAAAATACACATACATTGACCGAAACCAAATTTTGGTTGGGAGAAGCGCCAACTGGTAAGGGGGTACATAGCACAGTTTGTTTTACTAGGGTGCGTTGCTTAGTTCAATAAATTTTTATTAATCTTTTTGGAAAAATTAAAAGTTTTATCATTTAACATACAAAATACGCCGACTATTAAAAAACAATTTAATGATTAAAATAGCAAACACTTGTTTAATAATTAAGAATGATATTGTTTTATGTATATCATTTCTTTAAGTTTTTATATATACAAGCATCCAGTTTCCATCTCACTCTGTATTCGCCCGAATTATATACAAATCATAGGACCAAACGCTTCAAAAAGTTGCCATTTGGATCCAGAAAGAAATATTTACTCACGACCAGCTGTATGTTGCATGCTCGATTGTGAGGTAGCCTAAGAATGTATTCTTCACTATTAAAAAGGAAAAAAAGAAAGAAGTCTTTAAAATTATCGTTTACCATGACGTCCGATAAAATTAAATTAAATTAAACAAATTACCAAACACCGAAGTAGGGCTATTGTCAAAGTATTTTTCCAAACAAATCGGCTTATTCAAATGTCCTTGATTAGTTTTCGAAATTGAATGAAACGTAGACTTTGTAAATCTCGACTAAAATGTTATAGAGAACATCAGTAATACTGTGAGGATTTCGTGTTGCTAAAAAATTCTAGTTTACCAAAATTTCCAACATTATCAATGTCAGTTGAAATTCAATTGCCGTTATCGCTGTCTTTGCATTCATTCTTATACAGGGTGACCCACCCAAAACGGGAATTTTTGAAGTGCGTATTGCCAGACATGAGCAAGTGGCAACACAGCGAGACAGTGACCTTGAGCAAGTAAATATTTCGCCATTTTAGTAACGAGAATGAAATTCACAGTATCCCAGCTGAGGCGTTGCAGCAGTCAATGAGGAATCTACACAGCAGATTTCAAGAATGCATTCGTGCAGGAGGACGCCATCTACAGGACGTAATTTAAAAAAAATGAAAATTCCATCATTAAATGGCATGTTTTAAGGTTTCAATTACTATGAATTAAATATTTTTCTTCCATCACTCTTGGTTTTATTGGATTGTTAAAAAAGTTTCCGTTTTTTTTGTCACCCTGTACCTACAAAAAAAAGGCATCGAATAAATTATACATATTGATGTCCTACAATTTAGCAGAGGATTGTTAGGATGTACAATGAAAATGACATTAAGAAATTTTCATAAATACTGAAATCTTAGACGAATGCATTTCCATCGGAGAACCAGTGCAAGTAGGAGCCATCCTTCAACAATATACAAAGAATTGATGAGCACACAGAACCTGCGTTGAAGGTGAAGCAATAACAGTATGTACCATGTAAAACAAAGATAACCTTCAACTTCGAATTATTCTATGCAATAAACAGTGACGTTTATATTCTCCTATATTTGTGAGATATATACATTTACATGTGCAAACATAGATTTTTTATTGATTTCGGGGGCGTTTCTAAGAGGATATTGAAATAAAGTTTAATTTATTTGTTTTTAGGCAAAAGTAGATCGAATTATGATGCAGAAACATGAGGTTGTCAAATAGTTATAGCCCAAGTTTATATGCATATTACAGGGCACCCGAGGTGGTGTAATGGCTAGCAAGCTTGTCTCGCTAGATCAATTACGAATGAGTAGTGAGTTCGATCCACACTGGGTGCTCTATACTTTCGTCTTTGTGCCACATCTAAGCTACGCTTGGAAAATCACTATACATAGTACATCATGTATACGTGTTGGCATGTGTATATTTAGTATATCAATAAGTTCGCAGGCTAAAGATGAAGGGCGTGTTTATATTATTCTGTCAGTGATTATCATATCAGTGTCATTTTCATTTGCTAACATAATGTCCTTCCTTGTAAATGCACTTTATGAAATTTAGAAACATTGATCAAGCATTATACAGTAACAAATTCAGATTAAAATTTACCTAATAATTAAGTCCATTCATTTAATTTCGTTTAAAATGTATGAGAAAATAAATAAATAAAGAAAGAAAGAAAAATAAAGAGAATCTATAGGTAGGCATAAGCGACATCTTAGGAGGCCAAGCTTGAAAACAAGCAGGCAAAAAAACATTATGTTAAAGCATCCATGTTGTAGGGTAAGATTAAAGCGATACTTGGTGAATTTGGTGACATTAATTGTGAGATTTAAACATGTCATGCAACAAGACAGAACGTATGACAATGAGCAAGTATAAAAGCTCAATATGTGATATACAAATCGGAGACGTCAGCGTCAAGAAAGTGCAGAAAAAAACCTTCCACATATTTAAATATATGTGGAAGGTTTTTTTTATTAACAGCGGATGGAAAACGTGACACCGCAATACGAAGATTATTTTTTGATGAGCGATAGGGGTATTCCGACAGTTAAGATTTCCTTAGGAATAAAGATAACGGCTATGTGGTATCCGTTCATATATAGGCGGAAAATACTGGAAAATCTCACGGATGATGAAAAAACTTGAGACAACAAAAATAGGCCTCTATATAAGCATACTGAGAATTGCATGGACGAGGCGAGTAAGCAAAAAGGAAGAATAAAAGATATAACGGCTTCAAAAAGAACGCTGATATTCATAGTCAGGAAGAGACAGATAACATTGGACACATAATGACGAAAAGAGATTGAAAAAGAGAATATTGATGGCAAGGGAGGTAGATGAACGTAGCGAACCGGCTAGCTGATGAGCTTGTGAGAATGGATAACGAAACAGAACTTGGGGCTGGGGCCTTAGCAGAGAGAAAAACTTCTAAAAACCACAAGCGATAGAAAGTTAGGAGGAGCTATGATCGCCATATCCCGATGTGGTGCGGCTCAGAGAAGAAACTGAAATGTGAGATCAATCCGTGGTCTGGGTCTTACACTTCGGCTAAGCAGAAACAGGTCAAACATTAAAAAAGAACAATACGAAAGAAGTAAAAGATAGGGAAACAACCTAATCAAGTAGATTCAATAAAGTGATCAATTCGAAATTGCTTAAAGGCTACCCGGATTGAGAGATACCTGAAAAAGGTAGGAAACATTTTTAATAATTTAAGATATTTAAAGAATGAGAAAAAAATTAATATAAACTCAGAAATTTTTAATTTAACATGGACTGAACATATGAACAACGAGGAAGTTTTTGTGAAAATAGAAATAAAAAGGATACTTATAATTAAAAACAGAATGAGACATTTGAAATCTTTAGGGTACATAATGAGGAAAGAGAGCTTAGCAAATTTGTCACTCACAGGGCATATTAAAGGCAAGAGGGACAGAG
>OZ038477.1:15967725-15975225 GCA_964036315.1 Acanthosepion esculentum
TTCTTCTTCTTCTTCTTCTTCTTCTTCTTCTCTTCTTCTTCTTCTTCTTCTTCTTCTTCTTCTTCTTCTTCTTCTTCTTCTTCTTCTTCTTCTTCTTCTTCTTCTTCTTCTTCTTCTTCTTCTCTTCTTCTTCTTCTTCTTCTTCTTCTTCTTCTTCTTCTTCTTCTTCTTCTTCTTCTTCTTCTTCTTCTTCTTCTTCTTCTTCTTCTTCTTCTTCTTCTTCTTATTCTTATTATTATTATTATTATTATTATTATTATTAAATTCATTTACAATATCACTTCACGCGTGGTGGTTATCAGATAAGAATGAGTGACATAAAGTCTCCTCAAATTAAAAAAAATTCCAACACCTTCCCAGTATCCTTGCTATCATGCAACTGCCGTGATCTGGTTAGCTAGATCCTCACTAGGTACCCCATACTTTCGGCCTTGTGCCACCTCAAAGCTACGCTTACAGAATAATCGAACCCTTCCTTGAATGCGAATTCTATTTCGATTCAAGATTCTTTGGTATGAAAACAAGTGCGCTAGTTAAGTTTTCCAGTTTTATCTACATCGTTGTATTTAGAGAACCAGGTTTAATTCCCATTAAAGCATCATCATCCAAGTACAAAACTCCTAAAACCAAAAATAAAGAAAATATAATCAGGCTACATTTTTCATTCGTTTCAACAGGTAATGCACAATATATATTTTTACAACGTTAAGTTTGACACAATAATTTGAAGGGTTCATAGAAATAGTGAAAGATGCCTTAGAGAAAACAAACAAAATATTAAGAGATAGGAAAATGTCATTAGAAACGAACAAAACACTACTGAACTTTTAGGAAATATCTAATCTCCCACATCAAGATTAATATCTAATAACCCACATGGCAGAAGAATGATAGAACATTTTCGGTCTGAATGTCTGGGATTGAGAGTTATCATTATTTCTACGATTTACATGCGGGCTATCGCCCTTATCTTTGTTGTATATCGGATCACGTATCAGCTTCAACTCACTAAGTTTTGCTGTTATTGTTTCCGTCATAAGTAAGTATTTACGGGCTGCGGTTTCTAGCGTCACGTCAGACCAGTTTTGAATTCATAGTTGTACTTCCAACCAAGGCTAGAGGCTCCAGTCTGCTGTATTATTTAATGCTGGAAGAAGAGATGGATTCTTACTATTCCAGAAACATTTTTAAAATAAATTCTCCTGGAAACACAACAAAAACCAACAGAAATCAGCGTGGAATAGAAGAATGAAAAAAAATGGTAAAAGGAAATCAGTAAGTATAAAATGAAGTTAGAGAAACCATCGCTGATGAGCAATCAGCTGTGCTAATAAACGACAACATAAATAAATGCAACATTATTACTAACCAACAATTAGAAACGAAAGATTAAATGTAATAATGCTTTAGTCAAATCGCGAAGAGCCAAGAACTTTACAAATGTTGAGAAAAACGCACCAGCAGCGTATACTAAAATTGCATATAGAAATTTAACAGAAAGAGATTAAAATAAAAGTTACGAGTGAACGTAAGAAAGTAAGCTACGAAAATGACACCAGAGAAGAATTGCAATAAATCCAAGACAAGATAATAAAAGATAATGGGAATAAAGTACAATTGTACGAATATAGAATGTATGGTCGTTAACAAACGGGATAGCCCGGAATACGCGGTATGAATTAGGGCATTTAAATTATATTTGTCCGTTAACAAACGGAACAGCCCGGAATACGTGCTATAAACAAGGGCAGCTACAATACATTTGAGCGTTAACAAACAGAACAGCTCGGAATACGTTCTATGAATTAGGGCAGTTACAATACATTTGTCCGTTAACAAGGGGGACAGCCCTGAATTCGTGCTATGAATTAGGGCAGTAACAATACACTTGTCTGTTAACAAACAGGGCAGCACTGAATTAGTGCTACTTATTAGGGCAGTTACAATACGTTTGTCCGTTAACAAGGGGGACAGCCCTGAAGTCGTGATATGAATAAGAGCTGTAGCAATACGTTTATCTGTTAACAAACTGGGCAGCCCGGAGTATGTTCTATAAATCTGGGCTGTTAGGATACATTTGTCCTTTAACAAACGTGACAGCCCAGAATTCGTGATATGAATTAGGGAAGTTACAATACATTTATCTATTAACAAACGGTTCAGACCTGAATACGTTCTATGTATTAGCGCAGTTACAACACATTTGTCGGTTAATAAACGGGACAGCCCGGAACACATGCCATGAATTAGGGCAGCTACAATACAGTTTGCCGTTAAGAAAAGGGACAGCTCTGTATTCGTGCTATGAAATAGGGCAGTTAGAATATATTTGTCCATTAACAAATGGGACTGCTCGGAAACGTGCTATGAATGAGGGGAGTTACAATACATTTATCAATTAACAAACGGGACAGCCCGGAATTGTTGCTTTGAATTAGGGCAGTAATAATAAATTTACGGCCAACAAACGGGACAGCTCGGAATTGTTGCTTTGAATTAGGGCAGTAATAATAAATTTTCCGCTAACAAACGGGATAGCCCTGAATTCGTGCTATGAATTCGAGCAGTTACAATACGTTTGTCTGTTGACAAACGGGGCAGTAACAATAAATTTTTGAATTCGGGCAGTAACAATAATTGTTTCCGCTAGCAAACGGTACAGCTTTTAATTCTTACGAGGAATTAGGGCTGTTAGGATACATTTGTCCGTTAACAAACGGAACAGCCCGGAATACGTGCTATGAATTAAAGAATTTACTATACATTTGTCCGTTAATGTACGGTGTATCCCGGATTTTGTGTTATGTATTAGGGAAGTTAGAATACGTTTGTCCGTTAAAACACTTGATAACCCTGAATTCGTGCTATGAATTAGGTAAGTTAGAATACGTTTGTTCGTTAACACACGTGACGGTCCTGAATTCGTGCTATGAATTAGGGCAGTTACAATACATTTGTCCGTTAACAAAGGGGACATCCCTAAATTCGTGCTATGAATTAGGGCAGTTAGGGAAGTAATCTAAGAGTGGATGTAGTGTTGTTGTGAACCTCCTTTAGCAGTGTGATGTAAGCAGCATCCTCTTTTTGTTTCTCCAGTGCTGTGAATAGTAGGGGGAACTCGATGGAATCAAATGCCTTTTCATAGTCAACAAAGGCGAATCATAGAGGGAATATTGAGAGTCATTCTCGTCAATTTCCGTGAGCATCGGCAATTAAAATCTATGAATAACGCTTTTCAAGAAGATCAATAGACGATGAATATGGATGTCACCCATCGGAAGCACTAAATGTGAAATTGACTACATCCTCACAGACAAGTCTCAAACCTTCACGGTTATCAACAGTTTCAGTATGCGTAGCGACCACTGGCTACTGCGTGCTTCTCTGACTATCAGCACGAAGACGGAGCGGGTGAAACTCGCCAAACATCTGAAGAAATTTAACATCATTTTCCTATCTGACAATGCTAAAATATTCCAGGTACTATTGAACAATAAGTACTGGAGCAACAGCAGACATAAGAGGACATCACATCCTATGCAATAACATTACCACGGGCATAATGGAAGTGACATTAAAAGTCGACGGAATCCATCTAAAGAGGACAGGAGGAATTAAACAACTAACAGGAAAGAGAAAACAGATGAAGATGGGCGGAGCCGACATCAGAATGATGAGTACTGTGAAACCTAAAAACGCCACATGATATCACAAGATTGAAGTCACAAGAATCTATGAATAAGTATGACAGCTCAATGCCCTGGATAAAAGAGTGAATTCAGTCAAAAGGAAGCAGTGTCTACGGAAAGATAACACCATCTCTTTAATGCACACGTATCACTAACCTTAACAGCATTAAAAACTATATGAATAATTCTATAGTAAAATATACAGCACAAGACGACCCAAGAGCCAACCATTCTCCAGTACTAAAACCTAAAAAAAAACCATATGACCTCCTCCTATCATCCCATCAGCGATAAGAGCGAACATTAAAATATTAATGACAGTCAAGGCAGCAGACAAAGACAACATCATTGCAGGTATACACCAGGATGAAGAGATGCCCGTTAACATGTTACTCAATAAGCTCTTCAACAGTTGTTTAGAAGAAGGACGTGTACCCTACAACTAAAACAATATTGCAATAGCCCTAATCCACAAGAAATATGATAATGCAGACCTCAAAAACTAACGCTAGATCAGATTTCTACCAAGCATTTACAAGGTTTATTCATGCGTCATGCTCTGGAGGATGTTCGCAACATTAGAACTGCACCGATGAAGAGAGCAGAGAAGATACAGGTCATGATTCTCAACAAGAGATAACATCCAGGTAGGAAACGAATAAGAAGAGAGGGCAAAGAATACAATAATATACTATTGGTACAGCATTTAATAATTGAATTAAAAACGAGCATAATCAAACCAGAATAGTAACAAAAAATACTTTTGCCATAAAAAATTAAATCTATTAATGAAAAGAGGACACAAAATAAATAAAATAAAATTAATCGGTTTTCATTCCTCTCTCATCAGAGATCTCTCCAATGACTAAAAAACTGCACAATAAATAAAATAGGCTTATATATATATATGTATATATATATATATATATATATATATATATATATATATATATATATATATATATATATATATATCAGTGCGTGTGTGTGTGTGTGTATGTGTGTGTGAGAGTAAAATGTAGTTTCAGAGTATATATGGTTATGGAGGTCTATCACCGAAAGACTAGGCGTAGTTCGATAACAAACAAATAGAGGCTACAACTTTAAATTTATATATATATATATATATATATATATATATATATATATATATATATATATATATATATATATATCGATCGAGAGAGAGAGAGCATAATGAGAAGCCACGTATACATTCTTAATATGCATATAATATAGAAAAAAACAACTGTAAAGTTGCAAATTAAAAAAAAATGATGTAGGTGTAGTACAATAACAAACAAACAGAGGCTACAACTTTTTTTATATATATATACATATAGCCTGACGATTGCATCTAGCATGAAACAGACTGTCGCCTCTAAGTGTTGACCTCTATGTTCATTGTTATATTAACACATGCTCTATCTCTGATATTGAGCACTTTATCCCATAAATATACCACATTTTAAGACTATATTTCTTCATATATATATATATATATATATATATATATATATATATATATATATATATATATATATATATATATATTCTATTCCTTGTATATGCCTTATCTTAGTTGGTAAATAAACGTCGGGCAAGAATAATGTTGGATAAAGGTCCTTTCAAAAGTTACTCTTGTTTACGTTTCGGGTACGAAACTGAAGCAAAGCAGATAGAGATTCGTAGAACTCCTAATGAGAAATGTGTTCTAATTAAATAGGAAATTCAAACGTTGTGCTGTCAGTTTGATTTTCGTGGCAAAATTGGTAGCAGCACACTGGCTCATAAAGTTATTTTTCCGTTGTAAAATAAGGTCCGATCATTAAATCACATGTTCTTCCGCAGCAATGTTTTCATTAATAGAACTTGTAACAGTAAAGCATTACTATCTGCCCCAAATTCTTACAATCTAAAAAATAATTTTCTGGTATTAAATATTTACACACACACACACGCACACACACACACACAAACACACGCACACACACACACACAAACACCCCCCCAAAAAAAACGAACAAACTTACATACATATGAATGTATGTATTCACTTGGGTTTCTTTACATTTTAGCTTGTTATCTGCCATCTTACCTTTTTTCCATTGCATCAATTTTCCCCCATATTTTCCCTTTCTCTCTCTCTCTTCTTAATACTTGCCAATTAATATTAATAGGTGTGTTTCCCGGTCAGAAAGTGTAACTAGTTCCACTTTTGAAATACAGGTGATCGAGAAGATATCATTTTGGAGATAATTTCATTTGGAGACAATTTTTGTCTTTAGTAAGACTTCTCAATCTAGGCCGGTCGTTAATAATTTCACTAAAAAGAAAAAGCATCCCCTCATCCAAATTAGGATGGAAACTCAAACCCCAGTACCTGTTAAACTCATGTTTATATATATGCGGATGCAAAGTTTAACTATGCACAAGCAGTCCAGGCTAAGGTCAAAAGCTTACTATCATAAATGACCCTGAAGTTATCTCCTACCTATCAAATAATTCAAAGCTCTTTGCCAGGATCTTTGCCTCTAACACCAAGTTAGATTACAAAGGCTCAAGGGACCGACGCAGGCATAACCCAAGTTTCGCAGCTCGGTCCAACGTTTCTAGTTGTTATAGTGGAACAACCTGGCACACCCCGACATGGATTGGTCAGTCTATAAATGTCTGACGAGCTATTGAAGAAGGCGGAAAGTGTGTGTGAGAGCGAGAGAGAGCGAGAGAGAGCGAGAGAGAGCGAGAGCGAGCGCTAAGTCGACACTTACGAACCTCCGTGACTTATCTCCTGTTTTCCTTAGTATTACGAACTCTTGCTCATTTGTACTTTACGTACAATAAACCATTGTTATTTGTTACCTGATTTCTTGTGTTATTGTAATCTTTCCACTCGGGATTACTTTGTTGTTTATATCGTATAATCCACGATATAACAGTGGCGACGAGGATTCGAAAAAAACTCACGACAGGATATAACAGTGACGACGAGGATTGGAAATGAACTCACGACACAACATAACAGTGGTCCCGAGGATTCGAAAAGAACTCACGACACAACATAACAGTGACTACGAGTATTCGAAAACAACTCACTAGACGATATAACAGCGGCAAACGTAAATTCAAAATAAACTCACAAGGTAATTTAACAGTATCGAACGAGGAGTGAAAAAGACACCCCTTCAAAGATAACAGCGACGACCAAGTCAAACGTCGAATAATACGTTTTTTACCAGTCGCTGGTCTAGTTTATCGACTAAAGGTACAGTGATTTTTATTTTTATTTTTGTTGTGCCTTAAAAAAGCAATATGGAAGAGTTCTTGGAATTTTCGAAAACCATGTGTTCTGTTATGCAGCAGCAACAGACACATTGGGAAGAACAAAATAAATCGATTCAAAAACAAATCCAATTATTGCCAATACAACTATTCCAGTTTCAACAGCAACAAAAGATAGAACTGCAGGAACGTCAGAAACAGCACTTAGACATACAAAAGCAAAATTTAAAGCAGCAAGAAGTCTAGGAGAAGATATTAACAAAACAAGTCGATCAAAAGGAAGGATCAAGATTTTTTTCTGCTGAAGGGATGACTTTCAGAATTCCATTACAAACATATGGAAGGTGTAACCTTTCCAGCGTACTTCAGACGGTACGAAACAATTTTTTCAAAAAGATGTCAGTTATGGTCTGACGAAGAAAAAATTATATTACTATTACAAAAATTAGGTGCTCAGGAAAACACCAAGTACACTAATTTCATTCTACCAAAGAAGCCGGAGGATATATCGTTCAAAGAAACGATTGAA
>OZ038477.1:15985225-15990225 GCA_964036315.1 Acanthosepion esculentum
ATCATTGTTTTACATTGTAACAATTTAGGAAATATAGTTTTACTAATTAACCCATGGCTGGGGAAGAATTAGTGAATTTAATGCAATTCCCAAGGATATTTGCGTGTAAATGAATATAACAGACCCGATTGAAATTTGAACTCGGCTCAACGATTTACAATTAAGAGCTGTTGTCCATTACACCACCCGCATTCTCATGGCCACTCGTATATCGGAATAATTAAAGAAGGAAAACTTTTCTTTACCAACAGGTTTCGTTCCCCGGAGCGACTTCATCACGGTAAATATTTATAATCAAATAAGAAAAATAAAAAATCTAACACCCGCAATGACAACATTTACTGACTATTGTCTGTCATTCATTGCATTACTTCACCTAAAAGCCTCCGTAGTTTACCTTGACTTACATATTAAACTCTAAAAAATATTTTAGGTCTTTCTTTAAATTTTTAGAAAACTTTACAATATTTACTCCACTTGAATTCTGCTCAGATAGAAGAGAGAGAGAGATAGAGAGATAGATAGGTAGATAGATAGATAGATAGATAGAGAGAGAGAGAGAGAGAAGGTTATTTCCTATGTCTACATTATATCGATAAATAATCCGATATCGAGCTCGGTTTCGATGTCTGAGTGTGTGGGTGTGCGTGCGTATGTATGCGCGAAGTGTGTCTGTGAAAGCCTGTGACAATTTTGTACGTGAGAATGAGTATGTAGGCGAGGTCAGGGTTCAACAACGAAAAGTGACAATCTGATTTATGCTTGAATATTGCATTCAAGCATAAAACATTCGGTGTTCAATTTTATTGATAAATACTCTGTATCGTAATTATTGAGCACATTCAACACATGAATATAGCATAAATTAACTATATATATATATATATATATATATATATATATATATATATATATATATATATAAAAGTGAACATCGAAGTAAACACTCAGAGGTGTGTGTGTGTGTGTTTATGTGTGTGCAGATATATATATATATGCACACACACACTTATATATATATATATATATATATATATATATATATATATATATATATATATATATATATATATATATGTATATCGGCATATATATTTATATTTTATATAGTGTGAAATGGGATCAATTAAGTGAAAATTTACAGAAAAATAGGCGACTTTTTGTTTTGAACGATATCTTGAAATTAAAGAAGAAATTGTTGCGAATTCAATGTCATATTCACATACACACCCTTCTTTTCAAAGGGATTGGGAAACACAAAACTTGTTAGCCTCAGTCAAAATTTCCTACCACTTAGAACAAGATCTTGCAATTATTTAGCATAAAAGAATGATATAATATTGAGCACAATTTCTATCTTGTGATTGCAGTTGAGAAAAGCAGATCCTGTCATTGTTTTCGACATTGTTTTGAGTTAAGAAGCGGAATAATTTAATGCTTCTTGACATCTGAAGAATAGTAAACACGTTACAATAATATATATGTATATATATATATATATATATATGTGTGTGTGTGTGTGTAATTTGGCAGCAACTTTTCTTTTAAACATATTGTGTTCAATGTCAAAGACAACATAGTCCTGCATATTTCCTTTTGAATTTTCTCATATTTTCTAATGAGACTTTTTATTTGAAAATTATATCGAAATAAATACGTACGGACAATATTTATTTCGATATAATTTTCAAATAAAAAGTCTCATGAGAAAATATGAGAAAATTCAAAAGAAAATATGCAGGACTATGTTGTTTTTAACATTCAACACAACATGTTTAAAAATATATATATATATATATATATATATATAGGGGGGAGAGAGAGAGAAAGAGTGATTAATTTGTGTATTTTTGTGTTAGCAAATATGGGTTTTCAGGGTTCCGAACAAGAGATGTCCACGTTGTACATATTAAAAAAAGGTAATTGAACTTTTCTTGACTGTGAACATCTTCTGTGTTTGAATGTATAAAAGGTACAGAGGACTTAACAGTAGATCGATATTTGGTGATACCCACTGCAATTTATAATTAGTAATTTTCTTATCATAATAAACTCTGAATATTAATAATAAACACACACACACGTACACGCACACATACACACACGTATATGTAATCGTGCGTATTAATTCAACTTCATTTAAAGGCATGTGTCTACTAGGTTCTCACTTGGTATTCTACATAGTTTATTTAATTTAGAATATTTTTAAGTGTTCTCTTCAAATATGAACTTATCAGTTTATTATTTATCAAGGTTAAATATTCCGGGAGTATAATACAGTATAAACAATTATTTTTACAGACACAAACAGGCACACACACAAACACGCACACACACTCAAACACAGACACACATATATATGTACTAGCAGCATGGCCCGGCGTTGCCCGTGCTTGATTCAAAAATCGTACGACTCATGCAGCAATCGCTATCACTTGACTTAAAATATTTTTGCCCTCCCTTGCCTTTAAAGGAGTGCCCTTTGCCGTGCTGATGTTGCTACATGCCTTACTTCTTGCCTATATCACACTGCGAATTTTTTGTTAGCTCTATACTAAACATTACATCTGTTACGAAAAAAGAACTAAACAAAATGAACACAAAACGATCAGCTTTAAAAAAGGACTTATAACTGGAAAAACCGAATGAAAAAAGAATGTTAACAAAAAATACATTTTCACACCCAACCCAGTTCTGCGGAATCAGAATCAACGTTGAGTTTAAGCAAGCGAATGTGCCAATTGGAGTAAAGTGCCATGCAGATTTAAATTTTCCCACTAGTGACGAATGCAGCTACCGATTTTTTGTCAATACTAGCATGCTAGTTGACTCTCAAGCTGGCCAATAGAATCTTCTTGCCTATTCGTGGCAGACAGCTATAGGCTTTCACTCTGTCTAGTAGAACATGGCCGCAAACTACATGAAAACTGTCGTAGAAGCATAAAAAATCGATTATTTCCACTATCGATGGGAGTTGGGAAATGCAACGTCGGTCTTGGCCTTGTCGCTAACCTGGAGCGTGTGCATGTAAATTTTGGTGCAAATCCGTCAAAAATTGCGTCCGTGCATTCGTCACACACACACACACACACACACACACACACACACACACACACACACACACACACACACACACACATCCTGCCTATGATATACATATATATATGTGTGTGTATATATATATATATATATATATATATATATATATATATATATATATATATGAAAAAGAGGACAAATCGAATATAAATTTAAAAGTTCGTAACATTAACTTAAAAGACATCTCAAAACAAAAATAGAGCAAAATTCTTTATACAAATATATTAAATCAACATGTTAATAAACGCTACATATATGCAATCATGTTTCCATGTGTACTACTACATCTCATCGGGCGTTAGTAAAATCTGATATATATATAATCTTATATATATATATATATATATATATATATATATATATATATATATATATATATATATATATATGTGTGTGTGCGTGTGTGTGTGTGTGTGTGTGTGTGTGTGTGTGTGTGTGCAGGTATGCAGAAAAATAGGAAAGAACACGTTAGGTAAATAATCCGGAGTACTTTAGTATTTTTGTTTTTATTTTTAAAAAGACAGCGCTCCATACAGAAGCAGAGCTTATATTATGATATTTAAGAAAAATATATGATTCCTTCGCTACATAAGAGTTCTCATGTTTCAAAAGCGAGAGCCGAGAGCCTCAATATAATTATTGAAATTAAGTTGAATTAAGGTATCTGGTCTCGTCTCATCGTCAAGCGAAAATTTAGGAATATATTGATATCCATTAAAGCAATATATGAAGTAATAAAAATATCGGCTTCAGAATAAATCTATTAATTCCTTATAAATTGCTTTGTTTACTTTTAGGACACGAAATTGATGAGATATAGACTTTCGGGAAAATCTGACGAGACGATGTGCCTTACTTAAAAGGGTAAATAGAACAGTCTAGGTGTGTGATACTTTCTGTAGCCAAACAGTTGAAAGAACGCTTGATCAGAAATTTGGCTCTCCTATTATGAGGGAAGCAGGTTCGAATGTTACCGGAGTGGACTTTCTTTCCTATTCGATGGCTTGTAGACATAATGGACACTGTTTTAAAAAATCAGGGACTCTATTCACACTCGGTTATCCACTGAAATTTTGTAGATATAAAAATGTCGGATGAAATATAAATCCATTACATTGTAGAAGTGTGTATATATGCGTGTATATATATATATATATATATATATATATATATATATATATATGCACATTTCATTGAATACGACAGACAAGATGCATTCATTTAGTTTTTTTAGCCATTTTCAAGGATGAAATATTTTAACTGTTAAAATTTACAACACAAATATAATAGCATAATCTACATGCAAGAAAGGCCAAAAATAATGGAAGCCTTATTAATAAAAGCAGAAAAAAAACAACACTCAATAATATCAACTTTGAACAGTGAAAAAAATATCTTGATCGTGTTTTGAAAAATGAAAACATTATATAAATACATACATGCAACAAACTATTTCTTATTTAACAGTTAAAACAATTCATCCTTGAAAATAGCTAAATATATGGCCGAAAGCGCTCGGATAAAAAGAACATTCAGGCAGTTTTTATATCTGAAAAGAAGAAAATTATTAGATCGCATGAAAAATTGTATAAAAACTAAATCAAAACACCTTGTCTGTAGTATTTAATGAAATGTGCATGAAAGAAGGATTGCTGCCTAAATACACAAATATATATCAGTATATATCTGTGTGTGTGAATTTGTGTGTGTACATGTTTGAGATATTCAGATGTTTGTCGTGCGCTCAAATAGGTGCTTGTATTTCTCTGCGTGCCTGTGTTCATATATATATATATATATATATATATATATATATATATATATATATATATATATATATATGTGTGTGTGTGTGTGTGTGCGAGTGTGTGTCGGTGTGTGCACTTGTCTATTTGTGTGTG
>OZ038477.1:15992725-16037725 GCA_964036315.1 Acanthosepion esculentum
CTTCCCGACAAATCGACCACAGTCAGATTCGAACCCAAGATATAAAAATAAACAAGCTCAAAAAAAAAAAAAAACGCCTGCCCTCAACCTTTCTTTCAAACCCGGGTCTCATGTTTAGAAAGCGAACGTTCTAACAACTCGGCCACGCGTAAATATACCAACATATTTATAAAGCATTTCACCTGAAGCAAGACGGGCGTGCCGCTAGTACGTAATGGGCTACGGAGTGTGTAAGTAAGGAAAAAGACTAGGTATAGGGGGGGGGTGTTGAGGAAAGTATAAAAAAGAGGAGGATAAAAAGAAGAACGGGGATCATGGCAACAGATGTCGATTGACATTAAATTCAAATTTTAGAAGATTATAGGCTGTTGTATGTACATAAGTGCTGATCATGAGGATATGTGGGATAGATAACGGTTGAGCCTGTTATAAGCCTATAAGCATCGGGTTAGCATCATCTCAAGGGTCTGTTCCGCAAAGTAACGATTCTCAGGAAGACGCTGAGTGGCAACTGCTCAAGGCAACTGCTCTGACGAGCTATTGTCCCTAGTGCTCCGACGATTATATATATATATATATATATATATATATATATATATATATATATATATGAACGAATCAAGGTAAATCGCCAGAAAACCCACACAAGTGATTTGACTAAAGTGGTGAAGGCTTGTGCAGAATACATGGCTAATATACAACGAGAAGCTGAAGAGCAACTTGTCAGCTGTCAATATACATCATAACACCCTCGAGCGCTTAAACTTGGAGCGGGTAGCGTGGAGATCAACGAGTTTTAGTGGACTCAGCAGTTTTCAAACAGGTTGTCTGAATCGTCTTCAAGAAGCGAGAGCAAGATCTAAAAGGTCATCCAATCTAACAGTGATCTCATCCCACAATTCTTACTTTTGCTCTATATGCGCCCTCCTTTGTAAATCACTAGCGGGTCTTAAGTGCCACTTAAGATTATCGCACAAAATTTCAGCTCCTCATACGTCGAAACCGTAATAAGTCCATTATATATATATATATATATATATATATGTTTTTCTATCTTACTTTAAAATTGCTTAAATTATCAAATGAATTAAAAAAAAATAAAGGAACGCTTTTTATTATTTTCTCGTTAGTGTTCTTGGATTGTTTCAAAAAAGAAAGTAAACTTTAAAGAAACCATTAATAAAGTTATGCGGATAACGATTAAAAGGAAGAGTTTTCATTGAATAATTTATTTTTACGGCTTACCATTCTTTGTGGTATTTTTAAAGCCGAAACATATTTTTGATCGGAAAACTAATCCTTTTTTGTGGTTGAATATTGTATTAATAATTTTCTAAGAATAACGACGGTTTTTCCAGATCCAAATATCACTATTTAACCGGTAACTGGAGGGAGGAGGTGGATTCAGACCTTTGCCAATGGTATTTGCGCGTAAGTGAATGCAACAAATTCAACTGGAGAAGAGAAAATGATGAATGAAACAAAAGCTGAAAGAGAATGAGAGAGAATGAAAGAAATAAAGAAAGAAAAGCATATAATTAAGTCAAAAACGAAAGAAAAAAATTTCACGATTCATCCAGACAAGGAAATAAAAAAAAATCAAATTCGAAATGCATAACAATAAACAATTCACTATATACGAAATAATAATAAAAAAAATGTAGGAAGAATTCTGGAAGCCCACGAAATTAATTTAGTCTGAAATTATGGGATTCGCGTGCAGCGTAACAATGTTATCGATAGAAAAGTTGCAATCGTCGGGCAGAGTTCAAACCATCATCTTCATAAATGCATTACTTCTGATTTCAGCCATATCTTAAATAGCAAGGGAAACGGAGCTATCCAGCCTTGAGTGGTAACAGGCCTAGAAGGATAACTCTGAATTCAAACAGTGGAGAAAGTAACTTGAAAACATTTCACTATACGTTTTCAAAATAAATTGTGTCAATTCGCAATTAATAATGAAAAGGTGTATGTGAAGAGCCATGATAGTCTGCGTCTTTAGGGAGCATGACTGGGAAAAAAAACTCTGTAGGATTTTTGTAAACAAGGAAACGACTTCGATGAAGACCGTATAAACTAAGTTGGAAATTAATTCATTTGTGGTAAACTTTTTTAAGCCTTTGAGAAATACACTTTGAGGGTATGTGTAGGTGTAATTCTCCATGTGTTTCTCTGCGTGTGCTTAATTCTTTGAGTCTATATGTGTGCACAGTGTGTGTGTATGTTATTTTCTCTTGTGTGTGTGCAGGTGTTTCTATGTGTACACGCGGGTGTGTGGTGGGCAGTCTTCTGTATGTTTGGGTGTGTCTATGCGTATGTTTATTTATGTGTGCGTGTTTGTAGGCATGTGCGTGCGTGTATGAGTGTATGTTTGTGTCTGTAATTCTTTGTGCATTTGAGTGAGTGTGTGCGTTTGTATGTTTGTGTCATGTATGTGCGTTTGTGTCATGTGTGTGTGTGTGTACACGCATGTGCGTGTGTGTGTGTGTGTGCGTGTGTACACACGTGTGTGTATCCAGCCATGAAAATACAAAAATGATGTGAGGAAAAATAACCCGAAATACATTTTTCATTCCTCTATATGATAGAGAGCCCCAAAGAATAATAATTTATTCCATTCGAAGCTGAAATGCATTAAGTTTTCTTACGAAAACAACAGCGATACATATTTTTTTGTTTTTGCAAATCCTTTTAGACTCGAAAGATAAAATTTATTACGAGAAAAATTACGCATTCATTGAGACTAGAAATGTAGCTGAAGTTTAAATTTATGGTCAGTTCATAAAAATGGCGGAGAAGGAAAACTCGGGACGGTGAGGAAATACAGAAAAGTGAAGACCTTCAAGAAAGAGGGAAAGTCTTCTCAAAATGCCGTTATTAGTTTTAATATATTCTTGTTGATCTTAGTAAAAATGTGGGCTGCTACTATTTCCGCTGATTAATATCAACGCAAGGATTATTTTCCTCTCTCTCCTACTATTCATTTTGTCTAGAAATATATCTATTAATAAAAAGGATTTCGCACAGGGACAAGCACACTCCACAGAGGCATTTTTAATAATGGTATGTTTTGGTTATTTATTAAGCATAGCTTAATTTTGGTTGAAATCACACCTCCTGTCTGTCCAGCCTTGCAGAGTTCAAAAGTTTACTCTGCCTTGTGGATAATGAATTATTTTCAGCCTAAAATCCCCTTTTCCACAGAAAAAACTTTGCTAACTTCAAGGTACACTATAATTATTATATTGGCAAATGTTTAGACGAGTTACATTCGTTAGTGCCACCAGTCCATAACGTCATAGCTAGGATCCGTCAAAATTCAATTTGTATTCAATTTGTAAGAAGAGTTCAATTCAGAAAGAAAAACTTTTCCCCAGAAGAGTGGAAGAGACTCCTGAGAATCTGCTTGCACAATGACTACGATTTTAACCTTTTCAAGTCGAGGACCATCTACCCTACATAGGCACATGATATGTATTTCTAACTTCCTCCCTTTTAAACCCTTACACTCAAACAGTAACAATAGCTTTTAAGCCTTGTTTTGAGGAAACAATAATATTAAAAAGTGAGGACAAACTTAATTACTAATGAGCCACAAGACTAGCGAGCTGACAATTATAACAAGATGAAGTGATCATAGTTGCCTGACAGAGTTACAAATAATGGATTTCGCTCTGTATAGATCTAGTATTCTTTGTTTTGAATTAACGCTGGCATCCACAGCGTTAGAAGGAACCCTGAAGCACAACCGGAACTTGGAACAAAACAAAATATTCGATTTGCTCTCTTGGCCACAGTCAATAGCAATGCTATTTAGCTGAGCTCTATCGCATGTCTATGGGCACATGATCGAGTGGTTAGAACGTTCGCATTGACCATGAGACCCAGAGTTTCGTATCTCACCATCGTCGATTTGACAGGAAGGAGACTTATTGATGTTATCGGACTGGAGGGGTCGATCCCGGCGGCACCTTTGTAAAGTGCCTGGAAACCATACCACGGGTTTACCCAAGCCTTGTGAGTGAAATTGGGTAGATGGAAAACTTGGGGGACATCAATAGCTGTGGTAGCACGAAGTCACAAGTAATCGTGGCGGAGTGATTGATCGTGCTGTTCGTGTTGATCACGCTAGATAACACGCTCTTTCCCAGAAACTGTAACTAAGGTCTGCTCAGCATAGTTGCAGTATAAACCATAGGTGGACTCTGTGGGTGTTGAATAAATACAAATACGCCTGAGCAAGCAGCTGCAATAGGGATTGGCTAGCCGCCCTAATAGACAGCTATCCTCGAATACGAGTGACCAGCTATACATCGCATGTCTAAATAAATTCTCCTTTCGCCTTCTATGCGTCGTGTTTCTTGTGGACGCTAGCGACTCCATCGAATACGTGATGTTCTTGCGACGTTGCAGTTTAGTTGCATTTTGGTTGGAAGACATATGACGTTGTGATGACATTTCTGGAATATTTCGATGAAATATTTTCTTGAGCCTCAGATAAAAAAATATAGAAACAACGATATTAATTTCTAACTTAACCAACGGCGCCATTTTCACACCTGTTTTCGCACTTCGGCTTTTCAATTTTGTGGTGCCATACTTTAAACATTAATCCACGTTCGGGCATATTATTTTAAAATGTAGTTCCTTAGAGAAACGTCAAAAAAATCCGACTGTCCTGAGTATGTCGATAAACTACATACGCGTGCTGGGTAATGCGATAAACTACATCCGCGTCCTGGGTAAGACGATAAACTACATCTACGTCCTTGGTATGACGATAAACTACATCCGCGTCCTGGGTATGACGATAAACTACATCCGCGTCCTGGGTAAGACGATAAACTGCATCCGCGTCCTGGGGATGACGATAAACTACATCCGCATCCTGGGTAAGACGATAAACTGCATCCGCGTCCTGGGGATGACGATAAACTACATCCGACAGCAAGGTCTCTGATCAGGAGGTTTTGAAGAGCGTGGAATTAATTGTTGGTGTTTCCAGATCCACCCTGACCCAAGGTGGGAGCACCTGTTAAGGTCTCAGCCATGGGCAAATAGCTAACCACCAAACTGGGGTTAAAACACTATGAAAGTGTAAAATTAGGTTTTAGTCTGAGCAATACATTTTTGTAAAAATATAAAACCGGCAATACATTTTTGAAAAAAAAATATTACCAGCAATACATTTTTTGTAGGAAAAATATTACCAGGAATAAAAATCTTGTCGGCATTAAATAACCCACTGAGGTTGATATACTTTAAAATAAAATAAACCAAACCAATATATACTGAGATAGATAGATAGATAGATAGATAGATAGATAGATAGATAGATAGATAGATAGATAGATAGATAAAAAATATTACCAGCAATAAAAATCTTGTCAGCATTTGAGGTTGATATGCCGTAAAACAAACCAAACCAAACCAAATCTGAAAACAGATCAACCAGGTAATTTTATTAATGCTTCCAACATGTTTTTCTCTCTTTTCTTTTTGTGAACGTAAAATAGGACTTGAGTGAAGAATCCTTGAAAAGCAGGAATTCCATTATGCAAGAAACTAGGGCTGTATCTCCAAAAGTATTTGTCGATTGATTTTGAATACTGGGAATTATAACTTGATAGTCAAAGCCGAACGGTTACAGCTTTTATCTTTGACTTCATGTGAAAAAGAATAAGATTTAAGAGAATGTATGGGAAACCAATTCATCTCAATCAGAGTTAAATATGTTGAAGAACTGATTCAAATAGACTGACATATATAATTATTTATTAACCTTAGCTTAGTCTAACAAAAGGTGATAATATCTGGTTCCCCGTGAGGATCAAAACCCATACAGCGCCGATTATTGGTCACTAGAGTATTCATTTAAGCGTGTGTGTGTGTCTGTGTGTGTGTGTGTGTGTGTGTGTGTATCTCTGTGTGTGTGTATGTGTGTGTGTGTGTGTGTGTGTGTTGGAATTCAAGCACGTTGGAAAAAAGCATTATACTTATGTTAGAAAAGTAGTCTCCAAGGCGAGTTAGTCTGTTCATATCGATCTATTTAGCTATATATATTCATATGTATATATCTAAACATGTTTGTTCATATTTATCTATCTGTGTATCTCAGTCTGTTCTTTATCTATCTATCTATCTATCTATCTATCTATCTATCTATCTCAGTCTCTTCTTATCTTTCTCTCTCTCTCTCTCTCTCTCTCTGTATCTATCTATCTCAGTCTCTTCTTGTCTATTTATGTTTGAGCATACAAACCTAATTCAGATAATATATATCTAAATGCAAACTGATAATTAAACGGATGTATCAGAAAACTTACTTTCTTCCTATCAAAGTAACTCGCGAAAATATTCCGCAGAATTTGATGTATTCTGCCTACTATAATCTAAAAAATCTTACCTAGTTTAGTAAACTGTTTTTGAACATTTTGCCCTTCTAAATAATTTTTCAGTGGTACTTTTTGGTCACTGTGCATTTCTCTCGCTGCTAAATACAGAGGAAATGTACAGAACAAACAGAGATAAGTGGTTTATCGTTTTGCAGTAAAATTCTACTCAGATTGCATCTTAAAAATAAAAAAAAATCTGGCCATATATTTCAATTACACCGTTTTCCGTCCTGAATAAGTAAGTAAAATTGTACCGAGAGAAAGGAAAAATTCTAAGTCAGTAAATTAAAGTGGTTTGTTTCTGTTTCTCGTTTCTTGTTTCATTTTGATCATTGTTTATTTATTTAGATGAAACGTATAAATCCATAAAATATCTGGATGAATTACGAAGCTTGTATCAATTTATTACGGTGCTTCCCAAACCTCATAGGTGCGGCGCGCCAAATAGGTGTGGTGGAAGAGGATAGCAGATGAGGCGGAATGATTGAAAGACAATCAAAGATTTAGAAACAGTTTACGAAAAAATACTATGCCAAATATATATATGATTTCAAACTTAAAATATTATTATGTAATACTTGTAATAACATGCATGAGTCCCTGTATAAATAGTTATAAATAATTATTGACCGACTTTATCATTGTTATATTTTTGCATTATATCAAGTATAAAGTATATACTGACTAGGCTCCGCAAACTGGAGGAGAGAGTTATCAATGTTCTGACTTCGAAAAGGCAGTTATCTCCCTTTAACTCTATCTGTGAACCTTCTTTTGCCGTTTCTGTTCTGACAAATACCACCCCCACACCAAAAAAAAAAACAGAAAAGTTTCTTTGTGTTGACGAGGAAGTGAAAACGTGTTTATCTCAAATTAGGCCTTAATATAATGGAGAATGCTCGTCAAAAACAAACTCATAACTTTCATTAAATTTGTTTACTTTTATCATAAGTTATTTGCATTATATAGTATATTTAACGAACTATTAGTCGTGTTTTTAATTTTAAATGTACTTTTTATCACATGAAATTTATTGAAAGGCGAGCAAATTTTAATTACGAAAATGCGATCCATAGAAAAAATGTTTGGGACCCACTACTTTAATGAAACCTTGGTGATATTGATGAATCATTATGGGCTCTTGTAGTGACGCTATGTCTGGTAAACTTCTCACACAGTCCAATTCCATGGTGTATTCCTTTTCTATATGATGGTTTTTTACCCTGTCCAAGACCTGAGTGTCATTTGAGGTAGAGTTTTATAGAGTAAGAGGCACAGTTTATGCGGATATATGGGGATGATTATTGTTCAGACTAGACTTAATATGTTGAAGGCTCTAGTGATCGGGAAAACATCCTCTTGGAAGTCGGTACCATGAAGCAGAGGTTCATGGGAAGAAGCTTCCCGGGGTAAATTTACATCTCACCAATGGAATACAAAAGGAATGGGAGTGGTTCTACAATGTGCGTAGCATGGCGGGTCTGAGCCGTGACGGTTAGAATTCAGAGAATTCGGGAATGTAGTTCGTCTCAGGAGTTTCCATGGAAATCGCGATAGATCAGCGAGAGTCTTGTGACGTTTCTTCTGTGACAAATGGGTGGCAGGGTTGAAAATATTTTGTCACCCACTTATGTATCGAGATCGGACATTGAAGCCTCTCCTGTTCGAAATATCGGGAACAAATGTCAATCGGACGATAGGCAAACCTAAGCTTTATTTTCAAATCGATGAGGTTAAATCGTTGTTTTTTTTTCAGATGATGAGGCATAAATGTTGAGAAACAATTATTTGGTGTGAGAGTATTAATTTGTTCCAAATCCTAATGACCTTGACAGATTTCAAATGCGTTTATGCAGTGTTGTGGGTTGTGGGTTATTTTCCATCCGGCAACTCCTTACCAACAGAGTAAACTTTACTGGCCACCTCGCTAGTTTAATGGTATATGTTAAAACGAACAACACTCCTTAGTGCCACCAGCTCAGACTTTCACAGTTAGCTCCGGTCCACAGGGTCCACTCACCCTCATTCTTTCAAGGGGAAAGATCCTCTCAGATGCTTACTGCTACAGAGAAATATTACTGTGTGAAACAGATTTCCAAGAGTAGATCTCTACGATCTTAATTTCTTCAAGTCGAGTATGAATTATTATCTATCCTAGATATCCCTATAATATCCATTTCTTCCCTTTCCACCCTTACAACAATGTCAATAATTTGCTCCTTACTTTGAATGGCTCTTGGAAATTATGTTGAAGGAACTATAAAATAAAGAAAATGATCTGTGTACTTTTCATTTACTCTACATTTAGTATATGATTACAATGTTGCCTCTATGACGGTGTTTAAAGGGTAGCCGTATACTTTTACCAATATCTTAGAATCTATTCATTTTGATCTTCTCTACTTAAGCAGTCCCATGTGACTATTGTAAATTTAATCAGGCGTTCTTCACATATGGCAAACACTAAATCAATATCGACATGGCTACCGACTGAAAACAAATATATTTTTTCATTATATTTGCAGTAAAAATAAATACTTTTTTAAAAGCTTCAGTTAAATAAACTTTAAAAAACCGAATTAATTGTAAAATCCTGTATTTCCACAATGGCAATTTTATTTGTGGATGATTTTAAAAGAAAATCATAGACTGAAGACTGAATTTGCTGAAGGTTAACTGGGAAAAGGCAAGAAGACAAAACGTTGTTTTAATAATAAAGATGCGGATATGGGTCTGACTGTTAATATAATTAATAAAATCATAGAATGTGCATTTCTCTTGCTTTGGTTTCTTCTTCTTCTTCTTCTTCTTCTTCTTCTTCTTCTTCTTCTTCTTCTCCTCCTCCTCCTCCTCCTTCTTCTTCTTCTTCTTCTTCTTCTTTATTTCCCTTCAGGACATTCTGCTTCTTCTTCTGCTTCTTCTTCGTCTTCTTCTTTATTTCCCTTCAGGACATTCTTCTTCTTCTTCTTCTTCTTCTTCTTCTTCTTCTTCTTCTTCTTCTTCTTCTTCTTCTTTTTCTTCTTCTTTATTTCCCTTCAGGACATTCTTCTTCTTTCGTCCTTAACTACGGAAGGAATCATTGGGTCATCGACCAGCTATTTTCCTTTATCTGTCGGGATGATGTGCCAGAGCCTGGGTCTCCGCGAATGGTTTATGGTCTGCTATTATGTGGCGTGTCTTGGGTGTTTTTTTAACCTGGCGGAGCCCATCTCTATCCAGTGTAGGTGACAGCCTATATCCTCCTTCTAAGTGGCTTGGATCTCTTATGAACACGTGTTCGTTGTAGTTCAGCTGAGGAACATTTCCGCCCTGGCCGGTGACCTGCGTTGAGGAGGGTATATCGCCCAGTGCTACGGTGTTAACACCAGTCCCACACGTGAGTGTAGTTCACCAACTGAAACTGTTTACCCCGTCCTGGCAACTTGGATCCATCACGTCAGAGATTTAGGAGATGGTTGATGCTCGTCCACCCGAAGGTGCAACGTACCCGACATCAGAGGTATCACCTTTATCCAGAGCTCCCAATGGCCTCACACATATTTGTCCGAGTGAATGATTAATCAGCAAATGTGCCACTTTAAGAGGGTTTGGTTGATTTTGGTTAGTGGCATATTAACACCTCTATGGGTTATTTAATGCCGAAATCCAAATAATTGAAAATAATTTTATGGCCTCATCTAATTATATTTTGAAAGCAATTGTATGCCTTCAGCTACAGATAAAAGGAAGTGTCAGTCATTTTCCTATAAATATGTATTGGAGTCATTTTTTTTTAGAAAAACATATCAGATTAGAGGTCTTGCCGGATATAGCTTATCGTTATACCCAAGACTCAGACGGAGAGCTTGTATTTTATTTTTAGTGGTGAGATTCATATAAAGTTTCTATTTATATTCCAACAAGGTTAATCGTCCAACTAATAATTTAGATTATTCCTTCTCTAGAGATAATTTTATAAAGGTTACTGGACTTCTATCCTAAATCAATTGTCTCCTTGGACAGAGATGATACCTTCCTTTCTGGCTGAATTGTTTAAATGTTAAAATGTTCAGGGATTTTTTTTTACTGTTCTTAAAAACATATCCTTGTTTGTGTTTATGGCATTGATCTGCATTTTCTAATCCCAGTCGTTTGCATAGTTCTCAGTGGTTCACCTTTCCTACCCACTTTCCTTCTGAGCTGACTTCCACCATTAACTTATTACGTGAATTACAGCTTTTATCACCCTCTCTACACAGGTGGGTTTTATATATTTTCAATGTTAGATTTAGTACGATTATTCCATATTTTCCTATAATATCATTTTTATTAATACCAGTTTATATAGGCAAGGAAAGAGTGTATTTTGATATGTGCTATCATATGAAAATTTTCAAATATGAATATTTGAATATATATTAAGAATTATTTTTTATACTGAACTTTTCTTTCAGCTTTCAGTAAAAATCATAGAACAGTCCGTTATTGGCATGGCAAGGACACTGCCATCTGGCGTCACCAGAGCAACGATGATAACTCTGTTAGGACTATTTAGATTAGATTTATATTAAGTTTTACCTTTATTTTGGCTGTTTCTCCAGCCATTTTATTTCCTCTTTTCTAGCCATTTTCCTCCTCTTCTTTTTCATTTACTTCTCTTTTTCTCCCTCTAATTCTTTTCTTCTTCCTCCTCCTCATACTCTCATCATCACCCTATTTCCAATCTTATCATTCTGTCGCCTGCACTTTTCTTAGCCTCCTCCTCATATGTTTCTCCTCCGATTCTTCTTTTCTTACCCCTCCTCTTCTACGTCTCCCTCTTCTTCTTTTTTGTCTTCACCCTCTTCTTGATATTTATTCTTCCTCCTCTTATTCCTCTTTCAATTCTTCTTTTCTTTCTTTTATGTCTCCTCCTCCTCCTTCTCGTCTTCATTACTCTCTTCTCGTCTTCTTTGCATCCTTCTCGTTTTCTATTCACGTTATGTTTCCCTTTATTATTACTATCATCATTATTACGACATTACCATTGCGAAACGCATGATTTCATGGTGGCTTGGTTTTGCTTTTTCACTTAACGTACTTTTCAATAATTTCAAAGGCCAACCTAACGTAAGTTCAATGATTGAGTAACTGTCGTAGTCGCTGGCCCTGATTTGGTTAGTTTAAAGTCTGCCACGATTTGAAAGACCCGCCAGAAGGCTACTGCAATCGTGTACAAGGAGATCCATTTTCAAAAAAGAACTCGTCAGGAAGTTTTAACACCAAATCACATGTTGCATACGAGACGACATCAAAGCAATTTTATCCAAGGAAATATGATATGATTTAGCGAAATTAATTATCTGTGCTTTGGTCGTGGATTGTAAACTAAATAACATCTATTAGAATATTAGTTAAAAACATCGTATAAACACTAAAACACATTGATTAAGAGTGGACTCATGGAAATTCCACGTTGGATCGTGGCAGTTCAAGAAGAAACCACTTTGTCATTAAATTCTATTGTGCAGAATATTACTTAAAATTTAAACTGTGAAGCATAATTTTACAAAGCATTTTCTAGAAATCATTTCCCAGTAAACAAGGCAATAAAGCCGCACAGGTGCAAGGCGTTTCTGAAGATGAAAGACAATTGACAGAAGGAGAATGAGAAAATGTTACTGAGAACAAAGACCAATAAAAATATGTTTCAAGGAGACAGAAGATGACGATTACCTATTTTGCAGATTTTCGTTGACAGGAAAGCAAGAAACCGGAAAGATTTCTACAACCGGAAAATGTTAGGGAAGCATATTGGAAGTGCATTTCCGGTTACAGCCACTGAATAAAACAATTATCCTGAGTTTATGAATAAAAAACGGTTTTGCTTTATATTTATCTTATCACTTATTCTTTTTTAAGATTTTATTTTTCAAGATTTTACGGCACGGACTAAAATAAGTTTCAAACAAATGTCCATGCCTAAATTCTAGTTGTGGTGATAAACGTCACAAAATTGACGTCAAGCTTCATTTAAGCATATTTCCATCGACGGTAGAATTAATATCGCCATGTTTTCTAAGTTGCTTTGTTACCATCTAGTCAATATTTTGTGATTTTTAAATTTTAACATATTTTAGTATATTTTACCAGAAAGTTATACTGTTACAATACAGAAAGAATTTCATATGGACCAGATTTATAGTTAAGCATGATCCATTGATTTGATCCTTTGGCAGGAAATTAATTTATAAAACTAGGATCAGTTAATTCTTGGCGAATGCTAGAAACATTATACACAGTTTGGATAAGTAGGTAATTGTATTAGTTATACAGTTAGCCATGAGTTATTAATTGCCACTTTTGTAGGTAATTAATTTATAAATCACGGTTAGCTAATTCATACATAGTTTTAGAAACATACACATTTTGTATAAGTAGGTAATTATATTAGTTATACAGTTATCCATGAGTTATTAATTGTCCCTTTTGTAGGAAATTAATTTATAAATCACGGTTAGCTAATTCTTACATAGTTTTAGAAACATTATACACATTTTGTATAAGTAGGTAATTGTATTAGTTATACAGTTATCCATGAGTTATTAATTGTCCCTTTTGTAGGAAATTAATTTATAAATCACGGTTAGCTAATTCATACATAGTTTTAGAAACATACACATTTTTTATAAGTAGGTAATTATATTAGTTATACAGTTATCCATGAGTTATTAATTGTCCCTTTTGTAGGAAATTAATTTATAAATCGCGTTTAGCTAATTCTTACCTAGTTCTAGAAACATTATGCACATTTTGGATAAGTAAGTAATTGAAGTATATTAAACATTTATTTTCCAGTGTTAAGTAGTGTAGTAATTACTAAAAATTAAATTCATAGTCCAACATTACTAATATATTTAATAAAAAAATCTGTTATTGATTACAGTTTTCCATCGGTATTAATTATAGGTTTATTAAAAACTGATTATTAATTAGGGGATTTCATTTATAAACTAACGCCTACTATTTAAAATATATGACAGCCGGCATCATTGAGTTTTAAGGGATATATGATTACTTTTATAGCTTTAAAATTAAATTACCACATGCAGTTACGTATCTTTGTTGATGCGAGTATGGTTTCAAAATCTGAAGAGGGAAACGATGAATCCTGATTCCTCGCTCTATTGATTGACTGATTAAACAACTGCAGTCGAGATCACTGAATTATTGTAACCTCCATTGTGCTTCCGTTAAGTGTATACGCTTATTAATTCAAAGTTTTCCTTCTTCTAGAGTGGTTGTTAGCTAACCCTGAAGAGTTCAGTATGGCCTCGTAGTTATCAAATAGCAGGAGGGAAGAGTCGGACTCATGCCTTTAAGAGTGTACTTGTGCGAAAGTGGATGTAACAAATCTTTAATTTAAACCCGGTTGTTCGATTTCTCATTATTAGACGCAATCCATTACACAACATACACATTGAAACTTCTATAAAGATCACAAAAGAAGAGAACAGAATTAATAAATGTTGTTCAAAGTTAGTAAATTATATATATATATATATATATATATATATATATATATATATATATATATATATATATATATATATATATATATATATATATATGCGTGTGTGTGTGTGTGTGTGTGTACTCTTGTTTTTAAAGTGGTTCTGAGGTGTAAAAATATCAAGATTATCCAAGTACTTCCACGGTAATTGCTCCGAGGAGTTGCTTTCGCTTGTCCCTAAGCCTCGTGAATTTAAGCGTCCTACGAGGCTGGCATCCCGTTCCCACCCCTTCACCGTTGAAACTGTTAGATGTAGACGTCTCTTCTACTCCAATAGCTTCATGTCTCGCACATCTCGCCTGTGGAACTCCCTTCCCTATTACTGTTTCCCTGAAAAATACAATCTCCAACGGTTTAAGTGTAGCGTCAATCGTCATCTCCAGTTGCCTTGATCTATCCACTTCCCTTCCCCACTTCCTTTCATCTTTCATTCCTATCTGCTCTCGCTCTAAATCTTCTGTAACCCCCTTGCCTTGATCGACCCTCCATCCTTCTCTTTCTCCACATCCCTTCCTTTACCACTCCTATCTGCTCTTCCTCCAACCCTTCTGTAACCCCATGCGTGATAGTGGCCACCAGCCTTGCTTGGGGTGATACGCTTAAAAAAAACAAAAAACTTCTCGTCTACAGCTTACAGTGTCGTTATGTTCAGGAAGATTTTATTACTGAAATAGTAAATATGATCTTTATGGAGTAACCTTTTGCTATGTTATAATCTAAGCTCAAATTAGTAACGATTGTCCAAGCACAAGGCCGAAAGTATGGGACACCCAGCGAGGATCGAACTCACTACTCAGTCGTAACTGTTCTAGCGAGACAAGCTTGCTAACGATTACACCGCCTCGAGGTGCCCAGAGCTCAAGTTAGTAAATATATATTATTTACTCAGAGATCCATTAAGGTTAAAAAGCCTAGTTCAATTTGATCTTTACAATTGTCCCGCTACTGAGATCTTCTGTGCGCAGTTTAGTTATTTATTATCAAGGGTGATGAAAAATTATCAGTCTGACCAAAGGATTTAAAGAAAGAGCATATAGTTATATTTGGCAACTGAGTCGGCCGATAACATTTCAAAACCTTCTTATATATATGAGTCCCAGTATAGTTATATGGAATTATAACGAATCTGATATTTTTTTAAAATATTATAAGTTTTGATTCGAATATCCTTTATTTTGTTGCTGCAAATTATATCATTTTAAGATAAATTGAAATTTCTAAGAGGATTATGAAGAAAGAAAGCTTGGAAAATTTGATACATACGTTGCATGTTTATAGAAATAACATAGGAAAACAGTGGATAAGCCACCCAAAAATTAGTTTGAATGGGTAACAGAGATGGGGATGGTGAAGGGTCAAAGGTTGCTTATAAGGGACAGAAAGTTGTGGAGAATAACGATCGCCAACTAAATGGACAGGATACATAAAAGAATAATAAGATTTGTATGCATTTTTATCAAAGATTCGTATATATGGTGATTTTCTAAGCGCACAAAAACGAAAATATGGGGCACCTAGTGAGGACCGAACACGCTACTCAGTCGTAGTTGATTTAGCTAGAAAAGCTTTTTAAGCATTACATGAAGTGCCCAATAAAAATAATTCATATATAAGAACTGAGTGAAAAATTTTAACCATGTGGAAAAAAGAATTCGAATCGGATACGGAAATTTCAAACACATCGTTTTGTGCAGAATTTTTATTTTTATTTGATTTCACCGATAAAGGAGCGAGAGACACTCAATGCCAAGATTCATAGTCCCAATGGTAATGATGAATGAGGTGCATAATATGAATGGAACACAAGAAGATAGAAAGTGAGTATTATGAAAACAGAATGATGACAATTAAGATTGAAGTGTTCAGGGAAATAACCATGCGTGTGTCTATTAAAAAAAAGAGTGTCAGTTATAGTGTGGGAGGAGGCTTAAGTAGAACGCGGGAGAAATGAGTTTGATTCAACTCTGTTTAAAAAAAATAAACCGGAACAATTGATATTAAAGTTAGATAAGCTCTTCCAATATGAAAAAAAACAAAACTGAATGAACACCATCTTTCCAAAAATAATGTCTTTCACTAAAATTTGGTTGCTGTGATAATCTTTGGGAGGGGATCTGCCGTAGCATTCAGAAAATATCGCGAATTCCATACCGGATGTTTTTCTGCGATTTTCACATGCCAGATTAATCAACCGAAGCTTGAAGTTTAATATTCCTTTCGTGAGTTCGATCCCCAATTGACACGCCATATTACTGGCTCTCTGCAGAAAAATATGCTTAATATCTATAGTTAAGGATATAATGCATGTGCTCATATGTTTTGTCTCCTTAAATGAAATAGGGTACAACTTAAAAAGACATGTCTCCTAGTAAAAAAAAAATATCGAACATATTGGGGAATATATTTTGTAGCTAATCATTTTTTACACCTTTCTCAAACAACATTTTCAAAATGGAAAAATATTGGTATTTTTTAACGAGTAAAAGTGGGGAGATCTTTATAATATATTTATGTAGCGCAAAATTCTTCTATGATATTTTACGGTTATTTGACTTATTAGTATTTAAATAATAACCATTTCTTTACATTAAAAAAAAACAATAATTTAAGCTGATTTTCAAAGCGTAGCATAGATGTGGCACAAGGCCTAAATCTATGGCGCAACCAGTGAGGATCGAAGTTACTATTCAGCTGTAACTGATCTAGCGAGTCATACTTCTTAAATATTACCCCACATGTTCAACTAAATTAAGGTGAGAATCGACATGACTATTTATATAGATTTATAACTACTGATTTGCATGTTAATGTCGATATAGACATAAACCCATATTTTATTTGCCCAGCTAGGGGTTAATAGCTACACCGAACAATCTATACCGTTGTTTTGCAAGCTGTCTAGGAAAATACAACTCTAAATTTATAATTAGTTTGGAGACGGACAACTCCAGCGCGAAAAAAGCTAAGAGTTACGGAAATGCCAGCAAGAGCGATAAACGTGGAGTGCCCGTGGCCCTATATTTTTCAGGGAGCCGACGTGGTTTAAACAATAATTCACGTTGTAAAAATAAAAGAATATGCAGCTTGCATTACGAAGGACGTTCTAAAAGTAACGCATCCTTATTTATTTCGCTGGTAATAGTAACGGTAATATTAGTAGTCGCCTTATATGGAAACATTTTTCATTCATTGACCGAGTAGACAGTCGCTAGAAATTTATAAAACCTTTCACTTAAAACAATTTTTCAGGATAATAGTTTTCTCGCGTAGAGTTGCAGTTATGGCTATTTCCAGCATTGGTAGGGTTTCCTCTGTGTGTGAATGTGTGTGTGTGTATGTGTGTGTGTAAATTTATTGGTCAGAGTTGAATTAAACCAGGAAACAGTAGTATTATAAAGTGCTCAATACATGTATAAATAAAATAAAATAATTATTGACGAGTTTTAAGTGGTTTGCTAATAGAAAGGGATCTAAGTCATGCAGGCTGTGTGGGAGAGTGCTCAATATTGTAGATAGGGATAGAGCATTCATAGAGATTATATGAAAAGAACCCTATAATTGGGCAGTATCTCTGTCATATTGATTCCAAAGATTCGTAATCTCATAGATATGTGACTACTCTTCAGAACGGAGAGTAGTCACAAATCTATTGAAACCACGAAACTTCGAAGTCTGCATGACGGAAATATTGCCCAGTTAAGTGAAAAAAAATTCATATTCATTCTCCCTCTCTCTCTCTTTTACAACGTGAATTATTGTTTAAACCACGTCGGCTCCCTGAAAAATATAGGGCCACGGGCACTCCACGTTTATCGCTCTTGCTGGCATTTCCGTAACTCTTAGCTTTTTTCGCGCTGGAGTTGTCCGTCTCCCAACTAATTATAAATTTAGAGTTGTATTTTCCTAGACAGCTTGCAAAACAACGGTATAGATTGTTCGGTGTAGCTATATATATATATACTTAAGTATAGGATTGGTGTATAAGGAATAAATTCCAATGCAGTTCTTGAAAGAGTGCTCAATACAGATTAGAGCAAATATAATTATTCATTTGAAAATTATAACATAAATATGTTATAAAATCACTACAAAAATAACCATTTTGTTTCAACACGTCTAGCGTCTTATCAAGTGATGGTGTTGAAAGTAGAATAATGCTTATTAAAAGGTTCAGGTCTACCTTTTAAAACCCTTTATTCTACATATATATATATATACATATATTCTTAAGCGGATACCGTTACAAATCCATTTTTTGCAGGTAAAACTAATTATCTACCGCTTAAAAGTCGAAGCTTTGTCGAAAAACTAAATATTTCTATACGTCTATGTTTAAGTGTTACGTTAGAACAAAATACACAAGTTTGACCATCTATAATTATTTTTTAAACACCCCCCTAATATTTCGGTAGATCATCAAGTTAAAATTTTTAAATAATTAATATTATATCTGAAAACAGTTAAAATAAAATGACCCATGGTGTATTATTCATGGTATAGGTATAAGGCAGCTATAACAAGCATACAACATAAACTGTAAATGCAGTATTAAAAAGAAAGAAAATGCGTGAAAACGAGATATTTTAAAAATGGCAAAACCGACATGACAAAAACCCCAATATATAAAAATAATTCCATAAAACTGTTTGATAATGGCTTACACGCAAACACACACACACACACAAATATATATTTTTACTTTTGTATTGAGCCTTGTTTTAATATATATATATATATATATATATATATATATATATATATATATATATATATATATATATATATATGCAGAAATATAGTCTTAAAATGTCTAGAATGAGAGGAATAATTTATTAAGTCTCCACATGTCCAGGACTATGACTGATGCACCCTGTATTCTGATACACACACACACACACAAATATATATTTTTACTTTTGTATTGAGCCTTGTTTTAAATATATATATATATATATATATATATATATATATATATATATATGCAGAAATATAGTCTTAAAATGTCTAGAATGAGAGGAATAATTTATTAAGTCTCCACATGTCCAGGACTATGACTGATGCACCCTGTATTCTGATACACACACACACACACAAACGCACACACACACACACACACACACACACACACATATATATATATATATATATATGTATGAAGAAATATAGTCTTAAAGTGTGCTATATTTATGGGATAAAGTGCTCAATATCAGAGATAGAGCGTGTGTAAATATAAAAGTGAACATAGAAGTCAACACTTAGAGGCGACAGTCTGTTTCATGCTAGATGCAATCGTCAGGGCATACATACATATATATATATATATATATATATATATATATATATATATATATATATATATATATATATATATATATATAATCTTATAAATATAAGTAATTATAGTCGTCCGGAAAAACCTTATGTGTTTTGGCTGGAACAAACCAATACCTAAGGAAAGATAAGAGATAAAAAAAGAAAGAACTAAGAACATGTAATTCAGGCAAAAACAATCGTCCAGAATCCAAGCTCAGAGTTCAAAGAAAAAAAAACTCCAACACGAGTAAAGTAAAAATAACTAAGCAATGTGCTCAATACACTCAGTAGAGCAAATCTAACTATGAACCTAAAGAGCCAGATAAACCTAGGTAGGTTTGCCTGGCTGTTTATGTTATATATATATATATATATATATATATATATATATATATATATATATATATATATATATATATATGTATAAATATATATATATATATATATATATATATATATATATATATATATATATATATATATATATATAATCACTTTAAACGTTAACTTTAGTGGATACTCATATTTGAAAAGACTCCTCGTCATTTATTAAACAGCATATTTATTTATTTTTGTCTACCGGCTTGAATATTCGAGAAATCTTATTAAAGAAAAATATGCGATCTCCGGCAGCATTCGAATCTATGTCTCCCTGGGCACAGGGAAATCGTCGTTAGATCCGACGTACCTTAAGTCATTCGGCCACAAAACAAGGTTTGCCGGTCAAGCAAGGTCTGAACAGTGCCTTTAATCGAAATCCCTCTCGTCGTAGATACCTAGAAATTTTCATAGTTGCTCAATTTCGTATGTGTGATTAACAAATAAAAAGTACACAAACACAGACACATACACGCACATATATATATATATATATATATATATATATATGTGTGTGTGTGTGTGTGTGTGTGTGTATCTGTGTATGTGTGTCTTTGTTTGTGTGTATACATGGGTGTTCGTGCTTCATTAAAAATAAGCATTTACGGATTTGCATCCAAACTCCTTGCTACCATGTACCTTGCTTCGTGATAAACTTAGTAAGTTCCAAGGACACGAAATTATCTATGCAAGTCCTCGCATTTCGTTCTCTGACCACTGAAGCACCGATTATTCTGTCGGTACAGGCAGGTGAAGAGTGCGCTTGGCTCGACATCCATTATGCAACCTACCAGCGTTTACGCGCCTGTCAACTCTTAAAAAGGTTCCTGTCATCGAATGGCGGGACTTTCACGGCCCATTCATCAAACGAGCCAGACACACAGAAGAGGTAATTGGCCCCATTGCTTTGCAAACTGGATTTAATCTTTCGTTTTTTCTCTTCCAGTTTAGTGTTAGCCGAATGCTTGCATTTTTTATCTTTTTTTCGTTATGTTTTGCTAATTTCTTGAAAATCTTTCTTAATTATGGGAACGCACGCACCAAACGACTAGATATTTATATCCTGCCAAGCTTGGTTAGGAAAATGTAAGCTTCTTTCTCTCAATCGATAGTGACTTTGTATTTGACTCTTGTAGTAAACAGGATCTGAATCTGGGCCAGGGATAAGCTTAAGATAGCTAGTTCAGAAAGCATAGCACTAAAACCGTGTTAATTATTTACATAAATTCTCCTCACCCATGATTTTGTTATCCCAAAATTCGGCCGTTGTGACCACGACCATCATCAGGTGTTTGTCGATCTGTTTAACTTTCAGGGAATTTCGAATTCAAGCCTTTATTTAATCCATAGGATTAAGCAATAGGATGAAGTGTTATTATTCTACCGACCGTCTCTAGGGACATTTCATCTAGTTTTATTTGGTACTGTTCAATATTTGCTCAGTACGTTTTCCCTGACTCCAAGTACCCATTGCATGACCCAGGGATTGAATTCACATTTGCAACGTTACAAAATTCACGAACCAACTCTTTAATGCACGAGGCCATTGTGGAGAACTTTGAGTCTTAATCCAAACGGTACTTGGCAAATTTGACTGTATTCACCGAGAAGCCACGAAGTCACCAAACTGATTTTCTGCGGTTTATCAAACCTTTCCAGCTTCCAGACAATATTTTTTTAGATTGTAATTGAGTTAATAACGATTTTGCGATACACGTCTTACCAACAGACATATAGCCGGGGATAAGAAAGAGGTGGATGCGTTCCTTTTCCAAGGGCATTTGCGCGTGAGTGAATATAACGAATTGGAACTCGGCTCGCCGATTAACAATTCCGAGCCATTATCCATTACATGACCCGCATATCCAAGCTTACATCACCTAGTATTTCTGAGCGGTCACCCATCTAGGTACTGACCAGCCTCGACGTTGCTTAACTGCGGTGATCATACGGGAACCAATGTTTCAACGCCAAAGCGACCGAAACAAAAATCACGACATATTCCGCATATAAATAATTTAGATAATGATAAATACTTATCCCAGAAATTCAGCAAATTACAAATGTGTATTTTTTGTCCGGCGGAAATTCATCTTAAAATCCAAAAGTGTATTGCGAGACAGGAGAATACTGAGCTTCTGCCTGACATCTGTCCTCCTTTACGGGAGCGAATCTTGTACTGTGTCCTCAAAGATGAAGAAGGGACTCGAAGCAGGGGAGGTATGGTTCTACAGAAGGATGCTAAGGATATCATGGAGCGAGCGTGTGAGCAACGATGAGGTTTCGGAGAGGATGCAAGCAAGGAGAAGGCTTATACTTAACATCAGGAAGAGACAGAGGAAAGTTTTGGGATACGTAATGAGAAACGAGGGCCTGGAGAATCTGATACTCACAGGTCGAATAGAGGGAAAGAGAAACAAGGGAAAGCAACGCATTACATAGCCGGTGGGCTTAAGCCAGTGGTTAGCAAAATGTCTTATGGGAGAGGTGGCAAAGGACGAAACTTATTGAGAGCTACACGGGATAAGGGGGAAGTGGGGAGCCATGATCGCCAACGTCATGAAGGGACACGAGACATAAAAAGAAGAAAGACCGCTTTTGAATCCTTTTTTCAAAGGGAATCAACAGTTATGCGGCCTGCGTGAGAAACCCGATTACAACGTATGTAGTATTGAATTATTTATATTATAAATGGGGACAACATTTTTCGAAAAGAATTTTGTAGAGTAGCATTCACTAGATCTTCCTTAAAATGCGACATTTGTCAGTATCGAAAAAAAAATATTGATTTTTCTTTTCTGTCCGGCAGAAAAGCATTCTAAAATCACATACCGCTTGTGAATCCTTATTTTTTCCAAAGGGAGTCAACAGTTAATTCAAATTCTGCTTCATAATATCTTTGATGATAATGTTCTAATCAACTTTTTATATGCTGCATTTCTTCAGGACGTGGACGATAATGGCCTCCCACTACCTCCTATCTCTTGTAGCATTCAGCAACGTTTGATACTTCACAATCTCTCTTTGACCGCAGATATCGTGTCACATTCAGCACTTTCTTTATAACATGTCTGACACATGTCAGCTGTGTATTTCTGATTTTAATTCTAACAGTTCTTCTAAATCCTATTTTCTTCTGACGGCCTGTGTGAGAAACCCGATTGCTGCTGAAAAGTATTTACTACTCATTGTAAATGGAAACACTTCAAGAGATAAGCGGCCTCACATTCAAGCCCTTCTCATTTTAATTTTTTGTTTTCTACTGCAGCGCAAATATATACATTCGATATTAAATAGGCTTAGTTTAGTATGGTGCAAGGCTTGAAGTAGGAAATAAGTAATAATTATTTCTCGACGCCAATAAAAAAAACCCAGAAACAACAAAAAACAAAACACGAAACCGTCCCTTTATTTAATGAATTGTTTTAAAATCCTAACTAGCTAAGCTTGAATTCCAACATCTTGCACAAAGAGACTTTGAGTGTCCAGGGGGGCTATGCGCTTTAGCTATCTATGTTATGCTTTTCAGATACACTAAACTCATTGTAACAGAAAACTATGATGACATTGCAGGTTTTAAAAAGAACAGCATTGATTTCTTCTAATGGATTTTTATAACGTATGTAATATTGTATTATACTATTTATATTTCAGTGTTTTGTACTGTACTATAATAGGTACTACATAAATGCAATAGTACAACCGTAAAAAATGAGGACAGCATTTTGCCGAAAAGAATTGTAGAGTAGCATTCACTAGATCTTCCTCAAGGTGCGACATTTGACAGAATCGAAAAAAATATTGATAATTCTCATTTTAGAAACTGGATCCTGTGCATAATAGCAATAAAATATAAAATTGTTTACACTATTCGGTCTGTTGTCCTCGTCTTTGCTGGCTGCCACATTCACGACGTTTCAACCAATCTACGCACCGGCTTTCATCAAGTGATTGCAATTTCGATTCGAACCCTTTATTTCATCCACAGACGTAGATTGTTCCAGATATCGCAGTATCAGTTATCTCCCTTTTAACTCAACTTTCCGAGTTATCTCCCTTTTAACTCAACTTTCCAAGTTTTCATCTCCAAGTATTGAATTCACAACTCTTTTGATTCAAGTCACTTGATTCAACCAACGCTTTTATCTACTGGGTCATGTGCCCTCGAAGACACCCGTGTATGACTTCTGGGGACTTATAAAACTAATGTCCAGTAACCATTTCTGTAGATTATTGTTCTTTGATTAAAATATATATATATACGTTTTTTTTTTGTTCTTTTTTATTTAAAATACATCTTTCTGCAAATTAAATGTAAGTCTGTTTTTATTATTATGAGCTCTGGTAAAAACAAATTTTGAAAAACCTCATCGCAGAAATATAAACAGAAAATGTACTATATTTTACAGCGCTATCTGCACTTAATTGTTCTGTGGACGAAAACAATGCTTTATTTAATTTGCACAAATAATCTTTTTAAATAAAGGCCAAACAGATATATACATTGTAATAAAAGGCCAAAATTATACATAAATTGATTAAAAAAATATCCATTTTTTTCTTCATTTTATGATGAATAATTATTACCGTCCAGTGTTTGTGCCTGTACTTCTGAAATATATCTCATGGAAAAGATTTTTAAAAATAATTAATTTTTAAAAATCCAGAGAATAATTCGGCAGTCATCAATGATATAAACAAATTTTCAAACTTTACATTTGTAAATAACAGCTAAACCTGGTAACTCTATACAAAGTCATATATCGATTTCACACTGCCTCTATATTCTCTTCTCTAAATCGATAAATAATCAATTTTAGTTTTATGCTGATAAATATCGTGGTTTTTTGAATATGTATTAAATGCAAAGCTACAATAAATTTTTCCGCTATATTTTATAAGTTGATCAGCCTGTTCAAGTATTGGCCTAGTATAAAATATGTTTTTTAAATACAATGTACGTTTAGGATGCAGGCGATTAAGGCTTTCTACGTATTTTATCTTTATTACTTGTGAATTGACCTGTGGTTTCTATTTGCCTTCTCCATTGTTTGGAATTCGGAGACTCTTAGACTCTTTAGCAAGTCTATCTTGCGATGTAACGATCAGCTTTAATTGATTTGTTTTGTTTTACGGCATATCAACCTCAATGGGTTATTTAATGCCGACAAGATTTTTATTGCTGGTAATAATTTTTTTTATATGTATTGCTGGTAATAAAACCTATTTTACACGTTTTCACCTCAGTTTGTGGATTAACTATTTGTCCATAGCTGGGACCCCAACTGGTGCTACCACCCCGGATTAGGGTGGACCTGGGAATACCAGCAATTATAAGGTGGTTCCACGCTCCTCAAAACCTCCTCATCAGAGGCCTTGCTGTCGGATGTAGTTTATCGTCTTACCCAGGATGTGGATGTAGTTCATCGTTCTAACCGGGACGGTAAGGATCAGCTGTGATGGATGGGGTTGTGAAGAGATGCTATGGTACCATCCAAAAGGCATTCATTTCAAAGTGAATGCAGAACGCCAGGCTGAAATTTCAACTCGTCTCGCCAATTACTTATTATTTTGGTGCCGATATCCCACCAAATATACAATATATGACATTATCATATAACTGCATAAAAGTATTTTTCACCTAAAAATAAAAACATGCGTACGTATAACTCTTTTGACTTTGAACTGGTAGGCCTGCAAAAACCTTAAGGTTGTTTCTATTCTGGAACCAGTGAGAAATTCACACTCACCGGTCATTTTATAAGTTATGCACTTCTATCATCTGGTTAGACCAACATTTACCTTTAGAGGTGCCTCAGTTCAAAAATGCTCTGGAAGCATTATTTCAAAATTTGGGACCATGCTTTTATTATGGAATCTGGTAATTCTTCAAGATTTCTGCTGCACATCCAGGATATCCTTTTCCACCATATCCCAAAGGATCTCAAGCTCATAGTGATCCAATGAACGTGGCCAGCATTTTAACACAGAAAACCCATTGCTGCGTTCCGTGAACAAGCCTAGCATTACATTTGATTTATGGAACTGTGCATGTCCCTTACTGAAATTAACCACCAGATTTGATTGGTGGCACGTGTTCAGCCACAATACTTCATTAGGTTGCGATATTTACATGATATGTTATTGATACTAATGTCCCAAAGTATGCCAATTGAACATTCTCCATGTCATTACACGATCTCCAGCAACTTGAACCGTTAATAGAAAGCAGAATAGATTCATACCATCACGAATCATCAATCGAAACTCACCAGACTAGGAAACATTTTCTATTCTTTTTTTCATTCAATATCTTATTCTTAGCGAATCGTAGCATCATTTTCTAGTTCTTATCTTACAGGAGTGACAACCGCGCCGTCTTCTCCTTTTGCATTATATCTGCTTCAAGGTTTCGACGTCTTTTGCTTTCAGGGATGCTCATTTGTATACCTCTGTTAAAAAAAGGTACAGCGTCGTTTCAAAATCTTACCACTTCTATATAATATAAGTTTCTATTTTCAGATGACTGACACGACAATGATGGCGTTCATACAGACGTTCTCGATGTGTGACAACATCAATGATAAAGAATAAACCTGAATCCAGTACATGTGCCTTGTATTACTCTATTACTTGTCCTCGTTACCTTTTGGTAGGGTGTGTGTGACAAGGCTTGAATACTGGCGTCTATTTAGGAAGTATGAAGATGAGAAAATGGTACCGCTACAAGCCAGAGGATTTGACTGAAAATAATGAAAATAATAATAATAATAATAATAATAAACAATAATAATAATAATAATCATCATCATCTACAGCGTGGTCTGAAAGTATTGTTACCTCTACATGATATAATTAACTATTTCAGATGGCTGACACAAAAATAATGGTGTTCATTCAGATGTGTGACAGCGTCAAAGAAAGTGACTAAACTGAATCCAGTATAGGGATATTCCAAGCGTAGCTTAGATGCAGCACAAGACCGAAAGTAAGGGACACCCGGTGAGGATAGAACTCACTACTTAGTTGTAATGGTTCTGAGGAGACAAGCTTGCTAACCATTACATCGCCTCAGGCGCCTATCTGAATTCAGTATATGTACTTTGTATTACTGTATTATTTGTTCGTCTATTGTTCTCATTATTTTTTCGTAGGTGGGTGACAAGACTTTTGGACCACACTTTTGTTATCTCGGCATTTTTGCAAATCTCTCTCTACAGAATTATTACTTATTGGAATTTTTTTTTTTTCAAAATTTTTTTCTTTGTAATTCTTAGCGAATTTTTTTCGTGAATATTCTAGTAGATTAGTAATTTTTAAATATTTATGAGCGTCTCTCTCTCTCTCACCAACAATTATGCCTCGTTTAAGTCACTTAAAAATCCATATTCAGGCGGTGGTTTGCGGTCACAGTATTGGCTAATTAGAAAGTAGCTGAAAAATGGATCGGTTCACGTAGACTAAAGTGTGTTCTGTGAAAATATAGTATCAACAAACCTCACAGTTCTTTTCCTATTGTTCTTGTTTTTATTTTGTGCAAATTATTTGTAACTCTTCATTAACTCGTGTTCTTATTCGTATTCTCGTACAAACTGATATAAAATGCTAATTCCTCCACTGCGGTTGATCTGAATAAACATCAAAATATTAGCATTATTTAAATTAACCCACGTTTCTTATTTTAACATTAATTATTTAGAAATATTATTTTCGGAATTAAATGCATCTAGTCTTTCTTATTCGTCTTCCTCTTATCTTTCATTGTAATTTTTATCGTCTCTATTTGACTTCCTTTCCTTTCACCATTGGGTTTTGTACTTTTTTTACACTTTTTTTTCTTTCTCGTTCAGTATTTATTTATTTATTTTTATTATTTATCAGCCAATTATTCGCTTCTTTCAAGTAAAGGAGAATAAAAAAGCAAAAAAAAAGAGAGAAAAAAAAACAGGTGACTCAGTGGGGTTCGTTTATTTTTGTAAAGGATCAAATTCCTTGAACTTTCACCTTTACACCCAAGCACCCTACCTTTCTGGCCTCCGCGCCACCAACAAATTATCACCCAGGTCTAAAGCCGGTCCTAACGAGCATCTCCACTCCTCTTTACCTCCAGTGGATTATCACCCCTTCTGGCGTCGGATCGTTCTCTTTACGGGCTACCATTAACCAGTGTCTTGAAAAATTATGGGCTTAACGGATGGAAAAGACAAAAATAGAAGGACATCGTACTGACGCTTACTGAGATATAACAGTTTGACTAGGGTTTACAGAGTGGGATTTAAAAAGACAAGGGCGAATAAAAGTTGCAAAAAGGAAGGAAAATCCATGACTGATAGTCAGGCTACTACTATAGCTAATAATCAGATATTGTGTAGACTTTGCTACGATGGAACGGCAGTAGAGAACGAAACAGGGAAGTGAAAAACAAAACAAATGGTTATGTAGATGAGAAGCTACAGTAGAGCAAATAAAAGGAAACTAAGAAGAGGGTGAAAAAAAAAGAGAAACCAGAAAAAAAAAAAAAGTTTTCATCTACTCCATGTTTAACTAAGACTGCCTTTATTGCTAAGTCCCTCGTAGCCGAATGCTCTAAACATTGGTTTCACGTATATAAGTGAGTTGCAGATTCGATATTTACAGAAGGGAATATTTAATTTATTAACGCATTTTGAAAAGAAAACAGGCTGGTAGACGTAAATAAATGTCGGATTATCAATTTAAAAAAACAAAATCCATTATTTCCTTAGAAATAACTTTTTGTAATATTAAGAGACGAGAATTAAATTAGTAGATATGGTCTCTGAAATACTATAAAAATGAGGGTGCATGTCTTAAGTAGTTTAAAGACTTTATAAACCCAGGACGGTACATTAAAATTACACAGTTTAAGAAGAAATAACTCAGGCTGGTACACGAGAATTATACAGTTTTTAAGAAAAGTGGTGTCAACTCAAACAGGTGTATTCACTAATTATTAATTACATTATTATTAAGAAGAAGAATATATTAATAATAATAGTAATAATAATAATATATATATATATATATATATATATATATGTGTGTGTGTGTGTGTGTGTGTGTGTGTGTGTGTGTGTGTGTGTGTGTGTGTGTGTGTGTGTGAGTTAAAAATCAAATGCAGATCAAATATGGATAGGAATCTGACAGTATGGTAAAATAAAGAACAAATAGAAAAGGCTTGTCATTCTAACGTGTTTCACTTTTATTAATGCTTCGTCAGGGATTGAGATAAAACATACCAAAAAGACAGATCCTTTGGTATTTTCAGTTTTGTTTCAATCAGTTCTCATTGGTGACACGTGACTGACCAATGAGAACAGACCCAAACTAAACTGAAAGTAGTTTATGTTTGTTTTCTCTCAGTCTTTGACGAAGTGTTAATAAAAGTGAAACATGTTAGATTGATATGCGTTTCATATTTGTTTACCATTTTATCATATATATATATATATATGTATGTGTGTGTGTGTATGTGTGTATATATTTGTCTGTGTGTATATATATATATATATACATATACTATATTTATACTATATTCCTTCACACACACATACATACACACACACACACACACACACACACACACACACACATATATATATATATATATATATATATATATATATATATATATATATATATATATATGAATAAATATAGTTTTAAGGTGTGTTATATTTATGGGATAAAGTTCTCAAAATCAGCGATAGACTGTATGTAAATATAGATATAAAAGTGAACATTGAAGTCAACACTTAGAGGCCACAGACTGTTTCATGCTAGACGCAATCGTCAGGCTGTCCTGACGATTCCGTCTAGCATGAAACAGCCTGTCGCCTCTGAGTGTTGACTTTAACGTTCACATTCATATATATATATATATACACATATATATATATGTGTGTGTGTGTGTGTGTGTATGTATATATGATTTAAAATTTTGAGAACTCTTATAAATATACTTCAGGCTAATTGAAAGTCAAGGCAAATTAAGGAGGATGATAAATGTTGTAATTTAATGCCTAATAGACAAAATTGAGTAAATGTTGAACTTTTATTTTATCTTTTATAATGTAATTATCATTCACTCCACCTTAGTTGGAGGTTAATTTACGTATTTTAAATATTGAATTTAACAGTTTTCTCATAATAAAAGAAAACAATGTTATATTCTTGTATGTTGGCTTGAGAAAAATGTATTTCTTTTAAGAAAGGAGATATTTGAAAAAAATTGGCGTGCAGATTTATATTTTGGCATGTTTCGACAGTGGTATTTCGAGAATGTTACTTTTTCTTTAAACAATACTTAGCAGAAAAAAGTTTGATAGCGAGAAACAAGGGTCAGTTATCAGACTAAGTATTTTGCATGCGATTATAGACTTCCTTCATTTACTCATCTGATTGTGTATATGGGATGTCAATTTGATCAAAGTTGTAGATGAATTTATTTCTATCTATGACTAATGCTTTTTATAAATTTTTGTATATACGATTCATTTTGTGTTCATAGGTATATATTTTTTTTAATTTCTATAAATTTCTCCAATATACTGCAAGGATCAATTGTGACTTGACAAATGTTTTTGTTCTGATCATATTCAGAATAATTCGGGATACGATTTCAATTATTTTAATATTGATAAAATTGGATAAATTGTTTTGGATATTATATGTTAAGGAGTTTGTAGGTATTATTATATAAGTTTGATTTTATCGCGTTTATTTTCATTGCTATTGTTGTTTTTTTAACGTCATTATCTTTTTGGGGCTGTATATTTGGTATAAATTTCGCTTAACAAATAATAATGAGAATGAAAACCACTAATATCATCATTATTTCATCCACAACACTAAGTGAAAGTCTTCTGCTTTCAGGCATGGTCTTTTGAATACCTCTGTTGAAAAAAAGTACAGCGTAACTCAAAATCTTGCCAACCCTATATAATATAATTTTCTATTTCAGATGGCTGTCAAGAAAATGATGGTGTTCATACAGACGAAAATACAGATGGAAGCCACAAACATCTACATTATTTCATCCACATCGCTAAATGAAAGTCAAGCCAAATATTTAAAAAAAAGAAAAGAACTAAAGACAGACATCTAAGTAAACAATATCAAACTGCTCTGCAGTGTGCAATGGGTAAATAGTCGCCATTTTATATTTTTCATTTCGCGCATGCGCGTTGTTTCCTTTATTTTTGAACTGCGCATAATAGTAGGGTCCGTTGGGCACCTGCTGTGAGAAAAAGAGCACCGTTGTGCAATTTACTTCACTTGAAATTTGGAAAAGGCATATTTTACTGCTTGGCATTCACTTAGGAAACTCCAATACGAACATTTTAGAGGGTTTGGGTGTCAACCTGAGGGCAGTTCAGACGATTCGGAAAGAGTTGTATGTGTCTAATGGTGATTACGAAGGTATAGCAGCTCATAAAAATGACACTGATCTTTCTGATAAGAAAAGAACTCCCGAATTTGTTGGTGAGGGTCTCACACTCAACATAGAGGCTTACATCAAGTGCCTTGAGGAGGTAGTAATGCCCTAGTTCAAGAGGGTAGCTGCTGGAAGATCCTATGTCTGGCAACAGGTCTCTACACCATACCACACAAGCAGGAGGTCCCAGTCATGGCTGTCAGACAACTTCTGCTACCACATCACCTCTTACATCTAGTCACTAACTCCCCAGATTACACTCTCCTTGATTATTACGTGTGGAGTGCAGTTGAGCGTGGCTCAAAGAAATGAAAATGTAACTATTTGCGAATTGAAAGCTCGACGTTGAACTGACGAAATGGAATTCGACATTAACACTGTTAGAAAATTTGCACTTTCCGTCCTCTGTTAGAACACTTTCCAGAGACTTAAAGTTTTGTACTTGTTTGATTTTAGTATTTCCCGTTTGTAATTTGCACTTATGGCTTCTCCTTTACCTATTACTTTTATTTGAACTCGGACAATGACTAGTCACTAGACATTGTTCGAGTAATAATCAAGTGGAGTGTAGTCTGAGGAGGTAGCGACTAGATGTAAGGGGTGATGTGGTCGCTGAAGTTTTCTGACAGCCATGACGGGCTCTCCTGCTTGTGTGGCATTTTGTCAGACATAGGATCTTCCAGCAGCAACCCTCTTGAACCAGGGCATCAGTATATCCTTGTACATTGCGGCACGTCGCAAAATACAATTGCAAAATGAAGAGTTCAAAATCACCATCATTTCATTTTCTCAAAAATGTTTTTTTTCTTTCCTGTCTCCCTTTTCTCTCATTCTTTCTTTCTTTGCCAATTTGGTCAGATTTTTATAAATCGGCCGGCTTGGAAATCTTCAGCACCACCTTGTATCTCTACTTGCTTCTGTACAAGCAGACATGTGTTTAACGTTGTCCATTTACGGTGATAAAAATAAAACTATTAATTCATAATTTGTCTGGCTTTTGACATGCCTAATACATCATTCAGATTCCAGACACTGGGAATTCTTCTTTTGGTCTCGACGAGAATATGAGAACATAGGGTAGTGTTCTCTAGAATCCATTGGAGAAGCAAGCATCTCTTTGATCTGCGCTGCCGAAAAGAAGGTGGCTTCTTTGAAAATTCTTTAACACATGTGGCTGTATATGATACCTTTAATATGCTGTTAAAATAGAGGAAACAGGATACGACAAAAAAAATTAAATTTAAAATTATTATAATTGTGTTTTGACTTTTCTTTTTGTAGTATTTGTTGCCTCAAATCACAGCCAGAGACAAGATACAAGTTGTTTTTTTTTTATCAAAAGATGCAAACAGATGAGGTGTCGTGCAATCAAATAAAGAAAAATCATAAATGTTGTCACTACATTGAGGTAATTCTACGCAAGATGTGAGAAGTACCTATGAATATCATATTATACAATTCATATATTTTAGCGCTACCAGGAATTTGTCTATATTTCTGTGATGAGGTATTAGGTACACTATTTACATTATTCGGAATATTGTTCTCATCTTTGTCGCGATATTTATTACAACGTCTCGGCCGTTGTACGCTCCGGCCTTCTTCAGGTGGTTGTAAAGTCCAACTGAACCCTTTATTTCGCTCACTGGGGTAGACTGTTCTAGTTCCATGCGCCATGTTTTAATGGATGTCAGTTATCAGTTATCTCCTGTTAATTCCCCTCTTCAACTTCTACACTGCCTTAACCGGGTATTGAACTCACGCTCTTTGGGGTCTTGTCACTGGATCAAATTTGGCACAGTGGATAAAGGCGTTAGTTGTCTTAACATTTTATATTCTACATATATTCTTGTATTTTCATAGATTTTCATATGTTTTAAAACAGGTTTTGTTGACTGCAGCTGTACCGTCTGTTAGAAGACATAACATTCAACATGATTTTTCACTTTCATACGATTTACCTTAATTGCCCTATCTGCATAATCGTTGACATTCCAGAGAATTTTAAGCTTTTATTGTTGTTGTTGTTGTTGTTTTTTTGTTTTTTCATACTTCCATACCAAAAGTCCAATTAATAATCAGTTTTCAAATCTGCACTGAGTCCCAAGCTTTCAAAACAGAAAGCTGGAATTTCCGTTAATATTATTAGGTTACTCAGTTAATTATTAATTACCCAGTCAGTAATTAAATGGGTATCGCTTGAGAATTCTTTTTACAATGACGTTCACCCTGTACAAGCCCCAATAACCACTCGAGTTAGAGGGTTACAGATTAAGAGGAACTGTTTGTGGTGATATGTGGGGAAGGTTACGGTAGACCCTAGATATGAACAGGTTAAAATTGTAATAATCGAGGAAGCATCATTTTGGGAGTCGATTCCGCAAAGCAGCGGTTCGTGGAAAGAAACTTCTCAGAGTGGAATTTATATCTCACCAATGGAATACGAAGGGAATGAGGGTGGGGTTCGCTACAATGGGCGTGATATTGTCGGTCTTAGCCGCAAAGCTTAGAAATGATTGAACTAAATATTTATTGCAAGCATTTGCAGTGTAAACCCTGAATATAATAACTCACCTTTGGAATATGTGGAGGCGATTAAAAGATGTTCGTACGTACGATGACGGATTGTTGCTTCGGGTCATATCTTACATTTGCTTGGCCTGTGAACACCACTGTCAACAGCATGGAGACACCGTCTCTAAAAATAAATCATTTTGTCCTTTAGTAGAATTTGTGACCACTAATTTTGATGTAATAATAAAATATTATGATTTCTGTACGTTTAACGTAATATTCATTAGAGAACACGTGGAGAATTATTATTATTTTTATTTCCTTTGATTTCTGGCGTGTACTCATTTCTTTCCGGGTCCCGCCCAGGGACCTAAGGTTAGAAATGGCATCATAACACTTTCCACTGACAAATTTTTATTTTTAAATTACATAGATAAAGCCCTTCGTAAAGTGTGGGCTGTATTTGTCAGGACACTTTTTTGTATCTCTTTGAGTCATGGACTTCCAGAAATCCCTTCAGTTAGTCTACTGGAATATTTTCCAACCAGTCCAAGGGCTCCAACTACAACAGGGATTGTTGATGTTCCCATGTGCCACATTTTTCCATTTCTATTTCAAGGTCCTTTATTTTGACAGCTTTCTGAATATCTTCAAATATACATTGCAGTCTGCAGGGACTGTCATATCAATAAGGAGGTACTTTTTTGTGTGTGGTCTCTAATAACAATGTCTGGGCGGTTGGCTTTGATTGTTCTGTCAGTGTGTATTGTGTAGTCCCATAGAATTGTAAGAGGTCCTATCTCCGTAACCGGGTCTGGGTAGTGTTCATACCAGTTTCTTTCAGTTTCCTTCCTTCCCGTAGAAGTTGCTTATTATTATTATTATTATTATTATTATTATTATTATTATTATTATTATTATTGCTGTTGTTGTTGCTGTTGTGTCACACATTAACATAGTAACTGAACATTCTGTTCTTGAGGTACGTCTAAAGAACTTTTCGGAGGATATTCGCAGATTAAATAGTTACAGTGTTCTGGAGCTTTACAAACTTGGATTCAATTTCAGTTCTCCTTAATCGTTCTATCAATGTTCTAGCCAGTATTCTAAACGCGCCCATTACTACTGGAATTATTTCAACAGTGATGTTCTATAGATTTTTAACTCCATTGCCAGATCCTGGTATTTCGCATCCTTTTCAATATCGTATATTATGGAACAGCAAAGTCAATATTTTGACACACGTTACTCTCCTTATCTATAACAATTGAGTCCGGTCTTACTGTTTCAATGACATGATCTGTGTGGAGCGGAAATCCCATAATATCTTTTCATTTTATAGCACTACTTTTGATATCTGATATTTATACCATTCCTCTTTCATACTCAAGTCAAATTTAAGGCTGAGTTTCCTATAGATTATTATTATTATTATTATTATCATTATTATTATTATTATTATTACTACTTCTACTACTACATCCTTTGTTTCTTGTGTATACTTATTTCTTTCCGGGTCGCAACCAAACATCTAAGGTCTGAAATGGCGTCATGACATTTTCCCCTGAGCAGTTTTTGAGAAAAAAACAACCTAATATCACACATATTTTACATAGATATGCCCTTCGTATGGTGTGAGCTGTACTTGTGAGTACAATTTCTTTTTTTCTTTCAGGCTTGAGCTACCAAGAATCCCTTCAGTGAGTCTATTAGGGTCTTTTTCAATCAAACCGAGGGCTCCAACAGGGATTGTTGACGTTCCCATGAGTCACATTATTATTATTTTCCCTTCCGTTATATAATCATTTACTTGCGGGTCCTAATCAGGAACCTGTGCACAGAAATGGCATCATGAAATTTTCCACTGAGCATATTTGTAAAAAAATAAATTGAAATAAATTAAATAAACAACCTAAGATCACACATGTCCCTTCGTAATGTGCGTGCTGAATTGTGAGAACATATTTGTGTATTTCATGGCTACCAGTGATCGCTTCAATGAGTTTATCAGAACGTTTTCCAATCTGCAACCGTAATTATTGATATCCTCATGTGCCATATTTTTGAGATTTCCACTTCAAGATCATTGTACTTTGATAGTTTTTTTTTAGATCTTCAGAGTTACATTAAATCTGCAGGGACTAACACGTCAATAAGAAAACACTTTTTTTTTGCTCTTTGATCATGATGTTTGGTCGATTAACTTTGATTGTTCTGTGTGTAAAATTCTATAAAATCGTTACAGATCCAAAATCTCTGTAGCCGGGTTTGGATTTCTTGAAATTTCCTTCCCGTAAAAGTTGCAAATTTTCCAATGTCAGATATTGACCCACACTGTCATGACAAATTTTATAATTCAGTGGGTGTTAATACCGTGCAAACCGATAGAATATGGTCAATTGTTTGTGGATATTTATCATAGAATCTGCATTTCAGGTCAACATGATATTTGTGTATGTATATTGGTAATTTATAATTAGAAAACATTGGTCCTGTGCTGCAATAATAGAACCTCCGGTTTCAAATTTTAACCCTACAATACGTAACCACTGATGGGCACGGGGTTTGGCCACATCAGCTTGTTTGGTACAGGCAGAATATTGATCATGAAGAGGCTTAACTTGCTATCGTATCTGCATTTCGTCTATTGCATTTTAGGCTCTTTGCCGCCCAAGTAGGTGTATTATGGTTTAATTGAACTTCTTCAACAACTTGAATTTCCATTATTATCATCATTATTATTATTATTATTATTATTATTATTATTATTATTATTAGTAGTAGTAGTAGTAGTAGTAGTAGTAGTAGTATTTATGTGTGTTATGTTTCCAGATTTGTATCATGCAGAGCCAGGTCCAAACTATGGTCCTTAGGACCTATCGGAGAACTGTCTTTTAACTGAATGAACTTTTCTTAGTATATGTGATGTTTATATTAGGGCGATATTCTGGGCAACTTATTATTATTTCTTTATATATATCTATTTTTTAATATAATTATTTATTTATTTTTATCTGATTTCATGTATTCAATTATGTTAACTACTACTATTACGGCTAGTAACAATACTACTACTACTACTACTACTCCTACTACTACTAATAATAATACCTTTGCTTACACACCTTTAAGTAAGTCTGCAAAGCCTGACACAAAGTTTGAATACATAATCAAGATGTTATGTAAATAATGGAAAGAATAATAACTCCTCATCCCAGAAATCCACAGCGAGATTCTTCTCAGATATTCAAAGGGGAAAATTGCAAATAAATAAATAAATAAAAAGAAAACACACGAGCATGAATTATATTTAATATCTACAATGGTGTGATATATGGTTTGGTTTGGTTTATTTTGATTTACGGTATATCAACCTCGATGGGTTATTTAATGCCGACAAGATTTTTACGGCTGGTAATATTTTTTTTCCAAAACTTTATTGCCAGTAATATTTTTTCCCAAAAGGTATTGCTGTTATATATTTTTTCTTCAAAAATTCATTACTGGTAATATTTTTTTTACAGGAATGTATTGCTGGTACTAAAACCTATTTTTACACTTTCATAATGTTTTGACCCCAGTTTATGGGTTAACTAGGACCCCAACAACTACTACAACCCCGAATTAGGGTGGACCTGGGAACAACAGCAATTAAGATGTGGTTCCACAGTCCACAAAACCTCCTGATCAGAGGCGTTACTGTTGGATGTAGTTTATCCTCATACCCAGGACGATGTGTGAGATATGTCTGTGTTTTTATGGAGACTCTTTAAATATTGGCTATATATTTCTATATACTGTTTTGAAAAGAAGTTGCTTACTGCGATTTCCGTTACTGACCGCTTATAATTTAAATAAGACAACGTCTTGAGAGAATGCCACAATTTTGGTTGAGGTAAAGAAAAGGTCTCGACGACTAATATTAACTGAAGAAGGCCGGTATATATAAAGGATGTTCTAATAACTTGGACCGATTTTAAATGTGAATTAAATTTAAGCGTCTAATGATTGTTTTTTCTTTTTCTTACACATTTAACAACTTAAGTCTTTGGCAATTTCAACCATGGAAAGATTAACGATCAAACATCTTGAGAGAATATCACTATTTTGGTTGAGGCGAAGCAAAACTATCGACGACTAATAGATTCTGAAGAAGGCCGGTATATATATATATATATATATATATATATATATATATATATATATATATATATATATATATATATATATATATATATATATATATATATATTATATGTGTGTGTGTGTGTGTGTGCGTGTCCGTGCCGGTGTATGCATGTATGGGCGCTTGTGTGTGCGTGTATGGCCGCTTGAGTGTGCATTTCATTATGTGTGTATGTTGTCGTTTTTTTTTTGTTTTTTTATAAGCGTTGGGGACATATTTCTTGTCTCGTCGCTTTTTTGCGTGTTTATATATCTAAATATGTCTGCGTGTTTGTGTATTATAATCTGATTGCGTATGTATTGTCTTTTGCAAGATTTCATCCTTCTTTGCCCATGTCTTCACTTCAAATGTATCTAAGTTGTAACGGAATTCAGAGCAGCATTAGATCTTAACGTTTATTCCAACTTAATAAAATCAAAATAAATTAAAAAAAACATATGTATTTTTTCCTCAGTTTCTTCTTTAAATAATTTTATAATTTTAAGCTTAATATAGATTAAATTTAAAATTTAAAGTTGGTCATTTTTAATTTTAAATTTTAAAGTATAATTTAATATTTATTAGTTAGAATGAATTCTATTTTAGTCTAACCCTAACATTAAAGCATTAAATAATTATTATAACCAAATTTCGTTGTCAAGTTTTTTGAATTCTCTTATACTTATATTTTAATTGGTCATTGCAGCTTATGTAACAGAGTTCCCCTAGCATTTATTTTACATTCAACACCATCACTTAATAAGACACCATAAGTGTTGAAACAAAATGGCTATTTTTGTTGTGATTTAATAACATGTTTATGTTATAATTTTCCAATAAATAATCATATATATATATATATATATATATATATATATATATATATATATATATATATATATAACGCGTGAAAAGTTCGTTTAAAAGAATATTACGGAATATAATCCTAAAAATGCATCCAATAATCAACCAATAATTTTGTGATTATTGTTTATTGAAACATTTGTGTATCTCGTAAGTTTTAGCATAATTGATTGGCTGACTTATTTTCTTATGATTTATCAATTACTTGTGCGTTTTTAAAGACTAAAGATTTTGCATTTTAAGAATAATTCTTTTCTTGCGATTGAATATCCCATTAAATTTATTTGCAAATAAAAAAGATTTTTTCAAATATGTACAAGTGCTAATATTTACCCCAAAGTTGACAATAATAGATTCATACCTTTTCCAATCTTGGATACAACGAACGTGACTTTAATTCGCCGATTTCTTATTCCGTAACGCTGTCCGTTACACCGCACGCACATCCAAATCTTTCCATAAGGTCTTAAATGTTTAATATGTAACAACAGAAAACTACTACCAACAAACGAGTAAAAATAGCGTTTGTATTTCTCATATGTAGAAGTTCCGAATAAGTCATCAATATTTGAGCGTTTAATTTAATATTTAAATTAACAAAGACTTATAAAACCGAAATCTAGTACTTGGAAATTCTTCTTCTTCGTTTTCCTCTATGCTGGTAGCGTAACCGTTAATATCACGGAAAGTGGAATTGACAATCCGAGTTCAAATCAAATTCCGACCGAATTAGTTGCGTTCACTTTAACACAATGACCCTTGCGAAAGAAAGGCATGAACTCACTTTTCTTAACTAGCAGGAGAAACTCGTTAGATCTGGGTCGCACCCAGTCAAAGAGAATGAGTACTCAGAAATCAAAACTGTGGAAAACACTGCACTATCTTCCCATCCTTTTTACTCTGTACAAGGCCCAAGAGCCACTTGAGGTAGAAGGTGACAGAAAAAGAGACACGGTTTCTGTGGATTCCTATAACAATAATTGAAATTAACAGTTAATAAAGAAAATATATAAACATTAAGAAGGACAGTGCCCGTAACAATATTTTGATCAATTTATTTCTGATGAGAAGTTATAATTATATAAATTATTTACATGCGGATATTGTCTTCATCTTTGTTGTTCTTATCACTACGATTTGGCTGTTATACTCTCCGGCCTTCATCAGGTCTATGTCGATCCGGGTAACTTACAAGGAATTACGAACTGAAGCATTCATTAATTTACGTGGCTAGATTGTTCTCGTTCCACTACCAATATTTAGGGATATAGACCATCTAGTTTTTATTTTAGTATTTCTCAGTTATTGCTCACCCTTTTTCTAATGAGTCAGGGTACACATTGCCCAACCCAAGGATTGAACTCACAATAATCATATCTTTAAATGAACGGTGAGCAATAACTGAACAGAACTAAAATAATTGGGATAAAAATGATCTTGATTAACAAATTCAACATTCGCTATCAAGTGTTCCAAGAAATTGGAGTCAAGATAAAACTTTCCAAAAAAAGAAAAGAATCATCTGGAATGTGTATGAAAGCAGTGATGGCGCATGCGCTGAATCCATCATAAAATTTAGGAGGCGCAATTACTAAATACTAAATACTTCAAGTAAATTTAGTATAAGAGATAAGGAAATTGAAATGAGTATAGGCAGATCTATTAGTAGTTTCGGCCCACACTGCAAATGGATACAAAATGAAAAGATTAACCTAAAAACTCGAGTCATGTTTTTAGGTTAATCCTATTTAGTCTTGTCAGGAGAGACTTTCATATGGATGTTATAAATGGCGCCAAATTCGTTCCGAAATATCTAAACTGCCAGTTCCATACAACGTCTTTCTCAGATCAATGGTTAAAAATGGTGAATTCCGATTTTAGCACTTATCAAGGACTATCCTTCTTCGAAACTTGTGGACTAGCTCTATAGAATTAAAAACTGTACCAAATAACAGAAAGCCCATGAGGACTTTCAATAGCAGCAACAACTAAAATGGATAGCATGTGTAACTCGAAGAGAAAATAATGATATAATCAAAATGATGGCGCTCCACATTACTTCAAATAAAAGATTAGGAAGGAACCACCATCAATACTAGAAAGAACGATAACTGCTACTGGACTTGAGAAACTAATTTTCCTGAAAAATTTATTTTAAAAGAAAGATTTTATAAATTTCAACTGACAAAAGTTTAAGCTGCTCTTTCAATGAATATAGAATGTTTCCTTATCAGGAAACATCTAATATTAACATTCCCATGTCATCTATTATTCATGTCGCTATATATGGGAGAACATGATATATACATTTCTATATATCAGACAATGACAGTTTTCGCTCGCTTGTCTCTGCAGCATCTTCGATGATTGTAGACTAAAATAAAGATAGTGTTGGAAAGAAAACATTGTGTTTCTCGTCTATTCTTTAGTTGCTACTAATATATCAAGAAATAATATCAAGCCTGTGCATGTTATTTGTTCAATTTGTATTTGGTTCTTTAAGATTCCTGAACAGTCGAAATAATCGTTTTTATGCTCAAATGGATTTTACAATTACTGTGTACGTGGCTAAGAACATCTGGTTTTCGGTCCTGTTTCTGCAACCTATTCCCAAATAAACATGACATTTATTATTATTGATGGTCATTCGTTGGTTATTCCGTCTCGATCTGATAGAGGATTTATATCGGTCAACAAAATCGTTCATGTCTGGCGAAAACCCCAATGCTGAAACATGTCAAACCTCATCAGGAGTACGACAAGGAGGAAATGAGAACACCAACCACTTTAATCTGTGCATATATAAGCACAGCTATGAAGAAATGGGCCACTAATCATTTAAGCGTTTTCATACCACATTCCAAAGGTAGCTGCTAACGGAAAACCGTATTTCCTTTCCCTCATGAGGTCAATTCAATGAAGATGAGTGGGGAGATAAGTCGATGACATAGGTATTGATAGTTGGCATAAGAATCTTGAACAAAAAATCAACATTCTCTACCAAGTGATCATAGAAATAAGACTTAAGATAAATCTTCCCAAAACAGAAACTAGGATCTGGAATGAGTATGAAAGTAGTGATGGATCCAGCATAAAACTCAGGATGTGGAATTAGTAAATACTAAATACTTCAAGTATCTCGGAGTATGGAACAGTTACTACACATTTAGTATAAGGGATAAGGAAACTGAAGATAGTATAAGCTACATTATGAGTAGTTTCTCCCAACACCGCAAGTTGGTACACAACCAAAGATTAATCTGAAAACTCGTGTCATGGTCTGACATGACCTGATTAAATCGAAACTTTCAAATGGATGGTATGCCAGGCGTCAAAATCGTTTAGAATTATCTAATATCTGTCAACCGGATAAAATAGCTTTCTCGGCTCAATGGTTAGAGCGCATGGCTAGAATTAGCTTTGAACCTGGCGGACTGGAGCTACAAATTCATAAAAAAACAGCAATGTACCAAATCAAAGAAATCGGATCATGTGAAAACTTTTATTCTTTAAGTACTTAAATGGATATCACGTGTAATCCGAAGATAGAATAATCACATAAGCAATAGGTTGATGTCTCATACTATATAAATAAATGATTAGCGAGGACATACCTAACAATCCTGGAAAGAGCAGTAACAGTTAATGAACTTGAGAAACATATTTACATGAAAAATTATTTTAACAGAAATATTTTAGAAATTTCAATGGAATATTAATAGGTGCTCGGTCAATGAATGCAAAAAAGTTTCTTTATAAGGAAGCGGTTAATATTATCCTCTTGCTTGTATCCTGTCTGACGGTGTTTAAGAAAGATAATTTCAGATGCTGAACGAGATACCTTCAGGCAATAAACAAACCTATTAGAAGGCTTCATATACACTACCAAGAAGAAAGATTTGAAATGGCATGTGTACATTATAAGAGTCAACAATCTTTCCATTGTCATCTTACAAAATGATATCTTAGATAAAAAAGAAGAGGCAGACAGAAAAAACAGTTTTGTGGACTGGAAGATCATTCACAAAATCTCAGATATTGGTACGCAACGGAAACATATTGAGGAAGCTGGTCAGGTGCTCAGCTATGCAGAGCCCTTACGACCAATCCCAGTCATAGATGATGATGATGATGATGATGATGATGATGATGATGATGATCAGAAATATTTTGTGTAGGGCTACGATCGTCTAAGCCCTGAAAGGATTTGTCATTTAAAAATCCTTCGCCATAATATTTGGACTGGCTTCGTTTACAACCCCGTACGGTATTCCTCGATTTCAACCATATTCTTTTAGTTATGTTAATTTTAACTCCTTATCAAAATCACGGATTTGGAATCACATTGTGAATAATAACATGACATTACTTCAGTACTTGTCGAAAATACATAAAAAATAATTTTAAAAAAGCAATGTAAAAAGAAAAGAAAATGAAAAAAAATCTACCAATTCAATGATACTCAGATAGAATTATTACTTTATGAGATTGACAGTGTGATGTTTTGTGTCCAATATAAGAGATGTGTCATCATCATTATTGTCATCGTAATTATTCTTTCTTGTTTTCCTTTCAATTTGACACTAATTGTTGATAGATCAGTGAAATGATTTTCCGCCCACCACAATAACAAGCAAATGAAATTTCGATTACATTTCGGATTTGGCGGGAAGTGTGAGTTAGGTGAATGGGGAAGAGGTGCGGGTCGAATGAAGATTGCTTCTTGAAGACATTTTCTCAGTTGGTTTCTGTCTTTTTTTTTGTCAGAAATAACGGTGATTATTGGCCGGAAAACATTAGTTGGCGACGAAAGATATTTTCATTGTTTTATCATCTTGTTTCATTTTTCTTCTAAATCGTGTTTACATATTTTTATTATTTTTTCCTCGACCTCCATCTTTATTTTGGCTGATATAATAACATCATAATTTGTTTTCATTGTTTCTACCAGTTTTGTTCTTTTCTTCAAGTCTTGATTCGTCCGTTGCTTTTTATTTCATTCGATTCATTTTTCTTTCTTTATTCTCATTCTTGTCTTTATTGCTGGGTTCTTTCATTCCTTCTTTTCTTTGCACATCGCTTTGTCGAGTTCATTTTTATTGATTTCTTTTTATGTCTTCCATTCACTCTTTTATATGCATATTCTCGTCACTTTTCTTTCTTTTATCATTCTTTTTTATACTTCTGCATACGTAATGCTTTCTCTCTTTCATTATTTTGTATTCTTTTGCATATGAAATGACTTCTCTGTGTCATTATTTTTTATTCTTTTCTATAGCTAATGCCTTCTCTCTTTCATTATGTTTTTATTCCTTTGCATATGTAATGCCTTGTCTCTTTCATTATTTTTTTTCATATGTAACACCTTTTCTCTTTCTTTATTTTATTTCATATGTAACGCCTTTTCTCTTTCATTACTTTTTATTCTTTTGCATATGTAATGTCATCTCTCTTTCATTATTTTGTATTTTTTTGCATATGTAATGACTTCTCTGTGTCATTATTTTTTATTCTTTTCTATAGCTAATGTCTTCTCTCTTTCATTATGTTTTTATTCCTTTGCATATGTAATGCCTTGTCTCTTTCATTATTTTTTATTCTTTTGCATATGTAATGCCTTCTCTCTTTCATTATTTTCAGTTTTATTTTTATAGCCATTTTTGATTTCTTTCCTTCTTCTATCGTTGTTCTGATTTTAATTCTTCCCTTCCTTCTTATTATTCAGTTCATTATTTCTTTCTTTTCAGTTATCTTTCGAACATTTTTATTCTTTCATATTGTTTGTCGCTGTCATTAATTTTGCATTTTTTTAATATCTCATTCATTAATATATTTCCTTCATTCTTTTAATTATTTCATTCACTATTACTTTCATTCTGTACTTTAATTTCCTTTCATGTATATCTTATTATTTCTTCTTTTTTTGTTCTTCTTTTTCTTAATTCAAGTATATCTCCTTTCTTATTTATATTAATTTCCTACCATATTGCTCTTTTCATCCACACTGTTTTAATTCATCTGGCTATTATTGAAAGAGGCAATCGCAAATCACAAAGAATCCTACACTAAATCGAGTTTTACGAAGAAATTTAATTCATTCTACCATTCTATACATACCTTTAACTTTTTCTCTTTTAATCTCATTCCTTTTACTTTATATTATTATTATAAGTCTCATTCGCGTTTCCACTAGTAAATCATTCATATCTTACTCTTTCTTCCCGTCACCAATATTTCCAAATTTTATATTCACAAGGCCACACATTCAAAGAGCATAAGTTTCGTTACACATACTGTTGGACTAATTAATCAGTCAGTTATGAGCCATGCGTGATACACGTTAGGCGATCATATATCTTTCGATACATAACCGACGTGGCAG
>OZ038477.1:16042725-16060225 GCA_964036315.1 Acanthosepion esculentum
TCTCTCTATCTATCTATCTATCTATCTATCTATCTATCTATCTATCTATTACAGTTTCTGTTCAAATCCGTCTATCTATCTATATACGCAGGTTGTATCAATATACTTTTACAAATATTGTGGGCTGATTCCTCACACCAAGACATGAAGAAATGTTCATATAAACATATCTCCGCAAATCCTTTGTTTTTGAGTTTGAAGAGAGTTTAGGGGAGATGGCGATCAGTTGCCATAGAGACTAAGTTACATTTGTTATTCGTGTACATCTATATTACGTATAAATATAGGTGGGGACCAAATTATTTTCTGTCCTGTAATAGAAATTAGAGTTTCGTCAACGAATTCTTCATTACTTTCCGAAGTTTGTTTTAAATTTTGTACAGTATAATAGCAATATACTTTTAATTTAAGTAAGCTTAAACATGGATGGATTTCTCTCTAAACCTGACGCAGATAATTTTGTGAAGTTATGAATATACGATGTTGGTTTGCGTGTCGTCCCTGGTTTGTCGAGGTCGATCAGCAGTTCCATACGTCCCGGCGCTGTATAATGATTGTATGATAGACAGCTTTATTAGGTTTCTTTACATTGCATTATTTTAGGGGTGGCGGGCGAGAGGCATTTTAACCCTCTCCTCCTATTGGGTCTCTTAGTCCTCCCATTAGAATCGTCATGTCTCGGTGCTTGGGTTCCGCTTACGCCTGATGTTTCTCATCCATGAAGACGTTCTTCAGATTGATTCCTGGGTAACTTAACCATTCTATACCAGTACTAGTTCTTACACTCCTGGACTATACGCCCATACTTACGAAAGATAACCGGTGAATTCTTCATAGGAATGAATGTGCGGCCTAAATCAAGGATAGGTTTCGTTGCGACAGAAACCCTCAAAACGAGAAGCCTGTCTTCCCATTGATATGTTTTTTTTTGTGGTTTCGTTCATAGCATGCCATTGGTCTTCACCGTCTATCGCCCGGGGGTTGATTGTAGATGATTGGCAGAGTACCGAAGAAAACTGATAATATCCTCCAAGGTCATTGTTCATATGCCATTCATATTTGTGGTGATGTTAATATATACCACAATGAGTGCCAGCCACGAAGAAGAGAAATATTCTTTTGATTTTTCCATAGCTTACGAGCTCACCCACATTGTGGATAGGCCTATGCTTCTTCCCAATTACAACTGGATAACATGGTAACCTTTTAGGCATCGCCCTCTTCTCCGGAACTTATCAATATTCCGCTGTGGTGTTAATTGTCTTGGCCAACACAGTCCAATCATTGATTTATGTAATTGTAAACGCCAAACCAAAGGCATCTTCAGTTGTGCCATTCTATCGGACAATCTACCAATACACGAAAGCAGGTTGGGATAGCTTCAAATCTTAAACTGTGGAAGCACCTGTCTCAGCTTTCTTTAAAAAAAACTCATTTCCGAGCTGATTCTGTCCAGCATAGAAATTCTATCCCCACGAAATATTCCAACAAAAGCTAAATGTCCAGCTTGAATGTTCTGTGGCCATGAACTACCGCAACCACAATTATTCTCTCTAGAAGAGGGGTCGATGTAATAGAATGCTAGCATCATTCAGAACTGCCTGCAAATACTGCAAGAGAATACTGAAAAATGCAAAGTTCAGCTATGCACAGGCTATCAAAGCCAAAATAGAAGACGGAAAACTTTGATATCGTGAGTTCTGGAAAATCGAATCCGCAATTGTCAATATAAGCAAAGTGTCAGCAGCCTCCATTATAAATGCGCCTGGTGTTGTTCGCGTAAGATAAAAAGCTAAGCTATTTTGGCAATTGACTTTGCCTCTATCTCTACGATAGGCGACATGGGCATTTCATTACCTGACTTCCCCCACTTCACGGAGTTGAGTGATATTGCTATCTCAGCTCTGGATGTTTCCAAACTTATCAAAAACCTTGACACTACGGAGGCTACTGGTTCGGATAAGGCCCCTGTAGTTTTTCTTCAAAAATATTGGCTCAGAACTCTCGCCAGTCTTGGCAAAGGTGTTTAATTGTTGTGTGAAAAATACCTCCTAAGCTCTCAGCAGATATGGCTGTAAGCCATATCACTTTGAAGCACCGGTTCCAGCACGGTTGCTGAAATTAAGCAACATGGAGCCTGATCAGTACCTAGATAGGTGACCGCTTGGGAATACCAGGTGATGTAATCTTGGATATGCTTGTGGTGTAATGGATAATGAATCGGAATTTTAATCGGAGATCCGATTTTCAACTCCCGTTGGTTTGGTTATATTCACACGCGTAAATACACTTGAGAAAGGTATGAATTCACTTCTTCTCCCCCAGCTATGGTTTAATTAGTTAGACTTTCATTACTAAATCATTTTTACCTAAAAAAATCTTACAATGTAAAAAATATTGTTTTCCTTTAAATAAGCTGCAAAGGACTGATAAACTATAGAAATTGAATCAATCAAATCTTTGAAAATGTCTTGTGTTTTCATTGTGTACAAGAATGCAGATGAAACATAGTACTTGTCACGATTTGTCCCATTACTCATGTTATGCCACTGGCAACACTGCACGTGGTTTAATACAGTTTCAACATCATTAATTGGACAATAAATAACATTAATTGAATGGATATCAAAACGAGAAAGCTTCTTACTTGTCACCGCCCGCATCATCCTAATGTTTATGTTGATCGTTTGTGTGCGTGCAGATCCGAATGAGGCAGAGGATTAGTTCAACGATAACTGTCTTGCAAAACCGCAACAATTGGTCTTCAAAGATACAAGAAAACTACAGAAAACAACAGAAAACTCAACGATGATCTGTATCAAAGATGAAAGAAATAAGATACTTTATTCCTCATTAGAGGAAACCAACATTCAGATAGAAATTTCAAGTTTGATGAAGAAGTAGAAATGAACCATAATATGCAGCGGCATTAACCTAAAAAAGAGAGCAAAAGCAAATGCAATGTACCTTGTGCCAGATATTTTCCTTTTGTGATGATTGCATTTTTATTAAGCGGATAGATTCTAACAACTGTACGGCGTTTCAACTTAAAATTGTTTTTTGGCGGGTGGACGTCGGTGTCTGGACCTGGGACAAATTGTTGTTGCCATTTGAGGAAATTAATCACTGCAGGCACATTTCAAGCTGATCTAATGCCAGAAAAAAAAAACTTTTGATCAAATTTCTGATCAAGTTGATGAAAATTTTCCTGAATTGTATCCCGCTTCTCCTATTATCAAAGGTATGAAGAAGAAACTTGCTCAGAATTCTAAAAAAACCTCTTCGTTCGGATTCTAACTAGGTAACAATACTTTTTACAATGATTTTAAATGTTAAACAAGTGACGGTGGGGTAATGGATAGCGGCTCGGTTTAAGGAATCGAAGAGCTGAGTTCGAATTCCAGTCGGATCCATTACATTCATTTACAGGCTAATACTCTTGGGAAAGGTAGGAATCCTCTTCCTCTCCCCCCAGCTATGAGTAAATAACATTACAGACTGGGTTCTATAGCCTTGGGTAGTAACCAGTCTAGGGGAAAGTAGCTGTGAATTCAAAACTGTAACTAGCCCTGGCGTAGCACATAATATCACATCTAAAGAAAAGTTCGTTCGCATTAGCGCGATGATCCCGATTACGATCGACATATAGACAGTATAATGCACTAAGTGAACCTTCAAAATTGGATTTGTTTATGAGAATTTAATTTGACATGTTAAGATCGCATGTAACTGTTGAGAAACACAAAGATCCTAAAATTTCAAGCCTGTTCCGGTGGGCTGCAAGTGAAAATGTAACTGCATAGGAATATATTACTTATTGTTCCAGCAACAACTTTATATAATGCGAAAGTGGAGGGCAAACGATGCGACTGTTTATGATGAGTGGTCAGTAAAGTTTATATTTTGAATATGACACATGATCCAACATTATCTGGAATCCTAAGAGTGAATAAAAATTGCAGCAGAATTGTAAATTAGTTTTATTGACCGAATCTGTGAAAAGATGCCTCAAAATTCTTCAAGTCAAATCCTATCTGTCAGATTGTAGGAAAAACAAATAAAGTAAAACTTCTTAATGTTAAGTTTAATGTCATTTCTGACTTTCCAAGACTGCAAAATACGAATCAACTAATTAGTTTTCTTGGTATGACTGGCCACTGTAGAAAGTTTTTCTCTAAATTTCTCTTCTGCCAGTGAACCTTTGGACCAATTTCTGGGAAGAAAGTTTAAATTAATTCAGTCAGAGGAATGAGAAGATGAATTCTATGGGCTATAATCCGTTTAGAAAATTGCGCCAATGATATCTTCACCAGATTCTCATTCAAGCTGGCTGTCGACGCCAGTGAGTTTGATGCCGGGACAGTTCTATTCCTAGAAGATAACTATAGACCATCCAATTTTAAATTGTTCACGAATATTTAGCAAATATCAATTTTTCTATAATTGAAAAATAATCTGTTCCTCTCTGATTCTATATAAGCAGAGGATTGATCCTAAAGCCTTGTGGTAAAAAGTGAGAAGGCTGGACGTGGTACACATTAGATACGGCGCCAAACACCATCAAGAGCGACAGGAATTTTTGTCCATAACAGAGACTTCAATGGGATGGCGTACAGACATATGTCACTCCAACTGCTCATTCTTTGATTTTGGACATAATTGTTCTCAGTTGATTAAAACCAGAGCATTTTGTTTTACTTAGCGCTTCAATCGGATCCATGGTTCTCCCAGGTAATACTGAACATAAATTACCCTCATAACGTAGGACTTTTATCTGCTATATTCGTGCATCACATAACTGATATTGGACTCCGTCACATAGAGCTGTACTGACAATGGTCGTCATTGATTTTCCGACGTTCTTGTCCTTGATATCTTGAACGAACCTGGCATTCCTGAGAAGTTTTGATCGTCAAGATGTTTTTCCTTTTGGCTACTGGAAACGCATTCATATCAAAGTAGTGGAGCTCTTTTCTTAGATTAAACACAAAGGACCTGGCGACATTTTAGAAGTCTGCCTTCTCCGAATATGCGTGGTTGGACACCAAAGAAACGACAACGGCATGCTTTTTCACGTCCTGCGTTAAAGTCGAAGCTTCCACTGCGGGACTGAAATAAAAAATTAAAATAACAAAATTTTAATCAAAGCACATATGGCTTTCTGTTTTCTCAAATACCTGTTACATCCTGTATATATTTATTACACTCATTTCACACAAAGCAAGGTATATAAAGCTACTAAAACGCAAAGGGTTACTGAATGTCAGAGAATATGAGAAAAGAAGCATTAAGAATTAAGAATATAATAGATAACGATTGACATTGCAATTAAATTTTTGAAGATTAAAATTAACTTGGAAGCAAAAATTAGAAGAGAATTTCATAAGCGAGAAGTGACACAGAAGAAACTGTTAGCAAAGAACTAAAGAATAAATGCAGTTGAGTAGTGCGCTGAAATTCATAAAGTCTAGGCACTGTTAGAGTTTTTGGGTACTCTTTTGTGCTAGTGAGCCAACCAAAATGAGCTGACTCATTTTATAGTTGACCAATATAAGTATTAACCAATCAGAAAGCTTAAAATATTCAATTCGACGTGTATTAAAAGGCAGCCGTGTTTTTTCTGAATATTCACTTGCCAACCCCCGAGACCTTCGAAGACTGAAGAATAACGGAAGAGCTGCTGCTGCTATTGGCAATATAGTCAGATCCAGTAGAGTGTCTGACTCTTTAACGTTGTTTCGTAGAACAGATTACGTACTACGCTGGATTCTATATTCATAGACTACGACGAACATGGTCAATAGGTACCATAGAGGAAAGTAAAATATTTATTTTGTAAAATACAAAAATATGACAGAAAGCTAAAAGTGGGACTGTGGAAGACTGACCCTATTATGTCTTATAATTAAACTTAGCTAGCCACAATTACTGATCCAAATATACCACATTATTCCTTACACTAAAACAACACATACTTACTAACCGTTCGTTGTACAGCCATCGTAATACCTCGGAGTCTCTATGGGAGCGGGGGATAAAAATGACAACATTTAAAAATGAAAATATATACCACAGATGAAAGTTCATCAGAGCAATTACGATGAAATGTATTTATTAAAAAACGCACCGTTAAGTTATATTACGGCAGTGGGAATATGACTGAAGGTGAAATGTCGTGTCAGGACCAATAACATTGCAGATTCTTGTTTCATTTTTACCCATGATGTGTGTGTTTCCTTTTTATAATTGCAAATTGGACAGGCATTTTCTTTTCACGTTGCAGGGACCTAACAGTCATATGTTGTGTAATAAAAGAAAAGAGAATTTCAGTCCTGTTTTGTTTATAATATATGTTATATTTTGTTTTTTTATGTTTATACATATGTAATGTTTATGCAAAGAAAGTTTTTTATCTTTCACCTTTTCATTTTCATTGAGAAAGGGTACGTACGAATAAAGGTTGGTAGGAAAAAAGAGTTTTCTATCTGTATGGGTACCTTTATAAGAGCAAAAGTACCTTCTCGCCTTTCCCAACATCTGTGAGTGAACACGACGGAATATTTACATGAATACATGCAAAAAAGCTCTATCTTTTATCGGTAAGGAAGTGTGACTGGATGTGTTAGCCTTTAGGCTCATACTCGCGGTGCAATTGCTAGCTACCTCATCTTGCAGATTATTTGTCGCTGACTAGTGTATTCGGATCTCATTTGTGTTCCACACTTGTCCCCTTGGGCATGATAAAAACAGCGCCCAATAAAAACTTATTTACCTCATGTTTTCAAGGTTTGCATTATATTCATCCATTCCAAACCATAACAGTTTGACCAAAATTTAAACAAAATTTATTTATTAATATATATATATATATATATATATATATATATATATATATATATATATCTTGAATATAACTATTTCACTTTTGTTTCCCGAGACTTTGAATTATGACACTTTGTGCCCTCCACACGAGTTGACTGACCATTCAACCACCTGATGAATATTCATGAATGTTCTCAAATTTAAAAGCCTTGATAAACCAATAACATCATTTCCCTTGTATTATAAACACGTGCAACATAATGAATCCTTATATTTTCCTTGATAAAAGTCCGTCAGAGGACGAAACGCGTTGGCTAAAGATAGATTTTCCAGTTGTCTTTTTAGTCATTTTGTTCCTTCTCATATACACTATATCTGAAAACAATTCACACACAAATACACTCACTCAATTACTCGTCAATAGCAAAACTGATAGAATCTCTGACCACGTGATTATTTATAAGAAGGAGGGGAGATCGCTAACCCAGTTGATAGTTAAATAGTTTACGAAATTGTTTGAATGTTGATTCAATATTTGGGAAAATGTGGCTTCCTCCATATTTACAACTTCTACAGCATAACACGTTCTTGTATTTCTCATAACGAATTCAGGAAGATGACTGCCATATTCGAAAATAACTTTCCGGTGCTAACGTTGAAAATCCCTCCCCATCAGCAAATAGCGTTACAAGTCTTTCATAATACGCAAGCGAATGACTGAATATAGCCTATCATTAAGTTTCAGACTAACAACGACTAATCCTCTAGATTGACTCCGTAGACTTTTGTGTCTTAGTTTTCTGCTTTGATGAAGGAAAACGTTATAATTTAAAAGAATAAACTCTGTTTTCGATAATAAAGATTTCGGAAGTACAAGAATCAATCAAGTAAGGCGTCAAACATTTTCGTTTTTAAGTTATACTTAATTAGGATTAATTTAGTTTTTTCTAATTTATTTTTTAACTGTTTTTATTTTTGAACTGTTTTACTCCATCACAAAATATTCGTCCTGGGTAAGACGTTAAACTATGTCCAGCAAGAAATCCTCTGATCAAGAGGTTTTGAGGAGTGTGGAACCACCTCTTAATTGCTGGTATTCCCAGGTCCACCCTGACCCGGGGTGGTAACACCTGTTAGGGTCCCAACTATGGGCAGATAGTTAACTATTATCAGCAATACTTTTTTGAAAAACATATTATTGATGTTGGTATGTCGTAAAACAAAATAAGCCAAACCAATCTACACCAAAGAATACATATTCTATTAATACAAATCTATCCTAAAAATGTTGTCGGCATTAAATAACCCATTGAGGTTGATATGCCGTAAAACAAAATAAGCCAAACCAATCTAAGTCAAAGAATACATATTCTATTCAAACGAATCTATCCTAAAAATATTGTCGGCATTAAATAACCCATTGAGGTTGATATACCGTTTAACAAAATAAACCAAACCAAACCAAACCATCCCTCTTTTAGCGTTTTACAAAAGACCAGCATCATATATCAATTTAAATATGATTTGGAAAACTGCATAACTGACAAAAGTGTTAATAATATGTAGATTTGGTTTTACTACAACGACCATGTCTAGCAAACTGACGTTTCATTTAGGAGATCATAGTTCATTCTCAGAGTATTTCAAGGAACATCCATTATCATATTAAGAGTTCACTCAGATATTAATCGAAAATTACGACAGTACTCCGCCAAGATAACAATTAACAAAAACTTGAAATTCTAGAGGCACTTCATATAAGAGAATTGCGGCCAAAAATAAATAAAATCAACTACGACTATAGCAACAACGTTCTTAAATGTTTATAGCGGCAAATCTTTAAACATTCTTAATTAGAATTGATATAAACTACAATTAAAATATCTTATGGACCTATAAAAATATACACGTGAATTACCTCCCTTGTATAACGGGTAAATATTTTGAATCTTACGGTGCTCACGCAAACATATCCACAGTCACTCAAGCCCTGAAGATGATCACGAAAGTGGTTGAAAGTTCTTGGGAAAATAAAAAAAAATACTTGAAATAAAATTTTGGAATTTTTCTTAATCACTTTTCGACAGCTACCAATAAATTAATCTGTGAGATTGAAAGGATTAAAATTAATTCAGAAAGACATAATATGTCTAAAGTATTTAAACAAACACACGCGCACAGACACACATACACACACATACACACGCGCGCGTATATATATATATATATATATATATATATATATATATATATATATATATATATATATATATATGTATAAATATATATATATATATATATATATATATATATATATAGATAGATAGATAGATAGATAGATAGATAGATAGATAAATAGATCCATTTTAAAACTGCTCGTAGGTTTTCTTCCAATGATTATAAAATGATTGATTTGTTACGCCACACAACCCATTAAGGATTATTTAGACAATAGAGAGACAATACTTTTGATGATATTTACGTGAGTTTACTTTGAACAGAATCAATAATTTTGATGAAATTTCTTGAGTGCACACTGAAGAGCGAAAGTACTTTTGATGTTAATTTCTTCAGGGCACAGCGACGAGACACAATTTCTTTTGGTGATATTTTCTTGAGGGCACACTGAAGAGAGGCAATAATTTTGATGAAATTTCTTGAGGGCACACTGAAGAGCAAAATTACTTTTGATGTTAATTTCTTCAGGGCACAGCGACGAGACACAATTTCTTTTGGTGATATTTTCTTGAGGGCACACTGAAGAGAGGCAATAATTTTGATGAAATTTCTTGAGGGCACACCGAAGAGCAAAAGTACTTTTGATGTTAATTTCTTCAGGGCACAGCGACGAGACACAAATTCTTTTGGTGATATTTTCTTGAGGGCACACTGAAGAGAGGCAATAATTTTGATGAAATTTCTTGAGGGCACACTGAAGAGCAAAAGTACTTTTGATGTTAATTTCTTCAGGGCACAGCGACGAGAGACAATTTCTTTTGGTGATATTTTCTTGAGGGCACACTGAAGAGAGGCAATAATTTTGATGAAATTTCTTGAGGGCACAATGAATAAATATACTTTTGAATATATTTACTTGAGGACACAGTGAAGAAAGACGATAATTTTAAAGTTACTTAATTTAGGGTGCAGTGAAGTGAGACAGTACATTTATATATTTTGATGGCACAGTAAATAGACACAATTATTCTTAAGATATTCTTTTGAGGGCAAAGTGAAGAGAGACAATACTTTTGCTGATATTTACTTGAGGGCACAGTGAAGTGAGAGAATAATTATGATGTTATTTTCGTAATATCACAGTGAACAAATACAAATATTTTGATAATAATTACATGAGTGCACATTGGAGAGATACTTATATGATATTTGATATTTGATGATATTTATTTTTGGATTAAAACTAGAATTTTGGTGATATGTTCCTGCGTGTACAGTGATGAGTGTCGATTCATTTGATGATAATTTTGTCAGTGTACAGTGAAGTTGAAAAATACCATTGATTATAATTTTTCAGGACACAGTGAAGAATGGCAAAACAACTCATGTGTTTCCTTCCAATGACTGTGAAGTGATTGATTTCTTACTGTTTATCAACCAATTAATAATTATTTGAATGTAAAACAGGATTTAGGAGCATACATATTGTTCTTTTTTGGCAAGTAATTATTGTAACAAATATATCTGGAAGGTTACAATACTTTCTGCAGAAGAAGTCCCATATTTAACCCATATATCTGGAGAAGAAGACAAGGATTAACACATATCAAAAGCTTTTTTGTGCGTGAGTAAATGGACTGACGGTTCATGGATTTGTCATCCATTTTTCACCCGTACATACACTTGGGTGGGAGACAATACTTTTCAAGATATTTTCTTGACGGCACAGTGAAGAGTGACAGCTTTTGATGACATTTTCTTCAGGGCAGAATGAAGAAAATCAATAATTTTGATGGTATTTTCTTCAGGGCACAGTGAAAATAGTCACTACATTTGATACTATTTTCTTGAGGGTATAGTGACGAAAACACTATACTTTCGATGGCAATTTCTTTTGATTACAGTGGAATGATACAATACTTTTGATGCTATTTTCTTGAGGATGCAGTGAAGAGAGTCAATACTTTTCATGATATTTGAGGCAATAGTTTTCATGATATTTTCTTTTGAGTACAGTGGAATGATAAAATACGTTTAATGCTATTTTCTTGAGGGTGCACTGAAGAGATAAAATAATTTTGATGGTATTTTCTTGAGGTCACTGTGTACAGAGACAAAACTTTTGTTTATATTTTCTCAAGGGCATAATGGAGTGAGACAATATTTTTGATTGTATTTTATTAAGGGAACAATTCAGAGAGACAATACTTTTCATGATATTTACTTGAGGGCACAATGAATTGATACAATACTTTTATTGTTTATTCTTAAGGTCACACTAAACAGAGACAATTCTTTTAATGATATTTTTAGGGCACTGTGATGTGAGATTATACTTTTGATGTTATTTTCTTGATGGCACAGTAAAGATAAACAATACATTTGATGATATTTTCTTGAGAGCGCACTTTTGACGATATTTTCTTGAGGGCAAATTGAAGAGAGACAATACTTTTGAGGGCACTGTGAAGGGCGACAACGCTTATTTTGATATTTTATTGAGGGCACAACGAAGAGAGACAATTCGTTTGATGATATTTTCTTCAGAGCCTAATAATTTGAGACTATTCTTTAAGAATATTTACTTGAGCGCACAGTGAAGTGAAACAGTACTTTTGATGAATTTTTTCTGAGCGCAATGTGAGCATTCTTTTGATGTTATTTTCTTCTGGGCACAGAGAAATAGAGAATTTCTTTGATTATAGCTTCTTGAGCTCACAGTTAAGAGCGATACTTTTTAGTGTCAATTTTTATGATTTCTCAAATTACCCAGATAATATTTGGTCAAAATTTCGTGGAGGAGGCCACAGTGTAGAGAGAGCATTATTTCGATTCTATTTACTTGAAGTCCCATCGAAGGGAGATAAATTCTTTTGAAGATATTTTCTTGTCGGTACAGTTAAGAGGGAATTCGTTCTATGATATTTTCTTGAAGGTGACGTGAAATAAGACAATACTGTTGATGATATTTTCTTGAGGGCGCAATGGTGGGAGACAATACTTTTGATGATATTTTCTTGAGCGCACACTTAAGAGAGAGCATAATTTCTATGATGTTTCTTTAGCGTACATTAAAGAGAGACACTACTTTTGTTAAAATTTACATGAGTGCTCTGGGAAGGGAAACAATTATTTTGATGATATTTTCTTTGGGGCACAGTGTAAAGAGAGTATTGTTTTAGTGACATTTTCTTGAGAGCACATTGAACAAACCTATATATTTAATGATTTTTTTTTTAGGGTCAAGTGAAATGAGAGCATTCGTTATTTATAATATTTTCTTGAGAGATGAAGTATTCTTTTGATAATATTTTCTTTATGGAATAGTAAAATGAGTGTATTATAATATATTATTTTCTTGCGGGCACAGTGAAGGGAATTTCTAATTTTGATGAGATTTACTTGAGGTTAAATTGAAGAGTAAGTGTTTTTTTTTGTTCTTGCAATTTAGTGGAAACAGTGAATAGAGAGTTTTCTTTTGATTATACTTTCTTGAGGAAATAGTGGAGAGAGAGTATTTTTGAATGATATTTTCCTGAGGACACAGTGAAAAGGGCGTATTATTTGTTGATATTTTCTTGTGGTCACAGTGAAAAGAGAATATCCATTTGATAATATTTTCTCGAGGGAACAATGAACAGATAATTTTATTTTGATGTTATTTTCTCCAGGGCACATTGGAGAGTCAGTATTCTTTTGATGATATTTTCTTGAGAGTACAGTAAAAAGAGTGTATTATCTAGATGATATTTTCTTGAGGGCACAGAGAAGAGAGAAAGATTCTGATGATATTTTCTTGAGGGCACAGTGAAAAAGATTTCCTTTGATTAATTTTTCTTGAGCGTTCAGGGAAGAGCGATAATTTTTGTGGAAATTTTCATGAGTACATACAAATACGAGATAATGTTTTGATGATAGTTTCTGGAGGGCACAGTGAAGAGAAAGAATTATTTTGATTCTATTTACTTGAAGGCAGAGCGATGAGAGATATACTTTTGAAGATATTTTCTTGCGGGCAAAGTGAAGAGAGAATTCGTTCGATTATATTTTCTTGAGTGTGCAGTGAATAGTGCTAAATCTATTGGTAAATCACTATTGATGCCACAGTTAATAGAGTTTCTTTGTTCACATATTGTCTATCTTCTAAATTTAAATTATTCTTTTGCGGAACAAAATTAACAGAACTTAACATAACCAACATCTACTTCTTGCCATTGTTTCTTAGTTTTGAACCTATCTTGAATGTGTGTTAAATGCTATCTTAGTTTTGGCTGCTACAGAGATATATATTCTTGCTCCACTTGATTTATTAATTTGTTATGACACCAGGTGTATAAAGACCATGCGTTGTTTATTATATAGGTTGGAGCCATATTTGAAAAGTCTGGGAACTAATATTTATCTTCAGGTACAAATCAGGGATCAGTTGTCTGCGGTTATTTTTTTTATGTGCTTCTTAATTAAATGAAGATGTCGGCAATGCAAAATTTTAAAATATAGTAACTATTTTAATTAATTTATTTTCTAACATGTTTCAGAAATATATAACTTGCGTATTAGGGGAAAACACGTTGGAGTAATGGATAGCGGCTAGGATTGAGGAATTGGAGAGCCGAGTTCGAATTCCATTCGAATCCATTATATTCACTTACGCGCTAATACCCTTGGGAAAGGTATGAATCCTTTTCTCCCCCAAGCTATGGGTAAATAGACCGTGTTCTATAGACTTGGATAGCAACTGGTCTACCGCAGAAAGAAATGGCAACCTGCCGCGGGAAAAATCTGCCTCGTCAGACATGTATCGAAAAATACATGACCGCCTAAGCGTGTATCACGCATGGCATATAACTGACTGTGATGCCAATAGAGAGAGGTCGAGTAATGGATAGCGGCTTGGACTGAGGAATCGAATCCTTTACATTCACTTACGTGCTAATACCCTTGGGAAAGCTACGAATTCTCTTCTCCCCCAAGCTATGGGCAAATAGCAAAACAGACCGCGTTCTGGGATGGCAACTGGTCTACCGCAGAAAGACATGACAAACATCTGCTTCGTCAGTCGTGTATCGAAAGATACATGATCACCCAAGCGTGTATCACGCACCGCGCATAACTAACTGATATGTCAATGATGAGAGGCATGTTTACGCTCTCGTTGGATAAAAATTACTTATAATAATTTTAAAACAGTTCTTACATTTTTCTGAAAGTGGTTGTGTGACGGGTCAGAGGATACCAACTGCATTTCATCGCTAATTCTATTCTTACTGATTAATGACCGTGTAGTTAAGGTTTCAATGGACGCACTACTGTTTTATCTCATGTGCCTGCTGTAGAGCGATGCGAGTTCAGTCTTCACGTGTTATCTTACAGCAGTGATACATTGACATCGCTACACTTATTACACAGTGACCTATGAAAATTTTAGCAGGAGAAATAAACTACATCCAATTTCAAAATTTAATTACGTAATCCCTATTCAAAATAAACAGTATTTTGGACTAGTATGGAGTAGGTCCTCCATTTGCTAGTCTTGCTTGTATTCGATTTTTCATGGATTTGTTCAAATTATCAACAATCGTCTGCTCCATATTGTGCCACTCCTTTAGCAATGATTCTTTAAGGGTTGCCACTAACGTGATTTTGGTTGCACGCTCTCGACGTCTTCGGTCTAGGTGCCCCAAACGTGCTCTATAGGATTCATGCCAGGATTTTGGGCTACCCGTGACAATGACATGATTCCTTGCGATTCCTTCCAGGCCTTTGATACTTTGCGAATATGAAATTGCGCTCCATCTTCCTGAAAAAGGTAGACATTCTTATCAATCTGATTGATTTCAAATAGTGGAAATAGTCCTTTCTCTAATATATGACAGTATTTTGGACCATTCAACCGCTCGTCAACAAGATTCATCTCAGATTTCCCTCCAAACCAGATAGCGCCTCCCACACCATTACACCAATCCCTCCGTGTTTCACGGTCGCCTGCAGACATTCAGTGTTCCAAGTCTCATTCTGATTTTTCCAAACATAAACCAATCTCGAAGTAGAATATTGGCTGGATTTACTTTCATCTGACCAAATTACAGACTGCCAAAATTTATAATCTTTGCTCTCGAACCCTCTCGCCCATTACATACTCCTGTTCCTGTTAACCTCTGAAATCAAGGGCTTCTTTCTTGCAACTTTTCTTTGATAGCCTAGCGCTTCCAGAGTCTTTCTCACTGCATAAGGCGACATTTCGATGCTGTTGGCGCCATCTTTGACGTTCTGACGACAGTTTCTGGTGATTTTCCCTCCCCAATCCGTCGACATAAAACATTCGACAAGAATTATCTACGATTTTAATGTACGTGACACGTGTCTGACCAATGAGAAATGACCCAAGCACAAAATAAAAATAAAAACAAAATAATTTAATCCAAGGAAATAATATACAAATTAACAAACCACTCCTGCCATAATAATCGTTAGAATAGACGAAAAAAGAATAAATAAAAATAAAAAATAAATAAGAAAAAACAAGTAAAAATGATAAATACAAATAAATAAAAAATAAGTAAGTAATAAATAAATTAACAAACCACTCCCGCCAAAATAACCGTTAGAATATACTACAACAATCAATCCAAAAAAAATAGCTATAATTACATTCCCGGACCATAAAAAACTACTATATAATCAATTAGAACACATCTAAAAAATTCTTACTACGTTAGTTAAAAATCAAAAACCGAAAAGAATAAATAAAAATATATAAAATAAAATTAAAATAAAAAAAAACAAGTAAAAGAAATTAATCCAAATGAATAAATAGACAATAAACAAATTAACAAACGGTTCCCGCCAAAATAGCCGTTAGAATAAACTGAAAAGAATAAATAAAAATAAACAATCAATAAAGTAAATAATAACAAACCACTACCGTCAAAATAACCGTTAGAATAGACTACAACAATCAATCCAAAAACTGGACGAAAAAATAGATTTAATTACATTCCCAGGCGAAAAAAAGTACTAAATAAACGATTAGAACTCATCTCACTTTTTTTTTACTACGTCGCTAAAACATCGAAAACCGAAAAGAATAAATAAGCATATATAAAATAAAAATAAATAAAAAACAAGTAATACAAATTAATGCAAATAAATAAATAAACAAACCACTTCCGCCAAAACAACCGGGAGAATAGAGTACCCACATGCTCCACTGACACGTATATATAAATAGTCGAGAAAAAAACCAACACATGTAGCCGGATGATTGCCTCTAATATGAAACAGTCTGTCGCCTCTGAGTGTTGACTTCAATCTTCACTTTTATATTTACATACATTCTGTCTCTGATATTAAGCACTTTACCCGATAAATATAGCACACCTCAAAACTATATCGTCATATATATATATATATATATATATATATATATATATATATATATATATATATATATATATATATATATATATATATATATCTATGTAGTAAAATATATATACATATATATATATATATATATATATATATATATATATATATATATATATTCAAATAATAGGAAATAGCAGTCATATTTATAATTCAGTGTTCTATAATATAGTTTATATATATATATATATATATATATATATATATATATATATATATATACATAAACACACACACATGTATATATATATATATATATATATATATATATATAATTTTGCATTATTTTGTTTGAAATGACGGAAAATATATATATGCCAGTTATGAGTAGTCTGTTTATGCTTACTGTGGGTACAAATTACTTATATAATAGTTTTAAAATAGTTCTTCAAGTTCCTAAAATTTTTGAGACATGGGTCACTACATATCAACTGCATTTCAACGGTAATATTAAGATCTGTGAAGTTATTGTCTCACTGTAAACGCAATTACCCTGAATGAGAAGCGGTTTTCTATCGTTTGAGAAAGCGTGTGCATCAAATAACAAATTAATATTAGCGCTATGATTATTTGAAACCGTAAAAATTATGCTAGCATAGCTAGGCAACATTTTGTCTAAAATTTGACTTATTATATACACTGCAATAACATTAATCTAACCAATAAATATATGTGACGTCTGCATGAATGAGAATATCAAATCAGCGGGAAGTGCCAACACAACCAACACCACCAATTCAACAGCGCCGACTGAGCAGCGGGACAACATAGATCCGAGACAACTCAACACCAGAAAAACATAGCTTTTTATAACCCAATAAATATAAGTTATTAAAGGTTATAACATCAATTAGTTAATATCTTTTACAAATAAGGCATTTGAAAAGGCATTATGTTAAATATGAAACAGTATTTTGGTTTTAATTGTTTTTAATAAAGTAAATCGTAAATAAATTTGTATTTTAATAAAGTAAATAGACATCAAAATAATTCAATAGAACATTTGTTTTAATTATTTTAATAAAGTAAATCGAGAAATGCAAAAGAAAATGAAGCAGTTTTTTTATTTTTA
>OZ038477.1:16065225-16092725 GCA_964036315.1 Acanthosepion esculentum
TATAAGAGAGATTTTCTCTGGTCCCAAATTAGACACATACTTACCCAAACAAAATAGACCAAACCCGGATATAAGACAAACCCGGATATAAAACAAACCCGGATATAAGATACTTATTATCCGGTCCCGACAACTCTCTTATATCCGGGTTACACTGTATATATATATATATATATAGTTAAACCTAGAGATCCAGACAAACCTACCAAGGTTTCACCTAAGCGGATCGTCAGTGAATTTATTTAGTTATTTTGTGTACTCGTATCGGGGGTTTTTTCTTTGGACTTGCATGCTAGACGATTATTTTCGGCTAACATACATGTTCTTGGTTCTTTCTTTTTTTATACCTTTTTTTCCCTTTGATATTGGTTTGATTATTTGCAAATCAAGACACCGAAGGTTTTCCGAACGAGTATAGTTTCTTATACTTATAAGATTACTATTACTACTAGTCATATATATATATATATATATATATATATATATATATATATATATATATATATATATATTAGTTATAACAATTGTTGTCTTTACAAATATATTCATAAAATAGAACAATAATAACAGAAAAAAACACATTTAAAATGACGTCATATATAAACATAGAACAACAGAAAGAAAACTTAGTTACGAAAGAAAATGAAAAAAATAAAAGTAAGGAAAATGAACTTTAATAGACAAGACACAAAAAACGGGAATAAAATAAAAAATAAACTAGATTAACTGCCAATAACAAAAGATATAAGATAAAAATGAAATAAATACCAAGAGAAGGAGACAAAGAATAAAAATAAGTTTCACCGAAGGAAAATAAAATAAAAATGAAAACAACAAGAAGGAAATTATACATAGTCGTTTACACGCGAGAAAATATAAGAGGCTAGACAATAAAGGAAATCCATGAACGAAAAACAATAAAAAGAGAATAAAGTGGAGAGAAAGAAATCAGTTAGATCAAAATAAGATAAAAATGGAGGATAAAAAAGGATCTTAAAAGAGAGAAAGCATATTAAGCAACGAAGATAAAATAATAAAAAGTCGATCATACGAGACAAAATGACGGTTATGTATTCAAGAAGCCATGAAAAGAAAAACCATGAGAAAGAAATACAGACGAAAAAGGGAAGACAAAGAAAATTGTATGTAACAAAATGAAGATCCCAACTAAAGAAAATACATAATATGCCTTCATGCACAAACATATTTCACTAGTATCATCTCTGGCAGATTGAGGGCACATGAATTATATCTTTCTAAGATGTTCGATCCAGTTCGACCTTATATGAGACAAGATATCGGACTTTGATTAAGTAAGTATTGTGGTATCTCTATCTAAATTTAGTTATTCTTATTTTTCTTTGGCTAGATATATATCCTTGGAGACATAAAATTAGCCCTATATTAATTATTGTTATGTTACATCTACTTCTGAATTTAGTTAGATTTTTTTTTCTTTGGCTAAATATATGACCTTGGAGACATGAGTTCTATTTTTATAATTATAACATGTCCAAATGCTTAAAGGATTTGCGTTTAATTCTATCAATCAATCACATTTTGAAGTTTAAATTCTTCAATTTTTGTTCGTGAGATTCACAATAGTCCGTAGTGAAGTAATTAGGTCTGTAGTTACTGTTCATTTGCTCGGGACTGCCAGGTCTTGGTCATATGATCTGTAATCTATGCTCGCAGGTTACATCACCTGGTTAATCCCTCCTTCAAGAATTTAATCATCGTGACTCATATGTCCTTGTTCAATATATGCCCTCGAGTGAGTTGCCTGCTGGGGGATGGGTGTTTTTTTTATTTAGCGAAAATAGCTGGTCATAACATTTTTTATGGAAATAGCGATAGAGTAGTGATAGGATAATGAAGTAGCGTGTGTAAAAAAAAAGGTTGTAGTGAGGAAAATAATATATCACTCACAAGGTCGCGGAAACGCTTTTGATCCCTGTCAAGACTGGAAGGTAAATATTACTCAGTTCCAACCTGGATATAATAAGTAATATATTTGGCTTGATCTGACTCTTGGAAACATAAAGCATGACAGATGCAGTCAGGTACATTCTGCAGCAGTATGAGGGACCTACAATTTTCCAGCATCTTTCAGGGTTATCCTACATAGGAGTTCCACTTGAAGTTTGGGGAGACCTTGACTAACAATAGACGTTCAAAAGTGTCTCTTGATAGATAGATAGATAGATAGATAGATAGATAGATAGATAGATAGATAAGTAGATAGATAGATAAATAGATAGATAGATAGATAGATTTCAACAGCATTAGATAGATAGATAGATCGATAGATAGATAGATAGATAGATAGATAGATTTGAACAGCTTCAGATAGATAGATAGATAGATAGATAGATAGATAGATTTGAACAGACTAAGATAGATAGATTGATAGATAGATAGATAGATAGATAGATAGATAGACTTGAACAGCCTCAGATAGATAGATAGATAGATAGATAGATAGATAGATAGATAGATAGATAGATTTGAACAGCCTCAGATATATAGATAGATAGATAGATAGATAGATAGATAGATAGATAGATTTGAAAAGCCTCAGATAGGTAGATAGATAGATAGATAGATAGATAGATAGATAGATAGATAGATAGATAGATAGACTTGAACAGCCTCGGATAGATAGATAGATAGATAGATAGATAGATAGATAGATAGATAGATAGATAGATAGAGTATGAGTGAGAGAGAGGGAGATGGAGTAGGATATAGAAATATAGTGTGACATATATGAAGTGGAATGGGAGAGAAATAGGAAAAAAGCGAAGTAAAATGAACCAAACATATTTTTATTTCATTTAACCAATTAATCGTTAAAAAAAAATGATCGATGTACTTTTCTTGTCTTTGTCTCTATTTCACTCTCTCTTACATCTATGTGTAAGTGTGATGTGAGAGTCTTGCGAGACCACGTCTATAAAGACAGAGAGATAGATGGAGAGAAGTGGAGGGAGGAATGTTTGAATGGGTAAGAGGGAGAGTGAATGAATGAGAGAGATGAGTGTGTAAATTACCACAAGGTAGTCAGCGAGTAAGGGGGTAACATTACGAGAGGAATAAACAGGAAGAGAAAGTGTGAGTGGTTTGAATTAATTTGTGAGAAAAACAAAGTGAAAGAAAAAATGGCAGTTTTTATAAACTCGGAGAGTGCTCTCTTCTGTCACACAAACAGACGGTAAGACGAGAAACTACATCCGTGTCCGAGGTAAGACGACAAACTACATCCTACAGCAAGGTCTTTGATCAGCAGCTTTTGAGGAGCGTAGAACGACCTCTTAATTGCTAGTGTTCCCATATCCACCCTGACACGGGGTGGTAGTACATGCTCGGGTCCAAGCTATGGGCAGAGAGTTAACCCCCAAACTGGGGTTAAAACACTATGAAAGTGTAAAAATGGGTTTTAATACCAGCAATACTTTTTTGGGGAAAAAATATTACCAGTAATACATTTTTGTAAAACAAAATATTACAAGAAATACATTTTTGGGAAAAATATTACCAGAAATACTTATTGAAAAAATATTACCAGCACTAAAAATCTTGTTGGCATTAAATAACCCATTGAGGTTGATATGACCGTAAAACAAACCAAAACACACTACAATCTAGAATTTAAAGAATGAGCTCGACATTCATATACTGAGCACATCTAAACTTTACTATCGCTGAGATGTTTCTACAATACGCTGACGCCTGTTGAAATCCTCACAGTATTCAGTATTTTTGACGTCATCGCTAACATTTTTATCGAGATTTACAAACTCTAAGTTACGTTCAATTTCACACACTAAGCGATGAAAGATGAATAAGCTGACTTGTTTGCTAAAATATTAGGTTGGTGCAAAAATAATGTCGTTTTCGCACATATGTTAGAACGTCAAAAAACGATATTATTTTTGCACCAACCTAATACTTTGTCAAAAATCCTACTTCGTGTTTTTTTACGCACCCTAGTAAACTGTACTTTGTGACCCCTTACATGTTCACACTTCTCTCCAAATCTGGTTTCTATCTGTCATTGGATTTCTAGAGTGTGTGACGGACCGACAGATTGACAAAGGTCACAGAATTTTATATAATTTATTATCATTATTATTATTAGTAGTAGTAGTAATAGTAGTAGTAGTAGTAGTAGTAGTAGTTGTTGTTGTTGTTTTTGTAGTAGTAGAAGTAGTAGTATTTGATTCTAAGGTAAGCCTTATTCTGTTTATTGAAAAGTAAACTCTGTAGCAGTAGAGGGCAAATTAGTTCGTAAATTAAGGTGAACTTTCTTCTGATGTCGATGTATCAATGCTGTGTCTCTGTGACAGAATCATTGTATTTACTGAAGCCATATATTTATATATATATATATATATATATATTTAATAAATTTATTTTAAGGATGGGCCACAATAATGGAGCATTTGATGGCATTCTACAAAAATCTCCAGTATATCTAGAGTGCCGATCAATCTTTGACAGGCATGCTTCTACGGTGGATTACACATTGCATCGAGCAAATGAAAGGCAAACACAAAAGCTCTTTATTCATAATTATTTTTCAATTCAACAGATTCTGGCATTAAAAAAACATAGTCATTATATGGTGCTTACCAGACATGGTATAAATGCATGGTTAGAAATTTGAGTTCATTTTTATAAATCATTACCCATGTAATTCTTGAAGAATAGCCTTGCAATCTTCAGCCTGCACTTCGTTTACAGATTGAGAATTTTGTCACAAACCTCTTTACTTATGCCCAGAATTGTTCATGTGGATGATTCTAAGCACAATTTTAACCATATATTCTATCTGACAAGTGCCAATAATCTGAATTGACTATATTTAGATTCGTCCTAAAGTCTGAGATAAAATTAGATTAATCTGTCCTTAGATGAATAACATCGAAATAAATATCACAGGCAATAAAATCATAAAATATATTGTAAATTGGGCAAATGCTGAAGAGGAAAACAGAATAATAAAAGAAGCAGTCAAGGGAGAAAACCAAAGAAAGAAGAAGTTAAAAAAATGTATATACAAGGAACAAAAGACGAAACTTAAGAATCAAAATAAACATTAAGAATCATTCATAAATTAATGGATAGATAGATAATGTAGAAATACACACTGAAGTTAGCACCGTGATTTTCTGGATATAAAACGCACATATGTATATGACACACCATTTTGTTGAAGATGAACTTTTAGAAAAAAAACATACTGCGGACATATTTGAATGATTTTTATTGGGAAACCGCCAAACTGATACGTTAAATCTTAATATATACAGATTTTTCATTTTATGTGTGAGGAGAGGATGAGAGGAAGTGGATACGCTATGAACGTCGCGTTTCACCGAAAGTTTATTGACTTCAGCTTCTTCAGGTAAAAGAATGAAAGGCGAAACTTTGTGTAAAGGAAATGCGTTGACATTTTCGAGGATAATATGGACGATAAATAGAATTACCTTTTCAAATCTGACGATCGGAAAACAGAAATAAATGTTTGTTTGTTTGCTTGTTTGTCAATTGATACAGCGAAACAGTACTGTCTGTGAATGACATAATTTAGCTCTTGAAAATACATTTCAATTGAGCACTGTTGAGTGATAAGCTAATTCTATAAACAACAGCCACCTGCACTAATGCAAAGCTCTTCAGTAAAATTGGCTGATGGGCATTTGTTTACATTTGTAAAAACAATACGCTAGATTTAGTTGTGTAAGTCTACCGAGTGAAGATAGCTCTGGCTGACACCAAATTAGTTCCTGGCTTGAGGTATTCAGAAGTCTAATCGCACTGAGGAGCTGTGATACAGCGAAACAGTACTGTCTGTGAATGACATAATATATATATATATATATATATATATATATATGTATGTATGTATGTATATCCTGATGACATCGCTAGATGATTGATTTTAACATGAAACAGACTGTCGCATCTGGGTCCTGACTTCAATGTCCACTTTTACATTTATATACGATCTATCTCTGATATTGAGTAAATTATCATAAATATGACATACCTTAAAATATATTTTTAGCAAATATATATATATATATGTTTGTGTGTGTGTGTGTGTGTGTGTGTGTGTGTGTGTGTGTGTGTGTGTGTGTGTGTTGCACCCGTTGGTGTCTGTTGAATGTTGCATCGGAACACTGATACTAGAAATTGTTTTTAATTATTATACATATATATATATATATATATATATATATGTGTGTGTGTGTGTGTGTGTGTGTGTGTGTGTGTGTGTGTGTGTGTGTGTGTGTATCTGTATTGATGTGCATACATCTAATGTATAATTGTAAGAAATATATGACAAAATACCGGTGAAGTAGACATTGGAAAATTACAAAATTTCACGAAGTTTTCACGGTCCCCTTTGAAGGGCATCTACAAAGTCACCTGAAGAGTTTTACACATAATTGATAGAGTTATAAATCCATATCATCCGTGCATATGCTCCAGTCGTGTTGAATTTTCGAATAATTATTTATTCTTACAAAACACATACACAGACATATATTCAATTCCCAGCTAGATACTATTTTATCAAACCAATTCTCTGTCTGTTTATTTCTCTTATATATATGTGTGTGTGTTTGTCTGTGTGTGTGTGTGTGTGTGTTTTGTGTAATTCAGTCAGACTAACGCATCCATATAGAAACTGAAAATACGTATACGAATCTCCACGAATATCCAAAAGATACTGACTAGAATGAGTATATATATATATATATATATATATATATATATATATATATATATATAATAAATATACATATATATATATATATATATATATATATATATATATATATATATATATATATATATATATATAAACAATTGGTTTATTAAAATAGCACATACCTGCGAGCTAAATAGGTACTGAACCCTACTATTAGTGGAGGTAGTTCGCTTCGTTTTGTGTCACCCTATCTTAGGCCTCCGTTGCAATTAGACATTATATTTTTTCTCTCGTCTCTTTCCAAAGTTGATTTTGCCTGGAAGATACAAGACATCTTCTTTTTCTGTCGTCCCACTTCCGGTGGCCATTCGTTGAAAGACCGTCTTTTGAGATACCCAGTTATAGACATTCAAACCTCGACGATTATTTTGGGAGAAATGGATGTAATAAGACGTGGCACACTGTAAAAATCTATCTATCTACAGGGAGTATGTTTGTCAGAGGTTTCGTTTATATGTAACTTCATGTGCATGGACACGTAAACACGCACACCCTCTGTCACACACATACATACATACATACATACATACATACATACATACATACACACACATATATATGTATGTATATATGAGGGTGATGAAATGTTCTCGGTCTGACCAAGTATAATTTTTTTCCCAAACTGTTATTTTTTGCCATTTAGTCAGATTTGTGTAAGTCGGTCGGGTAAGAGGAATTTTCGATATTCCATTGTAACGAGAAACAGAAGAAAGATGGAGAGAATGAGAAACAGTGAGAAAGGATGGGAAAGGAAGCGATGGATTATGGGACGACTGTAACTAAGTTAGAAGTCACAGAATATATAGAAGTAAAAGGAAAAGAACAAAATACGGGAGTAAAAGGACTAGAAGAAAATAATAAAAAAGCTATGAAGAATTATCGATAAAGGATAAATGATTAAAAAAAATACGAAAACAAAGTACATGTACATCGGAAGCAGAGATTCGTCTAAGTAAGAACACATTTTAAAGCAATAAAAAGCGATTGGGAGTTTAAAGGAGAGAAACTGAAACATTAGGTGAAGATAGAAAGAAAATCAAATGGATGGAAGTAAATGATAAAAAATAATAGAGAATTAAGTAAGTAACAAACAAGCGTGAAACAAAGAATAAAAATGATATTAACGCAAAGAAAATAAACAGATTTCGGACAATATGCCAAAAAAAAAAAAGAGAATCAAATAAGAAATAACATATATGAAATGTGAGAAAAATATCAAAGATCTTTACCCTTAAAAAATAGTGCGCCAACGTGCACTGTAAAATGGACAAAAACCGAGATAATTTCTTTTGTATGTATGTATATATAGCTAGCCACACGTATTCAAGTATACCTGTCTACTAAGGCGTCGAGCCAACCCCAACCCCTCAGGCGCATTTGTGTTTATTCAAAACCCACAGGGCACACCTGTTGTTTATACTGCAAACCTTAGTTACAGTTTCTGAGAAAAGAGCGTGTTATCTAGCGTGATCAAGGCCATCACGCTCAAGCCCTCGGCCACGAGGACTTTGGACTTCGTGCTAGCACAACTATCGACGGCCCCCGATCTTTTCGTCTACCCATTTGACTCACAAGTCTTTGGTCAACCCGTGGTAAGGTTTTCAAGCACTTTCCAAAGGTGCCGTACGTTGGGATCCACACCTCCACTCCGATAACACCAGAAAGTTTTCTTCCTGACAAATCGACCATGGTGAGATTCAAACCCGGGTCGCATAGTCAGAATGCGAACGTGCCCATATTAATTTCTTATAAAAAAAGCGGTATTTAATCTTATTTTTATTATCATTAAATTTTTTAAATTATATTTTAACTAAAAGGAAATAAGACAAATGTTAGGTTCTTGACTTTAGTGTATTTTTTAATAAAATGATTCTCCTTGAAATTTTCCATGCTCAGTGGATTTGGGGATTCTTTGCACAAAGTCACTATTGTTTTTACTTGTTTTCTCTGACATTATACATACATACATACATACATACATACATACATACATACACACACACACACACACATATATATATATATATATATATATATATATATATGTGTGTATATATATATATATATATATATATATATATATATATATATATATATATATATATATATATATATATATATATATATATGGAAAGTATTCTAAGGGAAGGACTTAAAGCAATGTAATTGGATTGTTCTTCCAGATTTATATATAGCCAGGAAAATACTTCAGGAATTTAAGTAAATTAGAGAAACCTAGTAAATTCTCATGATTCTTGGAGTTGACAATATGTCATACTAAATAGTCATGAATAAATAATACCGGTGTAAAATGGTTTAAAGCATAAATGGATGATATCTGCTAGTCTCTAATAAATTATCAAATTAAAATGGCTGCTGTTTAAGGTTTAAACGAAAAAGAAAAGCTGGCAAAGAGAAGAAATAATGAAATAAATGTGATTATAAGAGTGCAAATTAAACATTGCTGAGAATAATGAAGATATACAACAAAAGGGTGTGACAACTAAAATGTAAATTAAGTGAAATAAACTGAATGAACTGAAACATGAGTGAAAAGTAAGAAATAATATTAAAAGGAAATAAAGAAAAGAAATCGGATAAAGAAGAAGCTGTAGGAATGTGAGACAAAAAGGAATAATGAATGAAAATAAGGGTGAAAAAATAAAATTGATTTGAGGAAGGGAATAATGAAAAACCTATACAATGAAAGATAAAGAAATGCAAAGCAATTATAACCTATTAGAAGAAGAAGAAAACTAGGTTACAGCAGAAAGAATGAAAAAAAAGAAAAGAAAAGAAAATGAACTTTAATAAACAATACAAAAAACGGAAATAAAATAAAAAATAAACTAGATTAACTGCCAATAACAAAAGATATTAGATAAAAATGAAATAAATACCAAGAGAAAGAGACAAAGAATAAAAATAAGTTTCACTGAAGGAAAATTAAATAAAAATGAAAACTACAAGAAGGAAATAGTCGTTTACACGCGAGAAAATATAAGAGGCTAGACGATAAAGAAAATCTACAAATATGACAATAAAAAGAGAATAAATTAAAGAGAAAGAAATCAAAACAAAAAAAAGATAAAAAATGGAGGATAAAAAGAATCTTATAACAGAGAAAGAAAATTAAGCAACGAAAATAAGACAATAAAAATTCGATCATTCGAGACAAAATGGCGCTTATGAATTAAAAAATGACAAGGAAATGGAAAGAAAGAAATAAGGAAGAAAAAGAGAAGAAAGACAAACTTGAAAGGTATGTAACAAAATGAAAGATTCCATATAAAAATAAATAATATTAAGTAGATTATAAGAGATAAAATGAAACATGCTGAATAAAAGAATCCATTTGAATGAAATTAAAAGTAAAAATAGATAGAAAGCGAGAAAAATGAAAAGTATGAAAGGAAAAAAGAAATAACACCTAAACGAAGAAAAATGAAGATTCAGTATAAGATTAAATGAGTGAAATTGAAATGTGTTTAACAAGATAGAACGAGAAACAAATTGAAGAAATAAAGAGGAAAAAATAAATTTAAAACGACACTTAAAAACGTGTAAGAGAAAAACGAAGCAAAACTTAGAGGAAAAACAATAAAAAATGAAATGCAAGGAAACGAAATGAATTACGCGGGAAAGAGAGTAAATCAAACACAGAAAATAAAAAAAAACAAAAGCGTGGAGAGAAAAGGAACTTTTTTAATGGAAAAGTGTAAATGAAAATAATAAATAATAAAGAATAAATAAAGAAACGAAAAAAAATAATGGATTAAAGTAGAAAAACGTAAACGTTTTTGACAAAATAAGAGTAAAATAGAGAGAGAAATAATGAATGAGCTTGAGAAAGAATTAAAAAAGAGAAAACTGAAAGATTAAAAAGTGATTAAAAAAGTAAAACATAAAATAGGTAGAAAGATAAATTATCAAGAAAGAAAAGGATATGAAAGAAAAAATAATATAGACTGGAGAAAAATGAAAAAAATAAAAAGAAGAGAAGAAAATAAGGATAACATCAAACTCTTATGAGACAGAAAAAAGGAGTTAATAAAACTTAAAGGATATTAAAGTAAAGAAAATAAAAGAAACATTTGAAAGAACATACAAACATTAAAGAATAGAATGTAGATTAAATAAATTTAAACGAAACTTAAGGCAATAAAACAAAGAAGCAAAATATTTAACTCAGGAAAATCAAAAAGGAAACGAAATTTAAATAATAACCCAAATAATAATCCAAATATTAATTCAAATAATAATCCAAATAAACTCTTAAATAATAAAAATAACTCCAATAAAGATATACGGGATTCATTTTTGTTGGACAAGAAATATGTAAAGAAATAATATTTGAAGAATTTTAGAATGTGAACTTGTTTGTATTCAGAATCTTATTATATTTTAACCGTTCTTTTTTTATCTTAGTAATTTTTTATCACAGTTTTTTTTGTCTAATTCACTTCGATGGTTAAAATAAGAATCGCGTAATTAAAAGTAAATTAGTAATTAACGAACATCGGACACACATGCCACATTCAGAAAGGACGCCTTTCATAGAAGAATCTTTAACCATCTAAGTCGACCAAGCAAGAAAATAATGTACTATTGAGCAAAGAATTTATATTTTCCGCTTCAAACTTCAAATATTGTTTGCGATTTTAAAGAATATTTCTACTTCATAATTAATCTTATGTACGATATTTTTTTTATTTTTTATAAAATTCTCCATGAATATTTTTTTCGTTTTCTTTAAATCTTCTGGATTTCCTTTATGCAACAGTTTCAGTTTTTTTTTTCCTTTTTTTTATTGTTGTTCTTTCCTTTTTTTAATTATATTACACAGCTGTGCAGAATAAACTGAATGCTTTTATAAGATGTTTCGCAAATTCTTCATGACTTCTCTTTATCTACTTCGGTATAAAAATGAAAAGCAATACAGTGTAACCCGGATATAAGAGAGTTGTCGGGACCGGAGAAGAAGTATCTTATATCCGGGTTTCTCTTATATCTGGGTTTGGTCTATTATATATACATTAACACAGGCTCTAATTTAGGACCAAATAAAATCTCTCTTATATCCGGCATTATCATATATCCGGGTCTCTTATATCCGGGTTACACTGTACAATATGAATATTTGAAATCTAGGGGTAGTAGCAATATGGCAGTAGATTTATGGATCGTCAAGTCATCGATTTCAATGAGTAACATGGCTAAGGCGTCGTCAATGTTGGGTCTGCTTCATGAAAAAAAATGATACGGTTTGAATATACGATGCCCTTGGAAGAAATTCTCACTCTGGCACCATGAATGTTAGCGGGATCAAATTTTGCTTTTGAGAACAAACATCATCATCCAGTAAAATTATTAGTTACCCAGAAAAAAGTTGTGTGTTTTTTATTTCATTTTCCATAAGACATTCAAACGAGCCAGATGTTCAGTGTTGTATTACTGGGTAATTGCTAGTCCAGGTTCCATAAATTTGAAATAAAATCTTAATTTTGAATCTCATTAAACACAAATATTTTCCCTTAAAAGATGGTATTTAACATATTAGAAGCATAACAGTATTTTACCTCCATTTTCTTTGCGTGTCAATTGGGTAATTTCAATAGCCTAAAAGTGTAGTACAGTGTAACCCGGATATAAGAGACCCGGATATAAGATAAACCCGGATATAAGAGAAACACGGGTATAAGAGAGCTTTTCTCTGATCCCAAATTAGAGCCATACTTACCTAAACAAAATAGACCAAACCCGGATATAAGAGAAACCCGGATATAAGTGACTTCTTCTCCGGTTCCAACAACTCCCATACATCCGGGTTACACTGTATTACTAGGTAATTGTTAGTCCACGTTCTATAAATTTCAAATAAAAACTTCCCTTTGAATCTTATTAAATATAAATATTTTTCCACTCAGAGATGATATTTACGATAATACAAGCTTTACTGGATTTTACTACCATTTGCTTAGATTTGGGTGATTTCAATAACAATATAATATCCTAAAATATGAACGCATATTCAATATCAGGACCGAGTAGTACAAGCTCTGACTTAGTGGATACAGGGATTGCAATAAAGGAGCAATACTAAAAAACAAAACGATCTATCACATGGACAGCAGAATGAAGACTACAGGTTAGCTAAAATGTTGAGCTCGAAATTTTCTGAATGTTATCCACTTCGATAAATATTCAAATAAAGCTGGAGATTACTATCATTATGATAATAAGAACGAAGATGAGGGCATTAGTCTAAATGTAAATAATATAAATTGTCCAGTTAAGTCATTTGGACAAAGTAATAGAGACCCTTATCAAATGTGAACGAACTTCTTTCAGATAAACAATATGGCGTTCACTTCTTTAGGTCAATCGTCGATATGTTAATAATTAAGAGTCGTTCACGCGTTAGATTAGAACGGTTTTAGTGTTAGACTTCTTTATGTGCTGTATCCCTTCATGACGTCGGCGGTCAGGGCTCTCCACAACTTCCTGCCCCTCGTAGTTCTTAAGAAATTTCGTATTCTCTTATTTCTTCTAAACCCAGTTCCGTCATGCATTTACTCAAGCTTACTAAGTATTTTAAGCACTGTTTTCGTCAGTCTTTCTTTACTTCAATCTGTCCTGTGAGTATCAGATTTTCCAAGCCCTTTCTCCTCATTATGTGTTCTAGAAAACGGCCTCTTCTTGGTGTTAAATATAAGTTTTCTTTTTGTTTCCATTTTCGCTAAAACTTCGTCGTTTGTCCCGTGTTGACTCGATTTTATCCTCATCAACCTTCTGTAGAACCACATTTCTGTTGCTTCAAATCACTTCTTCATCTTTGAGGAGATTGCCCAGCACTTACTACCATAGAGGAGGATATATATCATGTAACAGTTCCATTTCTACTCATATAGTTTCTTTTCTTGGCTGTGTAAATCTGTGCCGATTTCATACTTTCCTACCACCTGCGATCTTCAAAATCTTAGATGAAACATCAGTCGCCATCTTCTAGCGTTCTGAACCCTTTTCTTTTATTATCCTTTCTTTTCACAAATGTATGTTCATTCTCATTCACTCTCAGTAAACCCTTGCCTCTTAGTGGCATTATTGTCTTGCTTAGAGTAAGATGATTCAAAAAAATATTGAATTTATGTAATAAATTCTTTTTTTTAATCACCAATTAATGTTTACTCCCCAAATTACCAAATGCAAATTAATTTGCTTTTATCTAATTTAAATGAAAATAATATCTGGTTTCCGAAATGTTTCTAGTGATAAATGCTAAATGAATTTCATAATATGGAAAAACCGTTATGTCCTTGGATGGAAAATTCTTCAGACTATATATATATATATATATATATATATATATATATATATAAATAAAAAGAAAGAACAGTAAGATATATAATCCGGTGTTCTTCTTGATATTTTATTATATTTTATTTTTACAAAACAGTGTAAATTTACAGAGCATAAATATTATAAATTAACTGATTTAAAATATGGTTTCTTCGCTATACAGTAATAACCATGTTTCAAAAACCGTTGTTAAAAACTTCAAATTTAATTATATAATTAAATTAAAAGCATTACTTCTGTTTCATCTTCAAGCGAATTTTGGAATAACTTATTTTTAAATTTACTGAGTTTTAAACGCACACATGAATTCATAATACAGAGAAATCCAATCATTCAGACGGGCGATAGCGTGTTTATTTTTATTTACTATTGTTGTATAAATTATCAGTTACGTTCGAAAAAGAGGTTACGTTTTGGGAGGGTTGGGGTGTATTTTTCAACGAATTCTGACATCCGTTAAATGCATGTGTGTGTATTTGTGTACATATATATATATATATATATATATATATATATATATATATATGATTCCATTTATAAAACTATTTTTATTTCAATTTAGACCTCTCAAATTCTCTGCTCGACGTCTTAATGCTGATATTAATTTCATTAAGGTAGGCGCCGCAGTTTTCCTTTTCTTTCAATTTTTATTTTCCCAAGTAATTTAATCTCATCCTAGATCATCTGAAGATGATATATATACCTCTCTCTCTCTCCACACACACACACACACACACACACACACACACACACACACACACACACACACACACATATATATATATATATATATATATATATATATATATGTTAAGGAGGCAATAAATATAACAAACAACATTTACAGTTTTACAATGAAGACACTAGATACACACCCCACACATCATAGTGTAAGAATATTTTTTTCGTGGACTGACAATTGCATTAAAAGTTTTGGGGCAGAATAGTTTGTCCAGAAAAATTTCCTACAATTTAACCCATAACTGGAGAGAGCATAATTGGTTTCATGATTTTCTCAAGGCAAAAATTGTAAAGAACTCGGTTAGATTTCGAAAACCGCTGTCCGATTATTCATTACAAGCCATTATCCATGATACCACCCGACCATCTGAAAACACACGAACGTTTATCATTAATATCAACTGCATCTATTTTGTTAATCTCGCTAACGCAATTCACCTTTTCTGTTACTTTTGTTTTTATTCCGATAAATACCGTACTCGAATGCATTATTCCACATGAAGAAATTAAAGAAATGAACACATTTTAAAGATACTCTTCCTATAATTGTGTAAAACATATCACTGAGGACTTCTTTTATACCAGAGTTCACGCAATGACTCACGATCCACTCATGGTAGGAGATAACTGAATGAGATCTGATATGTACGAACCAGGAGATCGAACGAAGTCATGTTTATGAGGATAAGGCGGATAGACTGAGATTTGCAGCTGATTTGGTGGTATTGATTGTATCGCTCAGGGGATCATCTACGGTGGAGTAATGGAAAGCGGCTCGAATTGAGGAATCGGAGAGCCGAGTTCGAATTCCAATCGAATCCTTTACATTCACGTACGTTCTAATACTCTTGTGAAAGGTATAAATCATCTTCTCCCCCGACTAACAATGGATAAATATCAGGATGGCAACTGGTCTATCGCAGAAAGACGTGGCAACCTGCTGCGGGAAAAAATGAAAAAAATATATGATACATTATCGCATACGCGTGTATCCCGCATGGCACATAACTGACTGGTAGTTTGTCCCACAGAGTTGCAAAAAAAGTTGTTTCAATAAAACTTCGTCCTTCAATACTGAATATGGAGGAGATGTAGGTGATTCGATTCCGTGGACGTTGTATGGCGAAACCTAGGTATAAAGGTCTGAAGGAAATAGAACTCATCCGAACATTTGTTACGTAAATAGCAATACCGTAGCGAAGTTGTGTATTTGGCTCTCGACTGGAAAATACAACAACCTCTACAAGATCGCATAACATCTTTTGAACTCTATCAAGATTGAAAATGAGGCTTGGGCAACTCCATTCCAAAGATGGTGGCAATACAACATATTGTGTTTCATCTGTCTTTTACAAAAATAAAACATGGTTGATGGAGTCAGGTACATTTTGGAGCTGTACAGTGAACCGACTATTTTCCTTGCATCTTTAATAACTGATTATAAATTTCATCCGACAGTACTAATAGTTGTTCTATGAATGAGTGCCGAATATTTCCTTATTAGGAAGTGGCTAATATTACCATTACCATTACCCTATATATGAGTCTCACTTCTGGGGAAACTTGCGATTATATACTTCAACGTGGTTAGCACGCTTGTCTTCCTAAATCGAATACGACTACGAGTAGTGAGTTTGATTCTCATTGGGTGTTCCGCACTTTCATGGCTGTGCTACAACTAAGCTGAGAAAATAATTCCAGAGCACATCGAAGTGGTGGGATGTTTAAAAAGTTTGTTTTACTAGATCAATTACGACTGAGTAGTGTTCCATACTTTCGGCCTTGAGTCACATATATGTTCCCTTTAGTAAGTCGATATGCGAGTTCCACTTGAAATTTGGAGTGAGCATGTATCCCAATTAATGTTGAAAAACCGTAACCTGTTACTAGAATATTGAAAACACCAAAACAGAAATCCATCAAAAATTATTAACAAAGATATTAATTTCAGATTATTGACTTCTTTCATGATTATGTATCATCCCCCCTATATTAAAATTGCATCTTTTATCTTCAAGATTAAACTCTGCAAACATTTAAGCTTTTTGCCGTACATGGATCACAGAATGTCTAGTTGTGACAAGCATCGATAAACGGAATCAATCAACTGTAAACCGTCATAGCTAATATATAATATACGATATTAACGGAATTTTTTTTCTAAAATACCATGTTACTTTAGTACGTATTGTGAAATATGGTGGAATGTTTTCCCGTTGCTATCTATAATTTTTTTTACTTCAATGTAGTACTTTCCCTAACCTGGCTGCTACACAAGTTTCTGCAACAATACCGAGCTGATCCGAATGAATAATACCTGTATGTCTTTCTTAAAGCTGTAGACAACTTGTAGCGTATACGGCCACAGTTTTATCCTCATGATTAGTGTTGCAATAGTTTCACTAGTAAGTAGGTTTTAAAGGGTGCGCTTACTAGCTCCACGTCTAAACGATTTCGATGGCTTTCTATTAGACTTGCTATAAACGAAGTTTAAAATGCCTGCTATGTCTGCTATTTAAGCCATAGCAGGGGGAGAAGATACTTTGCATAATTCCCTCTCTTTCTGAGTAGGTGAGCGCAAAGCTACGGGCACGTCAGTACGAAACGATTGCAATCACAAAATTCGATTCAGATAACTGAGTATTTTTAAAAATTTTATTTTCTGTTTTAAGTGCTCACACAAGAAGCTTATGGTATATAGATTTCTAGACTGAAAACTAAAAATAATTTGCAACCAAGACCAGATACGCGACATTTAGCAGAGAAGAGAAAACTTGAGTTCTTTCTGTGAGCCTCTTAAGAAAACTATCATCAGACGCTTATGGTTTACACTCTAATTAGTTTTAACATCGAGTCTGCTATTTCTGGTGCAATTAAAACGTTTGTAAAGTATGAAATCTTATAGCAATGACTTATTTTTTATCATTGCATCCCAAGAAAGGCAATAAAGTCACTAAGACGAAATAGATTATTGGGTGTTAAAGAATATGAGAAAAATAAAATCAGTATTATGTAGAGAGGACAAATAATAAAGGAATTAAGAAGACAGAAGATAACGATTGAAATTGCATTTAAATTTTTCAAGATCAAAGTTGACTGGAAATCAAGAAGATTCAACATCCTACTCTTTTTGTCTATATTTCTGAGATCAGTATTTTAAGTATTTACACAATTTACATTTTTCGGACCGTTTTTCTCAACTTTATTGTCATATTCATGACGTTTCGGCCGTTGTACGCTCCGACTATCTTCAGGTGATATTCGTTGGAATTTCGAACCAAATCCTTTATTTCGTCCACCGGGGTATATTGTTTCTAAGGCCACGTGACCAAGTGGATAGAAACGTTGCTTAAAGTAATCCAGTGACTTGACCCAAAGTTTTATGACTTCAACTCTGCCACAGAAGAGGTGAACAGAAATTTGGAGAGTTGAATTCCTAAAGGGATGTAATAGAAACTGAGATATCCAGAAAAGGCATGGCATGTGGAACTAGAACTCTCTATCCCGGTGGCCGAAATAAAGGCTTCGGTTCGAAATTCAAACGTATATCACCTTAAGAAGGCGGTAGTATCCAACGGCCGAAACGTTGTGATTATGACAATAAAGTCCGAACAATGTAAATATTGCAAATAACCTATTCTCACTATTTTCTAATGTAGAAAATTCAAGATATATCTTCTCACGATTACGGCCTTGATATCTCTTACTTTGTAAATATAAATATATTTTATCTCTGTAAATATTTTTTTACATCTGCCTCGCAACGGTGTTTAGTCAAGCCTAGTTTCGTGATTCTTGTGATGCGCCGATTTGTTTTTTTATACATACATACCAGTCTAATGAAGCTTAGAAAATGAATTTTATTACTATCGCCAGAAACTGAAGTTCAAGCTTATATGCCCAGAATTTCTAACACAGATTTTAAAGTTTGCAAGATTTATCTCACATGAAATATTAGAGACACACAGTCTTCCTCTTCTTCATACCTTGTGCTGCATTCAACTTTGTAATATCCACTATATTCGTCTCATTGTGTTATTCTATAATAAACCATACAGAGTATGTATTCCAACACTGTTCTTGTAAAATAATGTTATTTAGCCAGATACATGTATGTTAAAAAAGATCTTTCTGTTAAAAAAACGAATTTCGAAATATTGTAGACTTTTTTTTAATAACTGTAATTTCTTAGCAGATGACATGCTCCGCTAAATACACAAAAGGAAAGAAAAGAATGAAACAAAAGTAATTAGCATAGGCAGTTGATTTTTTTTGCCTTCAATTCATGTCAGACGCCAATAATACAACCACTGTACGACGAAAATCACGTTCCACAAGATTCAAGTCATCAATGTCAAAAATATTCGGCGGTAAATTTTATTAAAACGACTACGACGCGTCCATGACAGAATACACGCAACGCATGCGCCATTACATCTGTCATCTGAAAAAATCGATCGGGCCAACGTGATTACAAATAATACAAATGACAGCGTAGAGAGGCTCTTACATCGTCTATTATCCGGTTCTCATTTTGTTTCTTTTTCAGTTTAACTGATTTTTTTTCTTCTCCTTTTTAGATAAACAGACGCCATTTTAAAATAGAAACGAGGCTTGGATTTATAATTTCCGGGTGTCTGTTTGCAGATCGGAACAATTAGATGAATCTCTTCATCAATTTTTTTTTCTTATGACAGACAAATTTATTTATTATTTACTTGTTGTGCTCCCAGGAGTTGATCCTGTCATTCTTGTTAATATCATTACGTTTTATTATGGTCCTATTCATCAACATCGTCATTATTTTAACTTACTTTACTTCCAGTGTGTGAAATATTTGGCAGACTCTCTTTGTTGCGTCAGAGTTGATTATGGTTTTAATGTATATTTTTATTTATCTTACAATGCATATGAAGTATTGCTACGTTTCCTAAGAATGAGACACATCTGTGGAAATATAAAAAGCTTTGAGTATTATTTAAAGTAAAGATATTAAAAAAGCATTGCTGCAAGGCATCAAATGGAGATTACAATTTGTACATTAATGTGAGAGTAGCTTGTTCACCATTACTCAGTAGCCGGATAGTGTTTTTACTAGACGTAATTGGGAAGTGTCGGTATTCCACCGAATATCGTCTCGGAATGTTAATCGACGAATCCAGGTTCAAATTCTGAAGTTGTCTTTTGCGTTCTCTTTCGCTCGTAGCCGATTGGGAAAAGCAGGAAATCATTTTTTCTTCCTCAAGCTAGGGATAAAATTAGGTAGAGTAAGATATCTAGCTTCGGATGGCAACAGTCTGAGAGAAGGAAAATTTCGACCTGAAAACATTGGAGGCGGCAACCATTTCCCTGTCTTTCCCGAGAAGTCATAGCAATTCACAGAAAATAAAGACAAAAGAAACCCCGGTGAGTAACGACCGCCTATGTTATTACAGGAAACGACATTAAAAATCACGGATGAAAAAAATAGAAATTCGAGGAGAACTGGATAAAACTAGATCTATTACTAACAAAGCCATGAGTAGCTTGTTAATTTTAATGCCGTCAGAATGAAACTGCTCTTCTTTAATCGTCATAGTCATTATTTTTACTATCAGTATGGCTGATGCTAACCTCAAGGACAGTGACACATTGAATCTTCTCGGGCTAACGTTTTCAATTGATATGAAGGGGAAAGATTGTAGTGCAAGAAATGCTAGCTGTGCTGCTCGGAAATTTGGTTTACTGTGTCGTGGTAGACATTTTTTCTTGCCTTAAGCATTTATAAGTCTACAATTCGACAATGAATTAAATATTGCTGTAAAATCTGCTTTGTTTCATAAATTAAAGGAAGTATCTGCAATGATATCAATCCTAATCCGGCATCTCAGTTTCAGTCATTTTCCGACCGTCGTAAAATAGCTTCTCTGTGTCTTTTCTATAAATACTTTCATAGTTATTGTTCGGATGAGCTTCGATTTTAGGTACGTCGACTTCACAAATTTAACAGCAGTATTAGATTAGCGGCAAGGTATCATAACTTTACTGACGAAATGATTAGATGTAAAGATAAGATTTATGCTAACAGTTCATTCTCTGGAAATCTCGATTAAGGAACTCATTTCCAGCGTCTTGCTTTCCAATCATCTTTGATCTCCGGAAATATAAATGCAGTGTCAATCGTTAACTTCTTAATTCTTGTTTTGTTAATATTATCTCTCGTTAATAATGCTTTTCTTTTACGCATTTTCTTTCTCAATTACTAACCCTTTGCATTTTAGTGGCTGGCTTGGGTTGAAATGATTTAAGAAATAAAAGACTTATTACGTTTACAATATGGTGAAGATGTGATTAGAATGACGCATGTAGGCTAACGTGTACATATATATATATATATATATATATATATATATATATATATATATATATATATATAAAGAAATATAGTCTTAAAGTGTGCTATATTTATGGGATAAAGTGCTCAATATCAGATATAGCGTGTGTAAATATAAAAGTGAACATAGAAGTCAACACTTAGAGGCGACAGTCTGTTTCATGCTAGATGCAATGATCGGGCTACAAAAAACAAAACAAGAAATAATTATCATATATATATATATATATATATATATATATATATATATATATATATATATATATATGATAATTATTTTAAAGAATTGATTTGTTTGCCGAATTCGACAGCAAAGATCTAATGCTTCCCAACACAGGTATGGTATGTTTCCATTTCCACGTATTTTCTTTTTGTTTATCGAGTAAATTATGAAAAAATCAAATGCGTTTATTTTAATGAATTTTTCGTTCTTTCCATGTTTTACATCAGAATTATTCACTTTGCTCAAAGATGCGTATTTTGAAAGGACTTACGCTCAACCAGCTTCCGCCATTTTGTTCCACCCTCACAAGCCGGTGTCTTAACAATTTGGGCTATCCAGCCAAAGAAGGATATTTATTGTCGCACCGATATTACTTCACACCTTGTTAAACAATGTTAGGTCAAGCCCCAGCAAATAAATCCTTTCTCCTAATAATAAATCGGCATGTTTATTCATAATGCTTTGTCATAATTGTCCATATATCATGTTATTAGCATCTGCGCTTCTTAATACGTCATTCTGGTATTTATCTCTCTTGCCATTGTGTTCATATGATTGAGAAGCTTCTTCAATCAGTTGCGTCCATTTGATATCGAATACTACGATTGATATCACCGGATGTTTTCACTCTGAAGCCACTACGAGTTATTCTAGATAACGATCTATCTATCTATCTATCTATCTATCTATCTATCTATCTATCTATCTATCTATCAGTAAATATATATAGTAGGTGTGTGCAAAAGGTCCCAGCTTAAACTTTATTTTTAAAACTAGAGACACACTGAGAAAACGGTTTCTATTAAACGAAAATCAAATGGAAAATACACACACTTATACATAAATACATACATATATATATATCGCGTTTATTTTTTCTCAATACAACAATTTCGTCAATGTACATTGTGTAAATTTGTGGTTTGTCAGTTGTCAAGTAAAAATTCGAAAAAAAACAAGTTTCTCATTGCGACGCCATCAATTACAATGGATGTGTTACCATTATATATCAGTCTTAATTAAGGCCGAGTGGCAACAGTCGGTTTCAAGCCTGAAGATTGTAATCGAGCATGAAACAGACTGTCGTCATTCTGAGTTAACCTAAGTGTCCACTCTTATATATAGACACGTTCTAACCCTTATATGTAGAACACTTACTCATAAGAAAATAGCATAGCTTAAAACGCATATTTTTATCACACACACACACACACACACACACACACACATATATATATATATATATATACCTTAACCTATAATATATATATATACATTAGCGTACATTAAAACTATATATTTATCACACACATACACACACATATATATATATATATATGTGTGTGTGTGTGTGTGTATGTGTGTGATAAATATATAGTTTTAAGGTACGCTAATGTATATATATATATATTATAGGTTAAGCTATATATATATATATATATATATATGTGTGTGTGTGTGTGTGTGCGTGTGTGTGTGTGTGTGTACGTGTGTGTGTGTGTGTGTGTTGGCACCACCTCATTGCTTAGTATGAACATCTCATGATATCATAATAATCCTCAGTTGTGCTTTGAATGGATATGGCATTTTAAACCGGGCAAACTTTAAAATCTATTCTATAATGTTGGCAGACATGAGATGCAATTATTTTGTAAGTAAGTATATTTCTGTGAATGCCTGTCTGGTTTTTTTCAACCTTCCAGCTGTCTTACCCACAAATGTGACATGAAGGGGTTGAATTAGCCATCTTTGTCGCCTCTGGATGTTGACTTCAATGTCCACTTTTATATTTACATACGCTCTGTACTTGACATTGACCACTTTAACCCATAAATATAACATTATATTTTATCATATCTCCCCTCTCTCTCTCTCTCTCTCTCTCTCTCTCTCTCTCTCTCTCTATATATATATATATATATATATATATATGTATATATATATATAACGGGTGCAACAGCAAAATTGTTCAAATCGTCTATCAGCATAATTATCCATCCCACAAAATGTTTAATATTTAGATAACCACTAAACTAATCGAGTTTCTTTCCTCCATGTTTTCAGATAAGACGTTTTCTCATCTCTCTCTCTCTCTCTCTCTCTCTTTCTCTCTCTCTCTCTCTCTCTCTCTATATATATATATATATAGAATGTGGCATAATTAAAATCTATAAAATAAATATAAAAACAATCAAATCTCAATCGTTTTGACTAATTTAATATCTCCATACACTGGACGTCAAAATTAAAATTTAATGACTGAGCATTTCTGTAGCTTAACGATGATTAGAAGTTTAAGGATAAGAGGACAGTGCCGTGTCCTTTCTGGCAGATCGTAGCTCTCCACAACGTCTTATTCTTTGTACCAAGCAATATTTTTTCTCATACTATTCTTCCCTGACCTTGTCCTTCTCTCCAGCTAAAAAATCTTGTGAGGTTATCCAATCTTTCGTTATGCTACTCTTCCGTTCAATATGACCTCTGAGTGTCAAATTTTCTAAGCCTTTTGTTCCACATTAAGTTAACCAGATTTTTCCATTATTTCCTTCTGATACAAATTAAAACGTCCCATTTTTTTAAATAACCTTTCTCGTTGCATACATGCTCAATCCTCGATATTCTAAGCATCATTCCGTAGAACCGCATACCTTTTGAATTAAGTTTTTTCATTCATCTGTGAGGAAATTGTCCAGCATTCACTGTTATATAGGAGGATTGAGGAATATAACAGTTCGACACTCGGAAATACGTTAGGGAGAGTTAAAATGGAAGAAGAGAAAGATAAGGAATGGGGATAATATAATATATGTGTGCGTGTCTGTGTGACACGTGGCCGAGTGGTTAGAATATTCGCATTCTGACCATGAGACCCGGTTTCGAATCTCACCATGGTCGATTTGTGAGGAAGGAGATTTCCTGTTATCGGACTAGATAGATATACATTTGGAAAGTGCCACGGGTTGACCCAAGCCTTGTGAGTGAAATTGCGATAGCTGTTCTAGTACGAATCGGGATTGATCGTGCTGGCCTTCTTCAAATTGTTAATCACGCTAGATAAGACGCTCTTTCCTAGAAGCTGTAAGGTCTGCTCAGCATAGTTACAGTATAAGCTACAGATGGGGTCTGTGAATAAACACAAATGCGCCGGAGCCAGCGTCTGCTATAAGGCTTGGCTAGCCACGCCGAGCACCCTAGAATACGAGTGGCCAGCTATACATATGCGTGTGTGTCTGTGTGCGTGTGTATCTGTCTGCGTTTGTGCTTGCGTCTCCGTGTGTGCGTGTAGAGAAAGAGAGGGATAGAATAAAGGTGAGTGCATGTAAAAGAAGAGGAGAGTGAGAGATAGAGAGAGAGAGAGAATGAGAGAGAGAGAAGGAAAGAAAGAACAGAACACTTCTGGAGATTTCTTTCCTCCAAGAGTGGTCACTGTAAGTATATCCGACACGCTGGCCCCAACTTTTGGTCGCTTAGCGTAACGCCTTCGGAAAATCGCCTTGATAGAAATTGGTCAAATTTTGATACAATCAATTTAGAATTTGGCACAGAACTAAAAACTCTGTATTCTTGGAGAGGAATCGAGAATTGCGATAGAAAGCTCGTCCAAGTTTTTGTTTTGTCCTATTGCTTTTAATGATATTTGGCCAGGAGATAACTTAATACGAAACGGTTTTCATCTAGTGGAAATAATTCTGTATACAAGACATTCTGGTTTTGTATAAACCGGTTGATACTGCAGATATAGATCAAAATCATTCAGTTCGGAAAATATGCAAAGTTCATCTACTTCTTCTCATTTGTTTTTTGACTTATGTCTCTGTCTTGTCAATATTGTAATTAGTAAATATAAAAATGAATGTAAATTCTGCACGATTACCATTTTTATACAGAAATACCCTCACAAGCGCATAAAATATAATTTTGTTTTTATTTGAAAGCGAGTGCTTGTAAAACATCGTTATATTTATTTCATGAAATATGTGCTGACTATAATTAACATTGTTGTTTTCAACCTGATTCTGCAATAAAATAATTTATGAAACATTCTGATATTGTTCAAAAAATTAATTTAAGTCATCAGTTCAAATCGTATTTACCTCTCTTGCCATTCTGTTCATATCATTGAGAAGGTTCTTCAATCAGTTGCGTCCATTTGATATCGAACACTACGATTGATATCACCGGATGTTTTCACTCTGGAGCCACTACAAGTTATTCTAGATGACAATCTATCTATCTATCTATATATCTATCTATCTATCTATCTATCTGAGCCTCTTCATTATCTACCTACCTATCTATCTATCTATCTATCTATCTATCTATCTATCTGAGTCTCTTCATTATCTATCTATCTATCTATCTATCTATCTATCTGAGTCTCTTCATTATCTATCTATCTATCTATCTGAGTCTCTTCATTATCTATCTATCTATCTATCTATCTATCTATCTATCTATCTATCTGAGTCTCTTCATTATCTATCTATCTATCTATCTGAGTCTCTTCATTATCTATCTATCTATCTATCTATCTATCTATCTATCTATCTATCTATCTATCTATCTATCAGTAAATGCATATATTAGGTGTGTGCAAAAGCTCCCAGCGTAGATTTTATTTTTAAAACTAGAAACACACTGAGAAAACTATTTGTATTAAACAAAAATAAAGTGAAAAATACACACACTTATACATATATATATATATATATATATATATATATATATATATATATAGATAGATAGATAGATAGATAGATATATCGCCCTTATTTTTTCGCAAAACAACAATTTCGTCAATTCGTTCAAATCGAATATTATGTTGAGATATTTCAAGTGTGTAATAAAAAACGATCGCTTTGTCTGAAGTTGAAGCGTGAGTGAATGTTAAAATCAGATTAAACACGATGAGAACAAGATAACATAATCTCTTTTACAGAAATCAAAATGAGGGAATTCGCGAAGGTATCGATTCAAAAGTAGTGATACACAAAACTGAAAATAACATTGACATCTCATTTTAACAAATATGTTTACCAAATTATACAAAAAGATATTGAAATATTAAAGAGTAAATTTATTCAATAAAATCGCCATTGGCTTCAACCACAGCCCCTAGATGACTTCCGAAATTCTTGCATCTCTTCTTGACCGTGAAATTGTCTGACAGCCATGAGCTGGTACTCCTGCTTCTGTGTCATGATGCAGAGTATCGTTTCCAGACATAGGGTCTTCCAGCATCCACTCTATTGACTCAGGGCAGCAGTACCTCCTGAAGTTATTTGATGTAGGCTTCCCTGTTGATTTTGAGGTCATCACCAAAACATTAGGGAGATCTTTTCGTATCAGAACGATCAGAGCATGTTTTCTGAGCTGCCATACCTTCGTAGTTATTATCTCTTTCCGCATCAGATGCACTGTCCTCAGATTGATACCCAAACACTCTGAAAAGTTTGTATTGGAGCTCCGGCGCGTATACCAAGCAGTACAGCATGCTGTTTCTAAATTTCTGGGGGATTGAATTGTATCGTTTTCTTACAGACGGTTCCCAAATGAGTATAATATAGCGTGCAGTCGACAATATCAAAAACAAACAACATACGCGAAATTAAAAATATACAATGGCGACAATTTACCCATCGCATCTTCTATCAGTCTCAAGGGTATTTGCAAATAACAATAATAATGAACTGGGTTAGAATCCGAAAACAGCTCTCTGATTATTGATACCAAACCGTTACCTACTACCCCATCCATTCAAGAATGTAAGAGACTGTCTATACTAGATATTGAACACTTTAACATATATATATACCACACCTTAAAACTTGTTATATATATATATATATATATATATATATATATATATATATATATATATATATATATATATATATATGCGCACATTTCATTAAAAACGACTGACAATTTGCTTTTATTTAGTTTTTTATATAATTTCTCGTGCGATCTAATGAAGTTTTTCTTTTCAGAGGATAAATTATATAAAAACTGTCCGAATG
>OZ038477.1:16097725-16252725 GCA_964036315.1 Acanthosepion esculentum
TGCCGCTACGTTATTCTACTGTCCAAGTATTTACTGGCAGTAGTATATGTATACCCTGTGTGAGTCCATTTGTGTCAAAAGGGGAAGACCCGTCAACAATATATATATATATATGATAAGAGAGAGGAAATATATCTGTCTGCACACGCATGCCCATATTGCACTGAGTGCTGAAAAAGTAATGGAGATATTCTGACAGAATTTTCGTAATCTCGAAATAGAGTAGCACATATGTTTGAGCTTCAGAGTGTGACGCATATTTCGAAGGTTTTCATCGAAGTGAAGCAATCTAGGAGCAACAAGGTGTCATGCCACACAGACATCTATCTACGCGCTTTTTTTTTTCTTTAATTAGAGATCGAACATTACGCTTGACTGAGTGGCAGATTCCACTCTCTTGTGGGGTTAGCAGAACGCGATATGCAGAAATCATTTAGCCCTGTGTCTGACTAAATTAGGCTTGGCAGAGTGGCAGATTCCACTCTCTTGTGTTTTTAGCACAACGCAAAATGCTGAACTCATTTAGCCTTGTGTCTGACTATATTACGCTTATCAGCGTTTAATTATATAGTAAAAGATGCTCATCAAAAACACACACTTCACCAAATATCATTAGTGGAAATGAATTAAATGGGAAATGAAACTGTGAAAATCAATTCGACTGAATGTTTAATTAAGACGTTAAAGCTTTTGTAATTAGAAATTAATCAACCTTTGATATGTAATTAGCAAACAGTTATTATTGTTATAATAATTGTGTTTATTGATCACTGTTGTTGATTGGGTTGTTATTTCTATAAATGTTATTTATGTAGATAGTTTGATATATGCTACCGAGGTGGAGAGTCGCTATCATTTCGAATCTCTTTCGACCAACCTACGTGGGTCGTTGCAAATGTGATGCCTTCTATCTTATATACTCGTTCAAGACCTCATTGTTGAGCGAATGGCAGAAGAGATCGAGCCTTTCAAACAATAACCCATATTATTTGCCTTATTACAAACGACAGACGTACATACATGAATTCCTGTATACAGATATAATTGCACCGATTGGTATTCCTCGATACTACGTAAAAATTTACAGAAGCAAAATTATGGATGTGCGCAAGAGTAATGCGCTTCAGAAACAATGATGCGTTTGAAACTCTATGTTGACGATGACGGTGTGAAAGCTATTGTTCATCGATGGCGTATACACATAATATAGCGGTGTATATAGTTGTTGAATACCTGCTTTTTTACGCTATTGTACACAATTTACGATGTCGAAGAGCCATTCAAGTTAGCGAATGGGGTTGTTTCATAGAGGTAAAAATGGTAGATTATGAGTAGATGCAAGATAGGTAATAGTTTGATCTGGATTTAAAGAGGTTAATATTATAGTGGCCGAGGAAGTACCCTCATAGGTGTCTGACCTCAAAACAACAGCAGTTCGGAAGAAGTTTTTTTAATTAAACTTCCTCATTACTTAAAGTATACGTGGGAAATGAAGACAACTCACACTTGTGTAAGTAGTATGGCGGGTATTAAACGGAAAAGTCTAAACAACTGAAAACGAGAGAATGTAATTTGGCACTGCCATTTTAAAGGAAATAGCGATAGAATCACGATAGATTTGTGACGTTTATTTGTTTTTTGCCATATAATTTTATTACAAGATTTATGAATTATTTTAGTGATATTTGTATAGAGCTATCTAATTTTATTATTGTTCCCGCTCCACTGACACACTTCAGATTTCCTTATTCATTAACATGTACACCTCTGATGAAGTCACTTATAAATCGAAACCTCGCACACGGCCTTGACTATGAATATTTCGTGCATCTACAGCAACGAGGTTATAATTTATAAAAAAATTCAACAGACGCATAATATTTATAATATTCAATAAAACATCAGTGGTTGTTTAATAACACACACAGACACACACACACAAGCACACACACAGACACAGACTCACAGACACACATACATATATATATATATTACATGCTCGGCACTTAGTGGAAAGCGCTGAATATCAGTGATAGCGCTAACATAATAAGTTATATGGATATCAGTTTGTAACCCTTCGTTTCACGCTTTTGCGATCATCAGACGAACTGTCTTTTTAATTGGATCAATTTTGTACTTGTTTAACTATGTTTGGTAGCGGGAGGGGTATCTGCTTCTGTGTTTGTTTGGGGTGGCACTATCATAGGTATAGACACACATATACAGGTGTACGTATTTTAGTTCACACCAACAGATGCATATCAGCAAGATACATGTCCATGTATTCGGTGATACATACATACGCAGTTGTAATTCTATTTCAGTGTCGGGACCTTAGCTTTTTATGTGTAGTGATGTTCCTTTCAACGAAGAGCGGGTAGGGATGTTCTTGATGCTTTTCAGATCTACAGCATGGGCCGTCAGAAGAACTTACACTTCCTCTCACACATACATACACAAATGTCTGAACGAGCATATAAACTATTATTGGTCTGGGCCTTTTCCCCACCCATTTGGTTAAGCTAGGTTCTGTTAGTGGTTATGGTGATGATGATGTTTGTATTTTCAACGCTAACTGTTTGTCTGTTGTTGATGTTTGTGATTATGTTGGTAGTGATAATAGCTGTGAGATTAATTATTATTGATAATGTTAATAATAGATATTGATGTGTTAACGGTAAATTTAGCTTTAATGACGGAATTATGAAAAGAAAAAGCTAGAGCAATAATGACAATCGTAGCTATGATAATAATTGTGGTAACCATGATAATGATGATGAGGATAATAATAATACAGATAATATAACAATAATGATGATAATAAAAATAATGGTGGTGTTAAAAAGCAGTACTGACTGTAGAAGAGATGGTTATAAAGTGAAAAACAGGAGTGATTGTAGTGTAGGTAACGGTATTGATAGATTTATCGGTCTGTGTTGATTGTTATTGTTATGGTCCAGGTTAGGACCAAAGGAAGAACAACACGAACACAAGAGTAGAAATAACGAAGATATACTACACGGAATAATAATACAAGATGTGGAAGGTGTTAGTATGACTGTCAGTCTGGTTTGGAGTGAACTACTATCGGCTCGAATCTATTCGTCTCTCTCTCTCTCTCTTGAGAGGCGTAGTATACATAGTGTTAGGAAGAGTTCATTCTGTAGTTATAGGTAAGGACCCATAAAAGAAAGAAAGAAAGAAAGAAAGAAAGAAAGAAAGAAAGAAAGAAAGAAAAGGACAGCCGAAGGAAAAGTGTAGAAAGAAAGTGTTATGGTCCAGGTTAGGACCAAGGAAGAACAACACGAACACAAGAGTAGAAATAACGAAGATATACTACACGGAATAATAATACAAGATGTGGAAGGTGTTAGTATGACTGTCAGTCTGGTTTGGAGTGAACTACTATCAGCTCGACTCGATTCGTCCCTCTCTTTTGAGAGGCGGAGTATACATAGTATTAGAAAGATTTCAGTCTATAGTTATAGGTAAGGACCCATAACAGTTATGGTGGTGGTTTCTTTATTGGGTGTCGTGTTAGTGTTGGTAACATTATTTTAGTTACATTCTTCGTTGTGTTCTGTTGAAGATTTTAGCAATTTGATATGAAATGTGTTAGCAGATATTCATTTTCGTGTCTGTATTTTGAAATTGTTTCCGAACTATGGATTAGTAATTAATTTAGTTGAGTGTGGAAGATTACTTTTTTGTGGAGAAAGTAAAGTAAAGAAATAAAATATTATATATATATATATATATATATATATATATATATATATATATATATATATATATATATATATATATATATTTACATATGTATATATATATATATTTATATATACATATTTATAAATATATATTTATATATACATTTATATATACATATATATATTTATATGTATATATTTATATATATTTATATATATATATATATATATTCATATGTATATTTATACATCAATTTATGCATATATATATATATATTTATATATATAAATATATATATACATATTCATATATATACATATTTATATATGCATGTTTCATTAAAAACGACAGACAAGGTACTACGGTTAAGATTTTTATTTAATTTTTCTTGTATTCGAACAAAAGGTATGTAAGAACTGTCCAAATGTTTTATATTTCCGAGCGATTTCAGCTTTACCTTAAGCCATTATCAAGGATGATTCGATATTTCAGCTTAATTGAGTGTGTGCGTTCTGTGTATGTCTTAGTGTGTGGTAGGGATGTTTTTAATTTCCGAATATGGTTAGCACATTGTCGTTTTGTTCGTAGTCAATAATGTTAAAAGTTGGCTATTCGGAAATTAAAAACATCCCTACTACAGCCATGTTTGATGGGTGTCAGTTATCAGTTATCTCCTGGTAATTTTCCCTCTGAAAGTTCTCCACTACCTGAAACATGGCTCGTGGAACTAGAACAGTCTACCCCAGTGATCGAAATAAAGGGTTCGGTTCGAAATTCCAACCACCTGAAGAAGGCCGGAGCGTACAACGGCCGAAACGTTGTGACAAATATGGCGACAAAGATGAGGACAATAGTCCGACTAATGTCAATACTGTACATAATACCTCATCTCAGAAATATAGACATACATATATATATATATATATATATATATATATATATATATATATATATATATGTGTGTGTGTGTGTGTGTGTGTGTGTGTGTGTGTGTGTGGTGTGTGCGCGCGCATGTATTTATTGTCGTTAGCCAATTCTTTAAACTATGTATACATAAAAGCTAAGCAGAGTCAGAAGTAGTGAAACAGGTAGAATCATATATAGTTGACTCTTCCCCTGAATGAGGTTAACTTTGTGTATCACTGTTCTGTTATCAGTATTCGTGTTCTTTTCATCCGTTTATATTTTCCAGCCGTCCACCACAGTTTTCAGCCGACCAGTTCTCCGACCCTTAACTCTCGCTGGCCTAACCTCGAAAAAGAAGAAACCAGATTAAATTCATGCAACCCAGATTTAATGAAGTGCATTAGAACGACAGTAAACAAGCAAAGTTTTATTTGAATTACCCTTGAGTATTTATCCGGCTCAATCGAAGCAAAGAATGAACTCTTTTGATCTGTCCACTGGAGGTCAAGTAATAGATTTGCAATTCACAATGAGGATGGGATATAACGTAATGCGATAGAGAGCGAGAGAGAGATAGACAGATGGAGGGAGGTAGAGAGAGACGGGTGAGGGGCTGAAAAGAAAATATATTTCCAAGGAAAAATTGATCTATTAAGGATAAAGGATAAAACAAAAATAGATATGGAGAGGTAAATAAATCTGATGAATAAGAGAGAAAAGCTTTTATAGGTATTTAGAAATGAAGAACTGAAATGTGGCCAAAGAAGAAAAGGGAAGAAAAAATGATATGGAAAGAAATGAATTTAAGAGAAAAGATATAGAGAAAGAAAGAAACAAGCAAAGAAAGAAAGAAGAAAAGAAATACATAAATAAATACATAAGGAAAGAAAGAAAGAAAAAAGAAAAGAAAAGAAAGAAAACAGGAAAGAATGCATAAAGGAAGAAGTACGTAAATAAAGATGAGGATAACAGTCTGAATAAATCTAAATAACGTAAGTAAAGGAAGACAAAGATAAATAAAGAAATACATCGAGAGATTAAGTAATATATAAGGAAAGAAAGAGTTACACAAAGAAAGAAAATATAAATGCATAAGAAAAGAGAGAGAGAAAAAAAGAAAGAAATATCTGCAGTATTTAGAAACGTGGTAAAGTAGATAGATAGATAGATAGATAGATAGATAGATAGATAGATAGATAGATAGAAGGAGGAAATGTGGGAGAGAATGAAAGAACATTTATTGTAAAGAAGAACAGCAATGGCGGCAAAACATGAAAACTGCAGAGAAATAAAGAAAAAGTGAATGTGAACAGACGAAAAGAAGAAAGTACAAGAGTTAGCAGAAAGGCAATGAAAAGTAAGAATGACAGAAGGAGTAGGAGAAAGGAAGAAAGAGTAAGACTGACAGAAGGAGTAGGAGAAAGGAAGAAAGAGTGAGACTGACAGAAGGAGTAGTAATAAGAATATTAGGAGTGAAGACAAAGAAGGAAAAACCTATGAAGAGGATTGCAATGAGTAGTTATAAAAGAATATGAATTCACGAATGTGTACCCCTCCACGTATGAGTGTGTGTGAGAGAATATAGTGAAAGAGTGAGAGGGGGGTAGTGAGAGAGTGGAGGGGGGTGATGGAGAAAAGAATGAAATAAAATATTAAATGCAGTGCAATTTAAACAAAGGAAAAAAAGACAGATTAGTAGAGACAAAATACGAGTGGACGAAAGAAAAGACGGACAATGTGTGAGAGAACTTAAACGAAAAAATAAAAAAAAATTAAAGGCTTCAACATAAGAAAAGTAAGAGAAACAAAATGAGAGTAGACAAGGGGAAATAAAAGAAGAAAAGAGAAGAGACATGATAAAAAGAAACAGACATTTCATGGGAGGGAGGGAAAAGCAACAAGGGAAGAGAAAATATTGTGATCAACAATTATTATCTTTGATGAAAAATACAATAAAGGATTAATATGAAGAAGAGACATTAGATAAAAGTACACCATCAATTCTGTCTTGCTGTGGAAATAGTTGTATGCCTCTTGATATCGAGTTTGAGCCCCCCTCCCCCATTCCCCGGTCACCGGCTAAAATTGATGATGAAATCCAATTCAGGTAAAAAGACAAGTTATAAAAGCGCGGTTTGAAAATAATACACCTTACCGGAGCATTTGGATAAATGCCAGTGTCGTGAGATGCAAGATGCTGGCGAGAATCAATGTTAATCTTTTCTTCCTCATCTCCTGATCGAATTTCAAATTAAGAATATATGGATAATGTGGTGCTGAAAAGTTCTTGTCCCAACCATTGCTGTGTATTTCGTTGTGGTATAAATATGTAGACATGTATGTACGCGTGCATTATACTGTGTTATACATCGCCATATATATATATATATATATATGAATAATAGCATTTGATAATTGGGAGGGATAATTCCAAGGAGGACATGAATCCAAAGAGAGCTCAATGTAAGTAACAGAGCAAGATAATAATAATAATAATAAGTCAAGGAAATCCGTAAAAATCCATCTCGGTTATAATTGATTTCATATTTTTTCAAAAGTTTCTAAATATTTCTAAAAACTTTCGGTCTGAAGAGATGAATATTTAAATATATTCCTGAAATAAATTTGATCCAAGAAGGATTTTTAAGCATTTCCTTGACTTACTTTATATATATATATATATATATATATATATATATATATATATATATATATATATATATATATATATATATATATATACCACTCCTCCTCTCTTCGTAAAGACTAATTACAACTTCTTTCTCTTTACTTCCCACTTCTTTCTTTCGTTTTTATTTTTATTTTTTTTCTCTCTTCTCCCCCATCCCTTTCATTATATCACTTCCGTTAAGTTGACCGATTAAATAGGTCAATGCCTGGTCCCTCCTCCCCTAATACTAAGTATGATAGATAGAAATATTAAAATAAACCCTCTCTAAACTCGATCATGTCTACCACACCACTCCTCACCGCCCTCTCTGTTAAATTAAATAAACTTAATACTACCCGCCAAAAGTGTAAATGTTCATTTAATTTTTCTTTTCCCCTTTTGGAAGTGTAGTCTGATGATCCAGCGTCCTTTAAAAGGGCTATGGTGAAATAAATTATTACATGGAGCCTTACAGTGGTCTGTTTTTCTTTAAATTATTAGCTCTGAATTTACATTGAGCTCTCAGGATTTCATCCTCCTTGGGATTACCTATACGGATGACCAAATTTTTCGTAACTTAACTATATATATATATATAAATATATATATACAGTTGGAAAACGTTCATGAAAGTATATTGTTTCGAAATTTACCGTTTAGGCTTCATCAGATCAAAAGCGAAAAAATGATTTGCGTGTCTGTTTATTTGTGCATGTTTAAAGAATAAGATCTTATTACTTTTCCCAAGCGTGTGTTTCTCACGAGTAAAATGAAAGACGATGAGTGATTTAAAAAAAAGTCGTTACCATTTATTTTGTTTACATTCAGTTTTCGAGTCGAAATATAGAATCCCTCAGAATGGGAAGAAAGAAAAAGAATTTTTTTTTCTTCTTTTTTCTATTTATCCATGCGTTTTGTGTCGATAGAATGCAACATATGATCCAAACAAAGTTTTAAATATTTGACAATTGACATTCTTATATATATATATATATATATATATATATATATATATATATATATATATATATATATATATAATTAATGAATATAAAACGCTTCAAATTCCATAGGTAATATTTTTTTTCTATTTCATGAGGCAACAATGGTTAGCCTTGGGCATCGCACCTCTAGACGAAATGTCCAATGAAAAAAGGGAACTATTTTTCCTTTCTAAAATGTTATTTAAAGGTTTAAAATAAAATAAAAAGTTATTTCACATTTAGACTTTTTCTTAACATCGTTCTGATATTTGTGCTCGCTACTGTATATATATATATATATATATATATATATATATATATATATATATATATATGTATATGTATATATATATATATGTGTGTGTGTGTGTATATATATATATATATATATAGTTAAACCTAAAGAGCCTGACAAACCCACCACGGTTTCACCTAAGCGGATTGACAAGAACTACTGGAGTCCCTGACGATCCGCTTAGGTGAAACCGTGGTAGTTTTGTCTGGCTCTGTAGGTCTAACTTAGGTTTGCTCTACTTAGCGTATCGAGCACTTTAATGAGTTATTTTACTTACTCATATCGTTTTTTTTTTCTTTGGACTCTGAACTTGGATGCTAGCCGATTATTTTCGGCTGACGTACATGTTCTCTGTTCTTTCTGTTTTTGTACCATTCTTTCCCCTTTGGTATTGGTTTCTTTACTCACAAATCAAGATACGTAAGGTTTTGCGGACGAGTATAATTTCTTATATTTAAAAGATTTCAACTAGCATATATATATATATATATATATATATATATATATATATATATATATATATATATATATATATATGCTGATGAATGTATGACTATTTCAAAAATAGTTTTGCGACGGGTTTCTTCCTTGAGGGCTTCATCAAATTAAAATTATGTTGCAATATAAAATTTACAATAAACATGCGCGCGAACGAAGGAGGCTGTGAATTTTCTGTGTTACATTACCAATATACCAAGTTTGGACTGCTGAAGTCCTTTTAGTCCTCCGAACGCGTCACAATAACACTTTTAACACTTTGTTATATATTTTTCCCAATATTGTTCTTCTCATTTATAAAACACACACACACACACACACACACACACACACACACACACACACACACACACACACATATATATATATATATATATATATATATATACTCCCTTGCACACACACAAATGCACATATATATATATATATATATATATATATATATATATATCCGATGCGGTGGGAACGAAAGTAATCTATAAATTATACAAATTCTAACGTTCGCAGCATTCATTCTAAAAAGAGCTCAATACATGTAGTAGAGCGATAATTATTTATTTATTATAATTTTATCATATAGACAAAACCATTTCACTCACAACAAAGATGCAACTTGGTTTCAGTGCATTTTAACTGCACATCTACGGGTGAGGGTCGGAAATGGTTATGAAATTATAATAAATAAATAATATATATAAATATATATATATATATTTGTGAAATGGAGTACATTTTCTTTATTATATTTTCTCGAATACGCGGGGAGGTAGACGAATTAAATATTGTTTAATATAAACGGAACGTCTACTCAAATATGAGTAACGGTAAAAATAATATTTGAAATTATATATGTTTTCGTCTACCGGCCTAAATATTCGAGGAATCTTAATAGAAACATATATGTGCTCTCCGACAGGAGATCTTCATTAGATCTGATATGCTTTGGAACTCTCGACTTCGGACTGCGTCGGCGGACAAGCAAAGTTGTACAGTACCCTTAATCACAGATATTTCTCTAAATGTTGAGACAGAATTATTTGTTTTCAATCATATTCTAATGTAAACAAAGCAAATTCTAAAGAATGGATGGATTATTTTTGTTTATTAATCCGACAAATTTTATTACTTATATTATAAAACGTTATTTTTAGTGGATACGCGTATTTGAGTAGACGCGCTGTTTATTTATTAGACAGTATAACCACGTCTTTCACCGGAGAGCGTAAACTCACTTTGCTTTTATCATTTAGAAATAAAAGGACGAAACAGTGTGTGAGGATGTATATATTACAGTCGTTTTTATTGTTGGATTTTAATTCAGGGTTTTATATATAAATATATATATATATATTGAGCACTGTTGAGTGATAAGCTAATTCTATAAACAACAGCCACTTGCACTAATGCAAAGCTCTTCAGTAAAATGAATGGAGCACTTTGGCTGATTGGCATTTGTTTACATTTGTAAAAACAATATGCTAGATTTAGTTGTGTAACTCTACCGAGTGTAGATAGCTCTGGCTGACACCAAATCAGTTGTGTTTCAATCCTGGCTTGAGGCATTAGGACGTCTAGTCACACTGAGGAGCTGTGATACAGTACTGTCTGTGAATGACACACACACACACACACACAGACACACACACACACATATATATATATATATATATGTATACATATTTGCATACACGTATAGAAACACATACATCCACCCAGGCATATACATATGCTAGAACTTTTTTTTGTATACATATATGTACATGTGCCCACTAATATATACTGGATTATACACTGGATTATACACACACACATGCATATATAGACACACACACATGAATATTCATATCATAGTGCCTTTTAATATAGAAAAAGGAAAACTTTCACAGATTTAAAACCCAACAATACCAAACTAATATAGATATTAACTGAACATATAAAACAACAAGGTGGACAGACACTCTCTCAAGTCTGAAAATTGTTTAAGGTAATTTAATCTGATTTATTATTTCCACTTCTCCTCGGAGATCCCAAGGTATTTTTCCCATATACAGTTTTGTATTTCTTTCATTCAAACCCGAGAAATCAAATGCGAGCAGTGTCTCAGGCAAAACGAGTCGTTAATATATTTTTCATATTGACTTATCATATTCACTTTTGCTACACATCTCACAAATACGCACGCACACTCACACATACATACGTACATACATACATACGTACATATATATATATATATATATATATATATATTTGTACATAGTGTTGAAAAAGATGTGCTAATTTTTGGATTTCAGCGTCAAATTGAATATTCATCAATATATATATATATATATATATATATATATATATATATATATATATATATATATATATATATAATTTCATTTAATATTTAATTTAAACTGTGAATGTTATTTGCATGTCAATAAATTTTAAATTTTGTTAATTTTAAACATATTTCCTGTTTGCAAGTACATGACCACTGCATATGTTGTCAAATAATACTATATATATATATATATATATATATATATATATATATATATATATATATATATATATGTATGTATGTATGTATGTATGCATGTAAGTAATGCATGAAACCTGTTGACGGAAGCCTAAAATAGTTCTTTCTGATGATTAAATTTGCTAGTTTCGTTTTGGAGTCGTAAAAATTTACAAGCCATAACTTGTTCCATTTAACAGATTATTGGAAAACATTTTCGAGGTCAATTACCAGCTTTTGATTATTTGACGTACCGGACTTACTATTAAATACATGCTTAAGTCTTCAACGTAAATACCGATTTGGAAACTGATAACAACCAGAATGTCCTTGAGGAAAATAGGGGAAGATAACGCATTCTTAAAACAGAATATAACTAAAATCAGTTTTTCAATGAATAAAAAATGCACGTCATTGCGCGTGACTGGTACGCATTTCCGTTTTTACGTTGCTGATATCATTTCTCTGGCGGAGTAGGTAATGGCTGCTCCAGTTACTAATACGTAGTAACTACGTATATAAGACCTTGCATAATGAGAAAGACAATATTCGGAATCTCATTTTGAAAGCAAGATGGAAACTTCTTGAACATATTTTGCGAATGGATCCAGAATGTCCAGCAAACAAATCCACGGAGCTTTACTTTGAAAAGACTGACTTCAAAAGGTTCAGAGGTCATCCAAGAACCACCATAGTCACAACGCTGAACCGAGACATTCAATAATCAAGGCAGAAGATCTCACTTTTCCTTTGTAGAAAATCCGCAAACTCACATACGACAGAGAATGTTGTCAAAATATTGTCGAATCAGTAGACAATATCACTGAAGATGAGAGGACATTTTAATTCATTATCTCAAATCGAAACAGTTTTGATGATGATCATGATGATGATACTTCGCCATTTCAATATGCCCCATGATTACTGTGTCTTATATATTAAAATGCATTTTATAACCTACAACTGTGTAACTTATAAAGAAAGAACTGTAGAAATTGAGAGTTTCTACGGACGATAACTGCGAATTCTGATAGGGAAAAAGTACTTTTATAATATCTCCAACACGAACTTGTACGGACGATGTCTAGAATCTCATTTGTCTTTGTTCATTTTGAAAGCAAGATGGAAATTCATGGACATATTTTGCGAATGCATCCAGAATGTCCAGCAAACAAAACCCTGGAGTTTTACTTTGAAAAGACTGACTTCAAAAACTTCATCATAATAATCACAAAGCTGAACCGAGACATTCAAAGAACAAGGCAGAAAGGTCCCACATTTTTCTTTTGGAGAATTTTACAATCAAAGAAGATCTGCAACACATCCGCAAACTCGCAGACGACAGAGAAGGCTGGCAAAATATTGTCAAATCAGTAGACAATGTCACTGAAGATGAGAGAACATTTTAATTCATGATCTCAAATCGAAACAGTTTTGATGATGATCATGATGATGGTCATGGTGATGATCATGGTGATTTTCTGTTTCGTGCTATGCGGATTCGGTTTCAAACAAAATAGAACGCAAATTGAAACAATGCTTCTTAAAACTCATGTGATTTTTTTCATTCATTTTACTTTACGATTTCACTTCGAAAGCGTGAACACAGCAGTAAATTTGGAGAAGTTTTGCTCCTACAGAAGGTGATTCGCAGATTTGAAAAGACGATCAGTAAATTCAATTCTTTTTTAACAAAACCAACAAACATGTTAGTAGAAAACTACTAATATTAATACGACTGGTTATTATTTGATTTACATGCCTTAAAAACAATTTGTAGTAAGATACATGACATATAATAAAATTAAAAATCGGGTGGCTAATAATTTTACGCAACTCTTTTTAATGCCATCCTGCTATGAAAATCTGCATTCAAGATAATACCGTAAACCTACGTTTGAACCCTTGGCACTTGTAAATATGCAGCAAAGAGACAGTTCCCAGACACACACACACACACACACACACACACACACACACACACACACACACACATATATATATATATATATATATATATATATATATATATATATATATATATATAGTATGTATACGTTGGTAATCATAGAAACAACAGGGAGTCTATCGCTAAGAGTGTATGACACTCATTCATCAACTTTTCGGGTATCGTTATCACATAAAACCCAAGACAAATATAGTTTTCAACAGAAAGTCTTATGGATAGCCTTACAACGCTGCATGGTTGCCGTCAGGAGAGAATTGTATAATGCAGTAGTTTATTATTCCTGCCTGGGGCAAAAAATCACAAACAAGGTTCTAGATAGGATAGACTAATACGAAATACCTTGGCCTTGAGGAGGAAAGGGCAATCACTTGTGGGGTCTGGACAGATCATTACAAAGTAAAAGGGAAGGTAAATTCAGGTAGTGTCTGGAAGAGACTGTAGACGAACAATAGCTGGGAGCAAGATAGGGCATTAGGTTTAGGTGGAGAAGGAGTCAAATTGCATGTTCTTAAGGCAATGTCTGTTTTGAGAAGCACGGATCGGTTGGTGCGTACAACGAATGTATAGACTGAAAGGTGATATTTATAATACGAGCGTGTCCAGCATATTCCAAGTATAAAGCTATTCGACAGATGGATACGAGAATAATTTTCCCTTTTTTCATCACACACATGCGTACATTCGCGTACGAACGTAGACTCAGTGGAACACCGCATTTACTCTATCTTTCTCTCTCTCTCTCTCTCTCTCTTTCTCTCGTGTGTGTGTTTATTTTATTTTGTAATTCTGCTAACGTCTTTATTGCTTATTGCACTTTCGTTCTATCATTTAAACATATTCAATGATCATTTTTAATTAAACAGGGATTGCTTCTCAAATACAAAAATCGCTTTATCTTCATTATTTACATTATTCGGACTATTGTCCTCATCTTTGTCGTCATATTTATTACAACGTTTCGGTGGTTAGAATGTCGAACTGAAGCCTTTATTTCGCTCACTGGGGTAGACCGTTCTGCCATGTTTAATGGATGTCAGTTATCAGTTATCTCCTGTTAATTTTTCCCTCTGAAAATTCTCCACTGCCTTAACCGGGTATTGAACTCACACTCTGGGTCCTGTCACTGGATCTAACCAACGCCTTTATCCACTGTGCAATATGTCCTTGATTTCTGGGTCTTCAGCAACCATTTTTACCAGTGCTCATATTGCAATTTTTTCTGTTATCAATACAGTTTTTACCAGAATTGTTGTTATTATCGCTTTTTATAATGTAAATAATGAAGATTATCGCTTTTCTCTGGTACTCCTTATTACTGGTTCCCATATTGTATTCATTTCTATGCTTGATCAGCTCAGGAGATTTTTGTGGTGACAAAGATGAGGACAATAGTCCGAATAATGTAAATAACGTACATAATACCTCATCTCATAAATATAGACAGATATCATTTTATCTTCTCATATATATATATATATATATATATATATATATATATATATATATATATATATATATATATAGAGAGAGAGAGAGAGAGAGAGAGAGAGAGAGAGAAAGAGAGAGAGACATTTTTTATGTTTATACGTTCTTTTTATAGACACAGATATTTAAGTAAATGTTCTGTTTATAATAAACGGTATTAACGACATTTACTGGCCTGAATCTACGAGAGGTTTTCCTAGAAAATATGCCTCCTCCGACAGGAATCGGACGTGTATCCTATACGGAGGACGCATATTTTCTATGAAAATTTCTCGGACATTCAAGCCGGTAAATGTCGTTAATACAGTTTATTATAAAAAGCTCATTTACTTACATATTTGTATCTATTAAAAGAACGTATAGATATAAAAAATGTCTTAAAATAATTGTCGGACTTTGTCCATTTCAATATATATATATATATATATATATATATATATATATATATATATATATATATATGCATGAATAACTGAAAAGTACGTGAACTTTACGCCCATATAAGACTAGCAGCATTTCTGGCTATTCAGTAATTTTCAGGAATTTTTACTTGATAAATCCCTTGAACATTTCTTGATCTTTTTAACATATATATATATATATATATATATATATATATATATATATATATATATATATATATATATTGGCTACTGAAAAAATTAATTTCGGTTGAGCTTTTTGGTTTGAGGTGTGATTTTGTAAACAGTGACTATTTAAGCTAATATTGCACGACTCTTCGGCAGAATTGACTCACTGTCAATCACTGTGTGTTTAACTAAATCTAAAAATAAACACGATAAAATTCACCTTCATCCCTGCCGTGAGCCAATTCAGTCGGGTTTCGATCCTAGCTAGAGGCAACCGGACATCTAGCCACACTGATGAGCTGTGAAACAGCGAAACAGTCTGTCTGTGGATGACAAATATATATATATATATATATATATTAGTGTGTATGTATTTCTTTCTCTCTCTCTCTCTATATATATATATATATACGTGTGTGTTTGTGTGTGTATGAGTGTGTGTGTGTGTGTCCGTGTATATATATATATATATATATATATATATATATATATATTTATGTCACGCATTGTCATACGCAAATTTGTATCATCGTTGGTCTCAGTAGACATCTAAAGCAAAACTTACTAATATGAATTAATCTATCAATCATTTATGCGACATGCGTGATACACGCTTAGGCCATCATGTATCTTTCGATAAACCATTCACGAGGCTGATTTTTTTCCGAAGTAGGTTGCCAGTTCTTTTTGCAGTAGACCAAGAACCCGGTCTATCCTGCTATTTCCCCATTCCTGGCGGGAGAAGAAGTGGTTTCTTACCTTTCCCAAAGTATTAGCACATAAGTGAATGCAATGGATTTGACTGGAATTCGAACTCGAATTGACTGGATTTTCTCAGCCTGAACCGCCATCCATTATTCCAACGTAAACAATAATCGCTAATAATGAATATACATATTGATGAAATAAAATAAATATTCATTGATAATAAATTACGCATACAGGATTTCCTCCGAAAATTAACATCATTTTGTACTCTAATAGAAAATTTTCAAATCATTACAAATGTTAACAAAATATGTTAAAATTAAGTTGTCGGTGCGAACTTATCTCAAGGAAGATGTATTGTGTGTGCCAGTAACAATCACGATGTACTTTTGAAACCCTGTCACATTCACATGACTTGACACCTTGTGATTTTTTCTATGGCGATAAGTGAATTTTAGCTTTCATTATGATAAGGTGTGTAAAGATGCCATATATATGTCATCAAACAATTGCACACTTATCGGACAGAAGAATGCATACCTTCGATGTTGATCTCAAATCAGTATAAAATAATCATGGGCACCTCGCGATAGCAAGGTTAGCAAACATGTCACTCTAGAACAATTACGACTGATTAGTGAGTTCGATAAACACTGGCTGCCCCATATTTACGGCCCTGTGCCACATCTAAGCTACGCTTGGAAAATCACTATTTGGTTACCTCGAGGCCCTGTAATGATTAACAAGCTTGTCTCACTAGAACAATTACGACTGAGTAGTGAGTTAGATACTCACTGGCTGCCCCATATTTACGGCCTTGTGCCACATCTAAGCTACGCTTGGAAAATCACTATTTGGGTACCTCGAGGCCCTGTAATGATTAACAAGCTTGTCTCACTAGAACAATTACGACTGAGTAGTGAGTTAGATACTCACTGGCTGCCCCATATTTACGGCCTTGTGCCACATCTAAGCTACGCTTGGAAAATCACTATTTGGGCACCTCGAGGCCCTGTAATGATTAACAAGCTTGTCTCGCTAGAACAATTACGACTGAGTTGTGAGTTAGATACTCACTGGCTGCCCCATATTTACGGCCCTGTGCCACATCTAAGCTACGCTTGGAAAATCACTATTTGGGCACCTCGAGGCCCTGTAATGATTAACAAGCTTGTCTCGCTAGAACAATTACGACTGAGTTGTGAGTTAGATACTCACTGGCTGCCCCATATTTACGGCCTTGTGCCACATCTAAGCTACGCTTGGAAAATCACTATTTGGGCACCTCGAGGCCCTGTAATGATTAACAAGCTTGTCTCGCTAGAACAATTACGACTGAGTTGTGAGTTAGATACTCACTGGCTGCCCCATATTTACGGCCTTGTGCCACATCTAAGCTACGCTTGGAAAATCACTATTTGGGCACCTCGAGGCCCTGTAATGATTAACAAGCTTGTCTCGCTAGAACAATTACGACTGAGTAGTGAGTTAGATACTCACTGGCTGCCCCATATTTACGGCCTTGTGCCACATCTAAGCTACGCTTGGAAAATCACTATTTGGGCACCTCGAGGCCCTGTAATAATTAACAAGCTTGTCTCGCTAGAACAATTACGACTGAGTTGTGAGTTCGATCACTGGGCACTCCTTATTTTCGGCCTTAGGCCACATCTAAGCTACGCTTGAAAAATCACAATGACCATATCAATATAGATTTCTTTATTATATTCTTTTATTCTGCCGTATATTTTGATATGATAGGGGAACTATATTGGACCGTATGTCTAGTGAAAGCTTAAAAACAAATCATTTAAAGCCTCATCCGGATTACGACTATGAGGAAAAAAGAAAGTAAAAAAGTAAAAGTAAAAAACACTAGGCACTATGGCCAACAACCCATCCTAAAAATTACCATGAAATTATATAGGGAAAAGACATAGAGAGAAAACCTTATGGCCGTGGGAAAGTGACTAGAGCCGATCTGCCAGATCAGGACCAATAATAATGCTGATTCTTTTTTGGATCTTATCAAGGGGATGAAGGTAAGTAGCGGGAGACTGTACCATATTTGGACGTATGGCAGACTTATAGAGATGTAAGATAAGATTGGAAATAAAAAAATGCCCCATAATCGTTAAGAAAAGTCAAATTTATCAGCTATATAAAACCGTTTTCTCAAATCATTTTTTAAATATGCTATAAAAAGATTGATCCCTATATATCTGAGATGGGGTAATATGTACACTATTTACATGATTCGGTCTATTGTCCTCATCATTGTCGCCATATTTATTATAACGTTCGGCCTTTCAGTATCAGTCTATATTTCTATAATAATGTATTATGTACACTATTTACATTATTCGGAATATGTCCACATCTTAGTCGCCATAATTATTACAGCGTTTCGGCCTTTCAGGATCCGTCTTTATTTCTAAGATGAGGTATTATGTACACTATTTAAATTATAAGGACTATTGGCTTCATCTTTGCCGCCATATTTATTACAAAGTTTCGGCGTTTCAGTATCTGTCTATATTTCTGAGATGAGGTATTATGTACACTATATTATTCGGACTATTGTCCTAATCTTTGTCGCCATATTTCTTACAACATTTCGGCCTTTCAATGTCTGTCCTTACTTCTGACATGAGGTAATGTCAGGTAATTATATTTTCATAATTCGTACTATTGTCCTCATCTTAGTCGCCATATTTATTACAACGTCTCGGATTTTCTATATCTGTCTATATATCTGTGATCATGTATCATTTACACTATTTACATTATTCGGACTATTGTTCTCATCTCTGTCGACATATTTATTACAAAGTTTCGACATTTCAGTATCTGTCTATATTTCTGAGATAAGGTATTATATACAGTATTTACATTACTTGGAATATTGTCCTCATTTTTGTCGCCATATGTGTTACAACGTTTAGGCCCTTTAGAAACTGTCTATATTTCTGAGATGAGGTATTATGTACACAATTTACATTATTCGGCCTATTCTCCTCATCTTTGTTGCCATATTTATTACAACGTTTCGGCCTTTCAGTATCTGTCTATATTTCTAAGATGAGGTATTATGTACACTATTTACATTATTCGGACTATTGTCCTCATCTTTGTCGCCATATTTATTACAACGTTTCGGCCTTTCAGTATCTGTCTATATTTCTGAGATGAGGTATTATGTACATTATTTACATTATTCGGACTATTGTCCTCATCTTTGTCACCATATTTATTACAACGTTTCGGCCCTATAGTATCTGTCCATATTTCTGAGATGAGGTATTATGTACACTCTTTACATTATTCGGACTATTGTACTCATCTTTGTCACCATATCTATTGCAAAGTTTCGGCCTTTCTGTATCTCTCTCTATTTCTAAGTTGAGCTATTATGTACACTATTTGCATTATTCGGACTATTGTCCTCATCTTGGTCGCCATATTTATTACAACCTTTCTGCCTTTCAGTATCTGTCTATATTTCTGAGGATGAGGTACTATGGACACTATTTACATTATTCGGACTATTGTCCTCATCTTTGTGGCCATATTTATTAAAACATTTCGGCCTTTCAGTATCTGTCTATATTTCTGAGATGAGGTATTATGTACACTATATTATTCGGACTATTTTCTTAAACTTTGTTCGTCCTGGGTACGACGTTAAACTGCATCCAACAGCAAGGCCTCTGATCAGGAGGTTTTGAGGAAGCGTGGAACCACCGTTTAATTGCCGGTGTTCCCAGGTCCACCCTAACCGGGGATGGTAGCACCTGTTGGGGTCCAAGCTATGGGAAAATAGTGAACTTCCAGGTCTTTTCCAGCACATTGAAACAATGATGTTGCCAGCTATACGTTTTTGTAACAAAGATGTTGCAAGCTATACGTTGTTGAAACAATGATGTTGCCAGTTTTTGAAACAATGATGTTGCCAATTTTTGAAACAATGATGTTGCCAGCTATACGTCTTTGAAACAATGATGTTGCCAGCTATACGTTTTAGATATATTTAGTAAATACTGGATCTGGCATTAAATAACCCATAGTGGTTGATATGCCATAAAACCCCAAACAACCAACCTAATCTTTGTCGCCATATTTATTACAACATTTCGGCCTTTCAGTATCTGTCCTTACTTCTGAGATGAGGTAATATTAGGTAATTATATTTTCATAATTCGTACTATTGTCCTCATATTTGTCGCCATATTTATTACAACGTCTCGTCTTTTCTGTATCTGTCTATATTTCTGAGATGAGGTATTATGTACACAATTTACATTATTTGGACTATTATCCTCATCTTTGTTGCCATATTTATTACGACGTTTCCTCCCTTTTGTATCTGTCTATATTTCTGAGATGAGGTTTTATGTACACAATTTACATTGTTTGGACCATTGCCCTCATCTTTGTCGCCATATTTATTACAACGTTTCGGTCTCACAGTATCTGTCCATATTTCTAAGATGAGTTATTATGTACACTATTTATATCATTCGGAATATTGTCCTAATCTTTGTTGCCATATTTTTTACAACGTATCGGCCCTTTAGAAATTGTCTATATTTCTGAGATGAGGTATTATGTACACAATTTACATTATTCGGAGTATTGTCCTCATCTTTGTAGCCATATTTATAGTCTTTTAAAATTATTTCGTACAACGGCCGAAACGTTGTAATAATTTTAAAAGACACACTTAAAAAAGCGTGTTAGTCATCAAGGTCTCAACTCATAGATTAAATGCCACAATGAAGCAGTGAATTTCATCTGTCAAGACCGACAATAGGTATAACCGCCATATTGCCGCTTCAACAGGTAAATAATTATAAGATGGAAAGAGCGCAAGATGGCGAGAGTTTGAAAGAGAAGAGATTGACCATATATGCATTCTCTTTTCTCTATATACAATGGAGCCCATGTTCCACATAACTGGAAAGTACGGAGCTCTGAAAGTCCTGGATTTATACCTTTCTATAAGGCATTTACAGGAACATGACACAAAAAACGGTCTACTGAAATACAAATGTACTTTGACAGTTCAGTTTCTGGATTTACATTCACTTTTTCTATTTTTATTCTATTTTGAACAGACTATGAGAAATGGTTATGGAATCATACAGTAAGGTCTTTAAAGAATAAGCATTTGCTGTCCAAGATATTTTTTTCCTTTTTGTTATATATGGAAAACATCGCGAGATGAAAGAGAGATCTGAGTAGATTAAGTTGAAGGTAAAGGCCGGCATGGACCGTTATAGTAGGTTAGATTAGGGCAAAACCTTTACAGTAGGATCTATATCATTTTTATTTGCGGACAATTGACTGCTAAAAAAAAAAATCTGGTAAAGAAAAAACTTTTGACAGGTATATGAGTTTGTCGGGTGCGTAAGAACGATTCGGTGGGGTCTTACAAAAACATATGATGAGCTAGAGCAGAAAAACGGTCTAAATTTATTCACAGGGGCAGGCCATCACCAGAAGTACACGATTCAGTAGGGACACTTGCCATGATTGAAAGGGATAATGGGAACTTGGGTTGACAAACCAAGAATAAGTTTGTTTAAATATTCAGTACATAGTCATTATTAAGGCAAGTGCCTTTGTGCGACTTAGGAACAGGGAAGGTTATATTCAGGATTTATCATATATCAGTTTGTCTTTCCAGGGAAGGGCGATACGTGTCCCAAAAAGATCTTCTTTCAAAGAGACAAGGTAACTGTTGGTCTCTTACCTCTACACAGACTTTCTAAATTTCTAAATGACTTTGGGGAGAGTAAAGAAGACATACAGACACACACACATGCATAATCATACACACACACACACACACACACACACACACACACACACACACACACATATATATATATATATATATATATATATATATATAAAGGATTGTGCTACGTTTTACTACGTTAATAAAACACCGATTAAAATAAAAATATATAAGATAAGAAATAAAAATAAATAAATAAAAACAAGCAAAATAATTTAACCCAAATAAATAAATAAACAAATAAACGATTTCCGGTAAAATAACCGCCAAAATAGACTACCCACAAAGCACCACTCACCCGTATATATAAATAGCCGAGAAAAATAACAGCATTCGTGGCCTGACGATTGCATCTAGCATGAAACAGACTGTCGCCTCTGAGTGTTGACTTGTATGTTCACTTTTACACACACACACACACACACACACACACACACACACACACACACACACAAACACACACACACACACATACACACATATATGTTTTGAATGTGACGTAAAAGGAAAAAAATGTAAAATTATTTAGGTTTTTTAAACTTTCTTACCATTTCTTTTTTATGGTGTCTAAGAATGTGTATAAAATGTCCGTAGTGATTATTTTCCGAATTACTTTTGGCTAAATCGTTAGTCATTTTTAGTAGATATTACTATGTTTATATTACAAACTGTAAATTGCAGAACTTGTAGTACTTCTAAGTTGTACTAACTACAATTTCGACACAATACGACTTAGAACATGAAAACAGGATACATCCGAACAACGAACCGGCTTCACGACCGAAATGTCGGCCGTAAATGTTCTACATTTTGCGATGGATAAATTGTCGTCTAAATTACGCAAAAATGAAAATAACACTGATATCTTTTTTTAACAGTAAATATTTACCAAAATTACACTAAAATATCTTGAAATACTTACGAGTGAATTTATTCAATAAAGCCACGAGCGCCAGACGACTTCAGAATCTCCCGCTTCTTTTCTGAACGGTCTCATTGTTTAAGTTGCTGAATGCTGTCATAATCCTTGCCTTCAGGTCATCTTTGGTGTTACAAGCAGTTTTGTTGGCTTGCTGCACAACTGCTCCCCAAACATAATAATCAAGGGAGTTCCAGTTTGGGTAGGTAGGTGGCCAGATATAAGGGACAATGTGGTCGCAGAAATTGTCTCACTGCCATGATTGTTTTTATTTGTTTTTTTTTTTGTTTCTGTGGCATGATACTGAGTCCTTTTGCCAGACAGAGGGTTCTTCCATCTGCCAACCTCTTGACCCAGGGCAGCACTAACTTCTCAAGTAGGCCTCCATGTTGATCCTGATGCCCTGTAAGAAGATGAATGGCGGTATAACGTTGCCTTCACTAGCGATCACTCCAAGTCCCTTTGGAATCACCATTAGACTCATACAACTCTTTCTGAATCCTCTGCATTTTCGCAGATTGACAGCCAAACATTCTGAAATGTTCGTATTGAAGCTTTCGACGCGAATGCCAAGCAGTGCAGCAGTCGCTTCCAAATTCCTGTTGGAATGAATTGTGTCATGGTGCTCTTTTTCTCACATACGGTGCCCAACTGACTCTACTCTCCTGTGCAGCCGACAAAATAAAAAATCGTATAAAGAGCATGCGTGAAATTTAAAATATAAAATGGCGACAATTTAACCATCGCACAATGTATATTGCCTCTGGCTGGTTGGCTAGTTATTTTTTTAGCAGCATATGGAGTATTTAATGCCGAAATTTAAATATTTTGAACACGATTTTATAGTTTAACTAAATATATTTTGAACATAACTGAATTCCTTTAAATTCAGATAGAATGTGTCGTTGGTAATTCTACTATAAAATGAATGGCTGGGCATTTTGTTTTAAAATTTTTATTGTTTTATTGTTTTTTATTGTTTTATTGTTTTATTGTTTTTATTGTTTATTGTTTTTTATTGTTTTATTGTTTTATTGTTTTTATTGTTAATTGTTTTTTATTGTTTTATTGTTTTATTGTTTTATTGTTTTTTATTGTTTTATTGTTTTATTGTTTTTATTGTTAATTGTTTTTTATTGTTTTATTGTTTTATTGTTTTATTGTTTTTTATTGTTTTTTGTTTAAAATATAAAATATGTATTGCTTGTATTCTTACAATAAAACATATTTATACATTCATAGTGTTTTGTTTTTGTTTGTAGATTCACAGTTTGCCCATAGCTGAGAGTCTAACAAGTGCTACCACCCGGGTCAGGCTAGACCTTGGAACAACATCAGTTAAGAGGGTATCTATGCTCAGCAAAACCTCCAATCCACCGATTAGAGGCCTTGCTACTGGATGTGGTTCATCGGACAACAGCTTCTATTCTACTGTTCTTTTGTTGTTTATGCTTTTAATAAATATTGTTTTGATTTTTTACCTTGACTCATATAGCTGATTTTTTGTAAGAAAGGATGGGTGGGGAGAAACGAGTAATTGACGAATACATCACAAGGCATCATAGAAATAGCTGTTGTGGAGAAGTTAAATTAGCATCATTCTAAATAGTGTAATAAATATTAACGTTATTTTGTAAAACAATGCGAGTTATCATTGTATAAGGATTTACATATCTAAGTCATTAAGAATGGTAACTCATTATGACATTATTCAAGGATTCATATATCAAAAGTAGCAGTGAGAATATTAATATTTTTTCATTTCTTCCCACAAAATAAAGCCCAAATTGTATAATATTTTCTAAGGTTATTACTATGAATAATATACCAACCGCAATATAAGCTTTTCAAATAGCCACGATAAGGGTGAACATAAGAATTCAGATAATACAACAATGAAATTAATATTTCCATTCAATATTCATATAGATAATGTTCTTAAACTAAGGACAAATACATGAAATGAATAGATAGGAATTTTGATCAAAATATTTTCGTCTAACACTTTTTTCAAGAGCAGGTGATGCTCAGAATGTTATCAGAAAGAGCGATGCAGGTGCAGAAGGACGTGTACCAATGTTTCCTAGACTAGGCTTTCAAAGGCTTTCGACAAAGTACGTCACAATATTTGATGGAACTGCAATGCAACATGATATATTCGGGAGGGATATCAGAATAATCAAGAGCCTATACTGGCAGCAAAGAGCATGCATATGCATAGGGAACGAGTTCAGTGAATACACAAAATAGGAAAGGGGGGCGTAAGGCAAGGATGCGTCTTCTCACCCGAACTGTTCAACCAATACAGCGAGGTAATCCTGAGAGAATTGGTAACGCGACTAGGATTTAGCACTGGCGGCCACAAACGTAACAACAAGATACGCAGATGACACAGTACTGATAGCAGACACGGAAAAGAATTTACAAAACATCCCGCAGAAGGTAGCGAAGGAGAGCGAGAAGAAGTGACTAAGTATACACTAAATGAACACAGAATGCATGATCATTCGTAAATGGATGAGCCCGAAATGCGATTTGCAGGTTGGAGACACGTAAATCAAGCAGGTGTGGAAATTTAAATATCTGGGAAGTGTTTTGATGAGCACGATAAGTGCAATGCTGAGATCCGTAAACGTATTGGGATGCCGAAGGACGCATTCCAAAAGATGAGTATAGTATTGCGAGACAGGAGGATTTATTTGGTAACAAAGAAAAGAGTACTGAGCTGTTACGTGACATCTGTCCTCCTTTATGACAACGAATGTTGGACGGTCTCCTCAAAGATGAATAAGCGACTCGTGGCGACGGAGATGTGGTTCAACAGAAGGATGGTGAGGATATCATGGACCGAGCGTGTGAGCAACGATGAGGTCTTAGAGTGGATGCAAACAAAGAGGAGGCTTATAATTAACATCAGAAAAAGGCAGCTGAAGTTTCTGGGACACCTAATGAGGAAATAGGGCCTGCAGAATCTGACACTCACTGGTTGAATAGAGGGCAATAGAGACAAGAGAAAGCAGTGCATGACATACCTGACGAGGTTGAACAGGTTGATGCCATAACGTGGTCTGGGAGAAGTAGCAAAGGGAAGGAACTTAATGACAGCTGCAAGGGATAGAGAGAGGTAGAGAGCCATGATCGCCTACGCCCTGAAAAAACATAGCACATAAAAAGAAAAAAGAAATAGGTGTGCTATCGAAAACTTCACCATTCACATCGGGACATGACACCAGAAACACCGACATTATCATATAGTAGATATCAATATAAACTGGAGATTTCTACCAGAAAAAAAAAACGAAAAATATCCATTAATTTTCAATCATGTTTTCTTTTATTTACAAATAATATATAATGTATACATTTCTTATGTCGTATAAACACAAGGAGAAAGATTGTACTCATGCAGGTGACTAAGGCACATATGCAGCTAATATTAAAACGGTTTTTACACATAAATCAACACATCAGGAATTGTGCATGTCTTAACTATGTATGTGTAAAGGTGTATCCGTGTTTTTGTACAGATGTAGATTATCTCCAGTAGAGACTAAATATGAATTTTGTTATGGCGGAACATTGTTAAGAGGAGAGTTCACTCGCATCTTTGAATAAATATACAGGGTGTCATTATTCCATCATGTTCTATTTTCCTCTCCAAGAGGCAAAAGAAATATAGCGAGGCTGAAATGGTTGCCATTTTAACACCCATTTTTCTTGAATATTTCGATTGTTTAGATATACATCATGGAATTGTTTAACACTTGTTCATTTTCTCATCTTATTCCATGAAGGAAAAAACACAGAGAGCATGAAAATCCTTTACGGGAAAAATTGATTGTCCGGAAAGAAACAAATTGAATCCTGTGAATTCTGGAAGATCCCCAACCAAATCAGGAACAAATGTAAAACTTTAGTGCACACAATTATAATTGGCCCCGAGGTGATATCTTACTCGACTGATAAAGGCGAACTTCTTCGCCTTCATCTTTGACAAAGACCATCCCCTCCTAAAATTGCTACATCTCACTGAACACAATCTCAGTAATATTACCGTCACATCACGTGAGTTCTTATAAAAGGCCTTGACCTTAAGAAAGCCACAGGTCCTGACAAAATTCCGGTGGTTCTCTTTAAGAATATCAACTCCTAATTATTCCAAATCCTAGCAAAGTTATTCAACCGCTGATTGAAGGAGAAATCCTTCCCAAAATTGTGAAAACTGTCAAGTGTATTCCCGGTTTTCAAGAACGCGGATGTGCGATCTCCCCACTTCCAGTAAAGACCCTTCAGTCTCCTCAGTAAGCTCTTTGAGGCCATAATCAATAAGAAGGTCTTCGGGCAACGAGAAAATAGCAATCTCTTCAACAACGAGCAGTATGGGTTTTGGTCAGACCGATCCACTGTGGACGTCCTAACAACCATCACTCACAGAATCAGTGAGGTCCTTGATAACAAACACACCTCGAGGACCATGGCATTAGATGTCTCAAAAGCCTTCGACATGGTGTAGCACAAAAACTTGCTACACAAGCTCACCAGATATGGTATCACTGGAAGGGGTTTCTCCATCATAAAATACTTTCTAACAGATAGGTCCATCAAGGTAGTTATCAGCTGTCAGTCATTCAAAGCACCAGAGTTCAACGCAGGCATCCCCAATGATTCATGGACTAACCCTCAACATTAATGATCTGAATAAGAATATACTCAGATCATTTCTAAACATCTATGTCGATGATACGACTATATAGGAGCGCACCTTTAAAACTCTCGATGGTCAATGATTGGCAATTTAACTCTCTTCCGATCTTGCACCAACTACCCAATAGGATAAAAACTGACTGGTTACATTCAGTGAAATGAAGACCAAGCTGATTATATCACGACCGATCTGAAACCGAACTACCACCATCTGGATGAACGGAGGTCCTCTCAGGGAAGAACCATGACTTGAAAACCTACTGGGCCTCAAACTCACACGCGATCTCAAGTGGAACTCGGATATATGATCCATTGCTAAGGACGCGTGTAAAATGGTCAGCTCTCTGTACTGCTCCAATAAGTATTTGACCCCTACTGCTATCTTCTACCTTTACACGAGCCAGATCAGGCCAAAAATGGTGTACTATTGTCATATTTAGTATGGAGCATTCTAGACCCCACTCTCCATCCATACGTCTAATAGAGTTTCCCAGCACTTGTGTGTGACGAAGGCAAACATTCATATCGTGAAGAGACCATGCCGCTTATATAGTAGCAAACCACCCAGATTCCCTCCGTATTCCACCAGTAAGTTGTAAGTTCCACTCAAACAGCTTCTTCCCGCGACACCACTGTCCTGTGGAACCGAATCTCAACAGGATGTTTCCCCGATCACTAAATCGATCCTTTTTAATGCGAAGGTTAACATTTATCTTCCAATCTTATACAAACAAATGGCCTCTAAATATAACCCTCTACGTCGAGTGGCCGCCGGCCCTTGAAAGGGTGAACCTCGTTGTAAAAATAATAAATGAATGTACAAGTTAATTTAAATTATATATGTTAATTATATATATATTGCATTCTCTCTCTCTCTCTCGCTATCTCTCTCTCTTTCTATATATATATATATATAGTATTATACTCCCTACGAGCACAAGCACACACACATACATATATATATATATATATTTAGGCAGCATATTTTCATTCAAGCATCATGTTTCGTTAAATAACTTAGACGAGTTATATGTATTTGTTTTAGTTTAATCCTTTCCAGTTCACGAATTCATTTCTTGGTGTCTGTAGAAAATCCATTACGAAAAATTCCAAAATCTTCTTTCAAAATTTTTTTATTTTCCCAGGTATTTTCAATTTCATCTGAGACCATCTTCATGGGTTGCATATTTATTGGCGTGTTATGCGTTAACACCGTAAATTGAAAAGATTTTTGACCACGACAAAACGGGTGGTAACTAATGTAACTTTTTAAAAATATTATTAATTGTATTATATTAATTTATTTTTTTATATAACACTTTGCTGCTACAAACATTTAAGAACTGTGTTGCTATGCTGATAGTCGACTTTATTTATTTTTGGCTTCAATTCTCTTATATAAAAGGCTTACAGAATGTAAAGATTTTGTTTATTATTGTTTTGATGAAGCACCGATATATTTTCAATTAATATCTGTCTGGGAATGCGGATATGAGTGTCCCTTTAAATGTTCAGAGATTGAACTATGATCGTTTAATTTAAACGTTTCATCTTCAAGCGAAATGTTTGGAATGAAAAAGATTTCGCTTGAATATGACTTGATAATTTAATTCAATTTAATTTTTATAATTAAATTGAATGACTTGATAATTAAATTGAATGACTTGATAATTTAATTCAATTTAATTTTTATAATTAAATTGAATGACTTGATAATTAAATTGAATGACTTGATAATTTAATTCAATTTAATTTTTATAATTAAATTGAAGTTTTTAGCTCCTGATATTGAAACATGAGAACTCTTATGTAGCGATGGAATGATATTTTCAAAAAAATAATCATTATAACATATATATATATATATATATATAATATATATATATATATATATATATATATATTGCGTTTATACGTTATTTTTATAGACATAATTTATTTAAGTAAATGCTCTGTTTTTTCTTAATTCAACAGTATTAATTACATTTACAGGCCTGAATGTTGGAGAAAGTTCGTAGAATATATGAGCTTCCCCGACAGGAATTGAACCTGTACACCTGAATGAGAACGATCATTTGATTTGATGTGTCGTTAACCATTCAGTCAAAAAGAAGCGTCTTCCTGGCAAAGTCCGAGGTTCTCTTAATAAGCATACACGTACGACAATTTTTCTCGATCGATCATATCTGCTCACGAAATATATCTTAACGTAAAAAAGACAACATATGAAATCGATTAAGTCCGACAATTAGTTTTATTATATTTTCCGTTATACGGAAAAAACGAAACGGAACAGACATTATATATATATATATATATATATATATATATATATATATATATATATATATATATATATATATATATATATCGTTTAAACTGTGAAACTTTCGACACTCATTGATGATTCAGACTATATCTATAAATGCTATATGCCTTATACTGAACAGTCTATACAAATTTGAATCCATATTATATGTATGTATATATATATATATATATATATATATGTGTGTGCGTGTGTGTACGCGTGTGTGCGTGTGTGTACTTGTGCGTGCGTGTGTGTGCCAGCGCGCATATGCGTATGTAGTTGCATAAAAAAATATTTATAACTTAAATACATCCGCGTTTTTTTCAATGTACTTAATCCGCGAGTAAATATTAATCACCAATATAAAACATTTTAGATCCTAATTCAGGTAATAACTACGTATGTATCGGACAATAAATTTATTTATGCTCTTTACCGACTGATATAGACATACCTATGTATGTATTTTTGTATATATATATATATATATATATATATATATATATATATATATATATATATATATATCCACTTGTAATCCTGAAATGTATTTATCAATAATTGCCATTTCATCCAATTTGGGTGTTCGTTAAAATGTTTTTCACATTGTCCGCGTCATCAAAGGCTCCCGGTTCAACCCATTTACACACTAATTGGCGCGAAGTGTAATTTTCGCGCGTTAGTAACAGAATGCCACGTGATGCACATTTTCTAATTGGGTAATCTAAATATAAATAGAATATGCATGATTCAAGTGGGGAATCTTACAAAGAAATGAATAAGATTCTCTCATTAAAATTTCCATTTAAATTTCCTCTGTGCATATTGTTATATAGATAAGTATAGGAGTGTAAGTAAAGAGGCATTAAATCCTACAGATCATTACAAATACATACAATGCACGCAACACACACACACACACAATAACACACATACATATATATATATATATATATATATATATATTAAGTATATAATTTTAAGGTATGCTATATTTATGGGTTAAATTTATCAATATTAGGAATAGATCGGACGCAAATACAAAAGTGAACTGTGAAGTCAACACTAAGCGCCGACAGTCTGTTTCATGTTTAAATGACATCTTCGTATCATGAGTGTTGTGTTCTGTCCCGACTATTTATATATGCTATATAATGGTGCAATATGGGTAAAAGGTCTATTGTATTAACTTCACTGTTATTGGGTGGACAGTAACGATTATGTTTCAAATTATTCTAGAGGTTATTGAGTGGAAATAATTATGGATCCGGATGCAGTAATTTGTAGCTATTTCATTGTGTTGTTTGTTTTTTACTCATTATTTATTATTGGGTTTTATTATTTGTTGCAGGTTGTTATTATTACGTTTATTTTATTTTATGTGTGCGTTCGTAGTTTCTTAATTTGTTTATTTTTTCCTTAACTTGTTTACTTATTCATTGATTTAGATGACAAATACTAAAAAATAAAAAAATATATAAATTGCTTATTACTTATCTTTACACATTTATTGATCTAAATTTTTTTTATATTTATTTTTGTAATAATACTTATTTAATTTTTCGTATATATATATATATATATATATATATATATATATATATATATATATATATATATGAAAAAGAAAAATACTGGATTTTAAAATTAAACACATATAAACTAGGGTTAAACAAAGACTTGGGAATTTTAAATCTGTATAAATATTTCAATAGTTAAAAAAACTTTTTTTAGATATAGTTAAAAAAAACTTTTTAAACAACATCTAAAATATTATCGTTAGAAATATTCAAACACAGTTGCATTCCACATCACGTGACGTCCGCGTCTCGTGACGGACGCTACTTGTAAACAAACTTCTGAATAAAGTTATTTAATTTATTTCTGACGAAAGATCGGGGCAGATCTGAAATATCAAATATATATATATATATAAAAAGAAAAATAAATACTTTCACAAAAAACATTCAATTTTTTTTAATTTGCAACATTTCAGTTGTTTTCTCCATATTATATACATATCAAGAAAGTATACGTGGCTTCTCATTATGCTATATATATATATATATATATATATATATATATATATATATATATATATATGGGATGAACTCTCTAGTCGATGAGGGTCGTAGACTTAATTAGAACAAAACAGCTGAAAAAACACGCTGATAATTTATATATATAAAGTTGCAGTCTGTTTGTTATCGAACTCCTTATAGTGTTTTAGAGACAGACCCCCATAACCATACATGTTCTGAAACTACATCAGCCAGGGCACTTGGATAATTATATTTCATTTTGATCAAATGGAGGCCCCGGGAGTACACAAATCCCCCCATTGAAATTGGAACAAGAGAATGACTCCTATTAAAAATACAAAAGGAGAAAGCCAGGTGATAGAAGTCACATCGGCAAGATCATTTTGATCAAAACGGGTCCCCGGAGGGTACAACTCCCCCACTTAATTTTTCCCCTTTCATTTAAATTAAATTTAAATTTGAACAATTGAATGACTCCTAGATAAGCATATTTCATTTTGATCAAAGTGGCCACCGGGGGGCACAAACCCCCACTTAATTTTCCCCTTTCATTTAAATTAAATTTAAATTTGAACAAGTGAATGACTCCTCGGTTACTTGGATAAGTATATTTCACTTTGATCAAAGGGGTCCCCTTTCAGTCACAAAACTCCACTTAATTTTTCCCCTTTGATTTAAATAAAATTTAAATACGAACAAGGGAATGACTCCTATCCAAAATATAGAAAGAGAACGCCAGATTATGGAGTTCGCACCGTCAAGATCAAAATGAGACAATATGGACGTCAAGTTGAGTAAGACATCACCAATGAGTGGGTAGTGCCTTACAATGCACATTTGTTGCGGCATTCAACTGTCATATCAATGTTGGAATCTGTTCATCAATTCATTCAATCAAGTATTGCATGAAATACATATCAAAGGGTCAGATCAAGCTGTTTATGCACAAGCCCCCACTGATTTCTTTCTCTTTGATGCAAATTCAATTTAAATTTGAACAAGGAAATGACTCGTATCCGAAATACAGGAGAAAGCCAGAAGATGGAAGTCACATCGGCAAGATCATTGAGTAATACTGAAATGCATCATTCTCCTCCACAAATTACATTCCAAAAAAATATGTGACGATCAGCAAAGGGCAGGTAATTTGGCTAGTTTGATTATAGTGGTGAATGCCTAGCCTACCATTGGCCGAACATGTGATCAACGCCGTGTTTCAGTGAAAAAGGAATCATTTCACCCCAAGTAAGGCGATAATGACGTGATTCATGGGGTTATTGGGCTGGGGACTGAAAATGTGAAGCAAGGCAATTCTAAACCGGAAACAAAGGATACAACTATAATCCTCTTCAAATGACGGAGAATCGGACGAAAACGTCAGGAATAGGCAGAAGAAATTTCCAGACTAAAATTTTCGTTCAAATAATTTTGATTTAATAATATTTAATAAATATAAAATTAATTATATAGCATACTAATTTTAATACAACGAGAACAATTCTTTCCATCAACTGGCATCTCTACAATATGCCAACAATATATATCAATTTAAATGTCCTTTGTTAGATTGTATCTCTAATAAAAAATGTTAATACGCAGGTTGCTTTACTATGACGATGCTATCAAAGAGTGGTATGTTCTATCTGAATGAACATAGTTCAATCGCATAGCATTTAATGAATACTCATTCACTCTCAGTTTAGACAGATATAACTTGAAAATACCATTTATATTACATAACAATAACAAGAAGAAAAAAAATCAAATATGGGTACAGACAAAAAAGTTCTTAAAAGTTTGTAGCATATGTATATATATATATATATATATATATATATATATATAATATATATATATATATATATATATATAATAGAAGAAGAAGAGGAAGAATAATAAGAAGAAATAAACAAATAAATAAAATGACCAGCTTTCATATTTCCTATATATAATAATACACTATAGTTCTTGCTCCCACTTACACCCCCATTCACTACTTTGAGTGGCTCTTGGGGCTTGTATAATAAAACAATTCAGATATATGAATAGAAAATAGATAAACATTAGAAATATTACACACACACACACACACACACACACACACACACACACATATATATATATATATATATATATATATATATATATATATATATATATATATATTAAACACGTTGTATTAAACACCAAAGACAACTTAGTCCTTCTGATTTTCTTTTGTATTTTCTCATATTTTCGAATGAGACTTTTGATTTTAAAATTATATTGGTATATATATTTTCCAAAAGACAACTGTGTACTTTCGAACGTCATATTTCATCATCAGGGTCATTTTAAAAAAAATAAAGTCTCATTCCAAAATATGAGAAAATACAAACGAAATTCAGCAGGACTAAGTTGTCTTTGGCGTTTAATACAGCGTGTTTAAAAGAAAGGTTGCTGCCTAAGTAATCACACACACACACATATACATATTTATATATATATATATATATATATATATATATATATATATATCGATGTGAACAATTGTATTCATTTTCTATATATAGTGAATATACATAAATATATATTTAGTTATTGATATTTGATAAGTTGATGCAAAGGTTATTCAGTACATTCGTTCTTGGTGAAATACCAGTATTGCCCTCGAAGTTTAATGTTTTGCTTGACCTAACAGACGCTTGAAAAATTGTTTGCATTAAATGCTATACTTTTCATTTTTTTTGTGTATGCGCCATGGCTGTTCGACATTGCTTACTTTTCATATTTAATCTGAGAAGAAGTGCAGATGGTCAATGGAGTTTGTAGTATGATACAACCGTAGTACGTACTCACCGGGAATGGTTTGCATTGATTTTTTTAAAAGGGAGTGAATGTTTGTTCGGGTTTAAAACAAACAAAGATCTAGTAGTAAACATGAGAGACCGAAAATTGATCAACTGATGCAGAAATGTTTGGAAGTTACTGGACAAAACTTAGCATATATCTATCTATCTATCTATCTATCTATCTATCTTTCTCTCTCTCTCTCTCTCTCTCTCTATATATATATATATATATATATATATATATATATTAATGCATGTTTCATTAAATAATATAGATGAGTTTTGTCTGTTAATTTTATGTAAATTCCTTTCATATTTTCGAATAAGCTTTTTAGCATTATCACTGAAAAGCCATCATCAGTACATTAGAATATATTAAATAATAGATTATATAACAAAGATGATAATTTTTATTTTAGAATGGTTATGCGGACATCGCAATAATGATAATTTGTTTTGTTTGCATGGAAGATTGCTATGCAACGATGGAACCGTGCATATGAAACGCAGGAAGCAAAATATCGCATTGCGGTTCATAACGATTTGTCCTCTTGATAATAACATAAACATTTAGACAGCAAAATTTATTTTCATCAAGCTTAAAGCTATCTTGTATCAAGCTATGCCCTTTTTAGAAAAATTCATCGAGGTACACACAAACACACACACACACACACACACACACACATATATATATATATATATATATATATATATATATATATATATATATATATATATAGACGATGAATTCTTATAGAAATATGCAATTTTACATATATATTATAACAAGTTTCATATACATATATTATATATACATACTTAGACACACACACATGCACAAAATATGTTATACAAAAATAATATTAAGGTAAGCTATAGCTCTACAAAACATCGATAATTATATAAAGCAATACAACAATAATATATTAAGCAAGCATCCAAAAAATAATTAAATAAAAATACTATTAAATGTCAATGCAACTGCTGTAAAAACGTAACCTGCCACTAAATAGCCAGTGCATGAATGAAGGCATAATCTACAGAGCTAGAACCAATTCAGACGATGATATTAAATATTACTTTGGATCCACCGAGAACAACTGGAAAACGCGTTTTTACCACCAAGAAATTGATATTGAACAATATCAAATATAAAAACTGCGCAACACTTTCAAAATATGTTTGGCGATTACAAAACAACAATAAGACCCCAACCATTACCTGGGAGATAAATGCATTCGCTAAACCATACTATGGAAATGGAGACAGATGTAACTTGTGATTCCTGGAGAAGCTTATTATATTAAAGCACTAAAATAACTTGCTGAACACGAGAAGCGAGTTGATCGCTATATGTATCCATAAAACCAAACATATGATCAAACACACTGATACCGATTAAAATAGATTTCAAAATATATTTTACGAATATTGATATAATATGTAACACCTATTAATATTTATAAGACCCATCATTAATAACTTTTTTATATATCAATACACATATATAGTTCCCATATTATCATACTCGATTAATTTACAACGTATGTATATGTAATTTTACTTTTGTAAGCATAAGGCTATAAACGATTTATATTAACATCGTGAGTACTAAGTTTATTCCATAAGACATTACTTTAAATTTTTAACAACGGTATTTTATGCAAACATTGAGTTCTCCGTCTTGATACATAACGTGTTCACATCATTTCAATTTTCTTACTTAAAACAATTTTTATTTTTTAATTCTTTATCTTTCGCACTTAAGAATTGGTATAAATTATAAAAAATTAATTACAAAATTATAGGCAACAGTAATAAAATAATCAGTTCTGAACACACAGTTTTAAATTATCACCACGTGAACCCAATTTTAATAATGCTCTAACTATCAGTCGGTATTTCGCATCTGAAGTTTGCACGATTGCCTGAAACTCCGAGTCGTGCTATCAACGTTGGCTATATGGATAATCACTAATATATACATAATAGCTCTGTTATATAACAGTGAGTTCTCTGTTTATAACACTTTAGAAAGAAATGTATATGTACGTGCATGTATATGTCCGTATATCTATTTTTATGATGGGTATGATAAAAACAAAATGGAAGGATTCAAGTGAATGCATTTCTTGGTTCCACAAATTTACAAATAAAGATAAAGATGTATTCAACAAATACATAAAAACTTTTATCCATATGTATCTAAAAAAATGTCAGCTTGAGGCATTGTACTACGCCAAAGGCTTTGTAAATATAACACCTGAACAAATGTACATAATTTTGCATTGCGTACATCAATATTATTCCACAATAGAAAAGCTTGGATTGAAAAGGCAAAAAAGAACGGCTTCGATGTACCACAAGGTACGATTGATGGTGCTGAGGTTTCAGAACAAATAGCCCTAAATATCTTATATGAAATCAACAAAATTGCACATATAAACAACCACGGCCTATATAGGGATGACGGATTGATGATAGTGCCAGACAACAGAATAACAAAGGACAATATACGAAAAGCGCTCTTCAAGACTTTGAAATATAAGTCGATATGAATAAGAATATTTTTCAAATAATTGGATGTAGAATTAAATCTACAAACAGCCAGTGTTTCCCTTTACATGAAACCCAAAACAAAAGTAATGTTAGGTTCCACCACTCTGCGAGTATAATAAAGCACATTCCCAAAGGAATAGAGTCCAGGTTATCTAGATATTCCTCCAGTAAGATAATTTTCGAAGATAAAAAGAAGGAATATGAAAAAAAATTAAAAGAAAGGGAAAGAAAACCAAATAGGAATTTAAACCTCAAATAAAACAACAAATGAAGAACAATTCCAGGAAAAGAAAAAATATTAGTTAGGTTAACGTATACATTCCATCACCCACATACATACATACACACACACACACACACACACACACACACACATATATATATATATATATATATATATATATATTTGCGTGTGTGTATGTGTGAGAGAGAGAGAGAATACATTTAGTTAGGGAAAGAATATATTAAATATATAATAGATATAAGTATAGAAATGGATTGCTTTTACCTTTATTTCAGTTCAATAGATGTGCATATCTATCTATCTTTATCTCTATCGCTCTCTCTCTCTCTCTCTTTCTCTCTCTCTCTCTATATATATATATATATATGTATATATATATATATACATTTGCTAATTAGAAATGAGTATATATATGTACGTGTGTATTATATAAATCAATAAAATTCTGTTTGTGTGTTTATGCTCGCAGGTAGGGGATATACATTATGTCTTCATACATACATACATACACCTATTTACCTACCTAACAATATATATATATATATATATATATATATATATATATATATATATATATATATATATATATATATATGTATAGGGGGAGAGTTAGAAATAGACATATAGAAAGATAGATATATACATACATACATACATACATACATACATGCATACGTATATATAGTGTGGATGTAAGTATGTGTGTTTAAATGTAATTGTGCGTGTGGAAATGTATTTGTACGAGTGTTAGTATGTGATCCAGCAGGACGGCAGAGATAAAGAGTTGTAGGAATTTTCAAGTGGGATTATTGAAAATAATTACATTGAAGATTGAAGCGCTTTGAAGGACATTTCCAATTTGCAATTAATTTCATAAGCGACCTTGAAAGTGCTTTTGAAAGTAGACACGTGTTTTATTGCGCACTCGTTTAAAGGCTTATTTAACCGATGGCGACGTTCATCTGTGCCGCCTACAAAAATTACACTCAAAGACTTGCGTATATATATATATATATATATATATATATATATATATATATATATATATATATATATTCACACATATGGTTTATGACTCCATTCATTATGACGCTTCAGTCTTTTAATACAAAACCGTACAAACACATACACACAAATTTATGTATATATATTTAAATATATTGAATATATATTTTAATTATTCATCCTAGGCAAGACTAGAAAGCCACTAAGACGCAAATGGATACTGAGTGTGAGAGAATATGAGAAAAAACACATTATTAAGGAGGGAGAACAATAAAAAAAAACAGGGATCACGAAGATAGATGATAACGATTGATACTGTATTAAAATTTTTGAAGATCAATGAAGCCGGAAGATTGTGAAGAAATCTCTACAATAAAGAATACGACGGTTGAAAAATTCTATATTGGTATTACTAAGAATTCTTTTAAGACGAGGTGGTATTAACATATCTTTCCTTCACCAATAATACTTATAGAAATAATACATTGCTTTCTAAATATTTTTGGAGTTTAAAAGATGTTAATAAAACTCCTATGGTGAAATGGAAAGTTTTAAAAGCACCAAGTAAATGTAGATACTTATATGAACCCTGTTTCCTGTGTTTACATGAAAAATTGAAAATTATCAGGTTCTTTGATAAGAATTCTTTATTAAATCAAAGATCCGATTTACCTGTAAATTATAAACACAGTCTACCTTTTATTTTACAATTCAGTTAGACTTTGGAATTTGACAATGTTTTTTCTTAGATTTTAGTTGAAGTGTGTTGCATCATATTGCATTCATTTTGGGTTTAATTTAGTTCTGTATTGATCTCTTAGTACTAATATTAACATCGTATACGGATGTATTGGTATTTAATTAGTATTTATGGCATATTACATTGATTAGTTGATATTATTAACATCTTATATGGATTATATTTATTTAACACTGGCATCTTATTTACCAATTAATTTTATATATATTTAGATTATTTACGAGTTTCTTATAGAGGCCTCTTATATATCAACTACAAAAAAGAATATTTAGGAAATCCACAAAGCTTCTAACTAGTTACGAATTGGTTAAATTACCTCTCTAGTCACCCCCACTTTTACTTATTATGAAAGTTGACTGTCTGACATGTGTACATTTATTGTAGCCATTTTTAACAGTCTTGATGTTAATGTTTGGCTGCACTTAGATGTCAAATTTTGGCCATGACACATTTGTAAGACACTAATTTCTATTATTTTTTTTCGCTTAGTTTGAATTTAAAGTCGCTCATATTCAATTAGTCGATCAGGGTAAAACCCTCAAGCCATTATTTTCTTTTTCAAAAAATGAAGATGTATTTTGCTTTTGAAGCCAAATTAATTGTTCACTCGTAATAAATTTACAATCGCCTATGGAGACATATCATTATATGTTGAAACGACTACAGTTGTCAAACGATTCTTATATGTTTTTGTTGTAAAAGCCTTATATATATATATATATATATATATATATATATATATATATATATACGCACATATATATATATATGTGTATATATATATATATATATATATGTATATATATATATATATATATATATGTATATATATATATGTATATATATATATATATATATATATATATATATATGTAAGTAAAATTGTACTCATGCGTTACTGCTTTTTACGGTTTAAACTTTCATGTTGCATAAACTTAAAGTTTACGTTTCACTTAGATGCTGATGCTGTTGTCTGACAATCCTCAAGAGGTAAAAGTGACGAGATTCTCAGCTCCTTATTAACTTGGTTTTCACGTGTGCTTGCAGCTTATAATACGCAACAAAGGAAGCGCTGAGAGGTGGGTAGGAAAGGAGACGCTACTGAATTCGGTGAGACATAACGTAGAAGGCATACTCTCCCTGTAGACTAAGATGTATTAGTTCTGCTAAAGAAGGAAAGTACACACGGGCAACCGCACACACACGCACACACACACACACACACACACAGACATAGACACGCACACACATAAACACACACACACACACATACATATATACATGCACATTTAACGCCTGATTATAAACTAGCAAAAGTTCGGTGTTGATTACTTTTTGTTTAATTTAAAATATTTCTAATAAATATTTGATTTCAGGGTGGTATTGGGAAATTAAACTTCCAATATCACACTACTTTCGGTTAACATCACAAGGAATTTATATATATATATATATATATATATATATATATATATATATATATATATATATATATATATATATATATATATATACGTGTGTGTGTGTGTGTTTCCGTGCGTAGGCCGATAAGATAAATTAGAAAAGTAATAATAATAATAATAATAATAATAATAATAATAGTAATTATTATTATTATTGCTATTATTATCATTATTATTATTATTTTTATTATTATTATTATTAGACCATTGGACAAAATACCACTATGAGAATATGTTAAACAACGGATGTTTCGTATAAAATTGTGTACTTCCTCAACATATATATATATATATATATATATATATATATATATATATATATATATGTATGTATGTATGCATGTATGTATGTATATGTATATATTGAACAGAATGTAAATATATCGATTGGTCAAAATAGATATATTTATATACAGAATCGATTATTTTTCCATTTGACATTACATTTATATAAATATATTCTTTCTCATATAACGTCGTCTCAACCCAATATGTCGTCCATCTACTGGTTATTTACTGCAGATATCTATTTTCTCGAATTTCTCTCTATCAGGCTGATGTTTCTCTTGGATCTTCAATTTTTGCATATACTAAAATTTAAAAAGACACAGCGGAAGTAAAAGACATTTTAAATCCTAAGAAGAAGAAGAAGTAACAGCTAACATAATTTTAATGCACAATGACGAAAAGAGAATATTAGGATGTCCTTCACTTCATGGTTTTCGAGTCTAGATGTAAACATTTCTTATAATTATCTTCTTTCTGTTTCTTTTCTCTTCAGGACGTAGTTGATCATAGATTTTCACAACTCCCCGTTCCGCGTAGCTCTTAATAAACCTTGTGTTTCTGTATTTATCGCAAGCCCCATTCCACCACCCATTTCAAAGTATGCCATATGTTGTCTTCCTCTGTCCCCTTTTCTTGTTTCTAGCGAAATTCTCCTATTTCTCAGCAAACTACTGACACGTGAGTATCAGATTTTCCGAGCCATCCTTCCTCATCGTATGCATAATTAAACTCAACTCAGAGATCATCCAACACTCACTGCCATACAAAAGAATAGATATCACACAGGATTTTAGTACTATTTTCCTTGTTTCTAGAGGAATTCTTCTATTTCTGAGTGCTGCTTAGCTTTTGGGATGCTTCCTGGGCCATCCCAATATATCCGCGGATATCAGTGTCGCTCTTTCCATCCGCTGTTAAAACACTTCCCAGATAATTATAAGTTATCTTTTTATGGTGATTTTCTAATCGCAACTTAGATCTGTCATTTCATTTGAATATCTGAAGATTATAGCTACCAGGGAAGAAAGTAAGAGGAAGGAAGTTCCACAGTCGGGAAGTGCGAGATAAGAAACGGTTAGAGTAGGAGAGACGGCTACATTTAAACGTTTCGACAGTGAAAGGGTGGGACCGAGATACCAACACAGTAGCACACTTAAATTCAGGCAGTTAGGGAACCAGTGAAAGTAGCTCGCCAGAGCAGTTGTCATGAAAATATTTGTAGTAAAGACAGAGGGAAGCTACAGCACGTCTATGAGAAAGTGACTGTAGACAAGTTGGTCGATGATGTTGACCAAAAAATCGCGAAGTGCGCGAAATGCATTTCTGTATACCTCCAACTCGATGGTCAAAATTTTAAATGACATCTCTGCATTGTTGCTCCTCGATCTCACCAATAAGGTTTATTATCTCATCCTTCAGCTGTTGAATTGTTGTTGGCTTGTTGGCATAGACCTTAATTTTGACATTATCCCAAAGGAGGAAATCAAAAGGAGTCAACTCGCACGACCGTGGTGGCCAAATGACTTCGCAGTTTCGAGAGATGATGCGACCTGGGAATTTCTCATTGCATTTCTGTTTGAATGTCTATATTCGTAATAGGCTTCGATAACTTTAAAACAGTGTTTGATTATTAATCTTTCCATAGTTAAAATTACCAAAGACTTAAGTTGATAAATCTGAAAGAAATAGAAAAAGTCATTAGACACTTAAACTTAATTCACATTTAATATCGGTTCAAGTTATTGGTTTGCTTTGGTTTATTTTGTTTTACGGCATATCATCCTCAATGGATTATTTAATGCCGACAACATTTTTTATTGCTGGTAATATTTTGTTTTGTCAAAAATCTGATTCTGGTAATATTTTTCCTTCAAAATTGTATTGTTAGTAATAATCTTTTTTTTCAGAAAAGTATTGCTGGTAATAGTTAACTATTTGCCCATAGCTGGGAACCTAAAAGGTGGTACCTCCCCGGGTCAGGGTGGACCTGGGAACACCAGCAATTAAGAGGTGGTTCCACGCTCCTCAAAACCTCTTGGTCAGAGGCCTTGCTGCTGGATGTAGTTTATCGTCTTACCCAGGACGCGGATGTAGTTTAACGTCTCACCCAGGACGCCCAAGTTATTGGAACTTCCTTTATATATTGACTATTTTCTTTTCATAACCTCGATTTATTTTTCTTGCTATATACCTATTTTATTTACTTATATCACTTCAATGTATTTCATATTTTATTTTGATATTTTCTCATGCATCGTTCTCAGGGGTTTCTTCATAGTTATTTATCTTCAATGTTATTAACTGTTAAATTTTTTGAATGTTCAAATTAACCTTAGAGTCTATATTAAGTTTACCATGGCAAATATTTTTCAATTTTTTTTTACTGGTGTTCATAATGACAGAAATGCTAGCAACAGAATGAAATTTCAAACATTCCATCTTATATATATTCCTGTACTGATTTTTCTTCTACACAGTCTCTATCAACAAACACATAATCTTCGATGTTTCGCAGTCCACCCCAACTAAATACAGCGAACTGGAATCTGAAGTTAGCAAGTCTCGGAAGGTAAAAAAAAACAAAAAAAAAAACACAAGATAGTAAGTAAATGATCACGCAATTTTTACCTTTTGTATATTTCGTACAACATATTGACAAACATACACACACGCACACACACACACACACACATACACATATATATATATTTCTATGCATATATATATATATATATATTGAGTAGGTCGTAACACATTATTTATTATCTCTCAGTTGCGTTTCTGTCTGTGGGCAGGGTGCACTCACGGGCGAATCCGTTAAAGGACAGAGTCGCAAGTGAGGAAAATTATACCCCGGGGGACAGCTGCCAGAAGCTGTGCCTTCTCATTGCACCAGAGAGAGGGATCGATACTCGCACCGAGGCCAGGGCAAGCGACGGTTGCGGGGGTTGTGGGCAATTTTTGTTTCTGGCCCGGGTGTTCGCACTCGGGTTCCCACCTTAGAAAAAAGACCTTGTGTCATCACTCGTCTCGGTGGAGAGACAGAGTAAATACCTAGAGACAGAGAGAAAGAGATAGAGGTGGTGTTCGGCCTAAATTTGCCAGAGATTAATGTGTTTGTTTTTTTTTCAAATTTGATTTGAATATCTGTAAACAGTGAACGTCATTGTGAAAGCTAATGATTACAGTTTTAGAGGTGTCACATTTAACTGACATTGACGAGTGGAAGCCACACCTGTATATTGAAAAAAAAATGTTGACCTGCATCATGAGGATTTGTGCTGAGCATCAAAATGCCGCAAATATTACAGCTTCCCAGGTCTCTTTGAACACCGTGAAAACAATAGGACGTGAAATGGAGAGCTTCAACGGAGGCTACGAGACCCTAGCTTGTTATGATTGCCTCCGTACGTAAGAATTCACCCAACAATTGCAGGAGAAAGTCATGGAATGCCCAAGCAAAGAAGAAATGCGGTCTTTGATACGGGAAATGGATGTTGCAATTTTTACAATGAAGCTGGCCTTGAATGAGGACGTCCAACACTCGAGGTGCAAATTAACGAGAAAACGTTTTAACAAAGGCAAAGAAACTCATAAACAAAGTGAAAAACTCTGTTGAACCATGGATAATCTGGTTCTTATCTCATGAAATAACTTTTGTCAGGACCAGCTGCACCACACTCAGAAGAGATGGTTTACCTACAATCCATAAGTCGTTCCTCGTGTCATGAAGACCAAGATTCTCCAAATTGCGATGGTTTTGCGCTATCTCCAATGAAGGTGATATCATGCATCTTTGAACAGTGTCCCAGGTTAAATTCGGATAGATACTTGGATTTACTGAGCACCGTGTCTTCTGGAAGACCATGTGTATGGCAGCAAGATTCAGCTCCCTGCGACACATCCAGGTAGACGCAGAAGTGGTTGCCAGTTAATGTTTACGACTTCACCAGTCTCAACGTCTACCCACTAACTCCCGGGATTTTAATCTTAATATGTGAGCGCGGTTGGAAAAGATACAAACCACACTGCCTGTAACGCCAAAGCCCAGCTGATCGACAGGATTAAGAAGGTGTTTGATTCACTTTCTAGGGAAACCTGGAAGGCCACATGTGTCAGATTCCGGAGTCGGATCAAGCAGTAGTAGATGCTGAAAGTGGCTTCTTTGATTGAATTGTCTTTTGATTATTATAACCTGTATGCTACTTTTCTATTTTTCCAATAAACTGATTTTAGCTCAGGTATTCACTTTGTTTTCCGTAGTAGGTTTACATACATTCGATCATGATAACAAGCAGAACTCATTAGAACAACTGCCATGAAAATATTTATAGAACAAACAGAGGGAAGCCATGTCAAGGCGATGGGAAAGTGACTGATGTCGAGATGCCAGGACAGAACCTATAAAATTACAGATCCTTCTTTGGATTTTGTCGAGAATCTCGAGATACATGACAGGATCACCAGACCAGATATAGCAGGAATATTCAATACGTGGACAAATGTTAGATTTACAAATGTGCAAGATGGATTCTGACGAGAAAAATTGTCTGGCACGACACAGTGTCAAATTTAACCTTAACACCCTGTATATATATATATATATATAGAGAGAGAGATAGTCATCTATAGACAGACGGATTCGCGGTATCAAAGCTCTTCAGTATGGCTAGACAATCGATTGCTTCAAGCCAGGTTAGAAACCCGACTAATTTGACATCAGTCGGACATCTTACCACCAGACTATCATCGCACGAGAGAAAGGAAGGCAATTTTAACGTTTTTCTCTATACAAAAATACGCGAGCGTCTCGTATAAGTCAATTCAATTTACTTGAAAGGAGCCGCTGTATTTAAAAACCTATTTCCCTAGAGAGCTCAACCGGATTTCCGGGAACATTAATTTCCAGAATTCTCTTTAGTCAACTTAGTGACTTCTAAATAGAGCCTACTAAAGGAGTGGAAGAACTTGGTCTGCAGATCGCATTGAGGCGTGAAACTGATAGTCACTATGAAGTGTTGATTGCTATGGAGGGACAAAAATCTATTATGACACAAATTTATTAATGTATATCTGTGACCCAATAATCCAGACGAGGGTTTACACAGTTAAAAACAACAAAATATTTAGATTCGTTACTTTTTTTCAGTACTAGTTTTCCCGTTTATAATTCTGCTATTATTTTTTAACCGAGAACACCATCTTGAAAACATTACGAGAATAACTCTATAGACAGATATCAGGAACTACACCGTGGCTAAAATATTTATATATTTCCTAGCAGTATGAAAGGCCTGTGTATGTGCATAAGATAATTAATGATTACAAAACAAACAAGTCCCTTATATTAGTCTCACGATACAAAGTCTTCCCAATATCATTTCTCCGTAAAATCTTCTTGTGCACGTATAAAATCCGTGTGTAAAATGAGACAATTACGTATAATCCTGCAATAAATTTGATCCGATTCTATTAATTTGATTTTTACAGTTTATCAACCCATTACCGGTTATTTAAAACTAGAACCTATTTAGATTGTAATTTCTTTAATAAGAAGAATGATCTGTTTATATTTCTGAGATGAGGTATTATGTACATTATTTACATTATTCGGACTATTGTCCTCATCTTTACAACGTTTCGGCCGTTGTACGCTCCGGCCTTCTTCATGTGGTCGGAATGTCGAACTGAACCCTTTATTTCGTTCACTGGGGTAGACTGTTCTAGTTCCACGTGCTATGTTTAATGGATGTCAGTTATCAGTTACCTCTTGTTAATTTCCCTCTCCAAGTTCTCCACTGCTTTAACCGGGTAGTGAACTCACACTCTTTCGGTCCTGTCACTAGATCCACCCAACGCCTTTATCCACTGTGTCATGTAGTCCAAATTATGTAAATAGTGTGAATAATAATGAATATGACGAACCTAACTTGAATTGGAACTTAGTTCTCTGATATCCATTTCTGTGCCGTTATCCATTACACCAAGGGTCGGCAACCTACGGCCCACCAAGCAATTTTCAATGGCACGCAGCCACAAATGACATCAAGAAGTTCAAACTGATAAGATATTTAGCTGTTTCAATTTCAATACATACTAAAGTATATATATTAAATATTACTATATAAAATACATTATAGGACAGGTATATTGACATTGACTTGTATAAAAATACGTATGCTGTTGGTAGACTGAATGATTTGAAAATCCTAAGTCGGCACATAGTTAGCAAAAGGTTGCTGACCCCTGCATTATACCACCTGCAATTCCAAGCTTAAAGCAGTCATCCATCTAGTTACAGATCAATCTTGACCTTGCTTAACGTCGGTGATCTTACAAAAACCGGTGTTTCAATATTATATAGCCGTAATACCCAATCAGTACCAATCAGTACAATTAGCACGGCTTATCAACATATTACCGGTAATTTAAAGCCAGAACCTATTTAGATTGTAATTTCTTTAATAAGAAGAATGATTTACTGATAAAAACCATACTAATTAATCCATAGTTGTGGGGAGAAGAGATGGATTTATACTTTTTATATTATAAATGAATATAACGAACCTGACTTGAATTGGAACTCTGATCTCTGATATCCAATTCTGTGCGGGGATCCAATACACCAGGGTCGGCACCCTAGAGCACACGTGCCACACGGGGCACGACAAGCAGTTTTCCAATGGCACACAGCCGCAAATGACATCACAATGTGCGAACCAATAATTACTACATCGCCAAGAAGATATTTAGCTGTTTCAATTTTAATATATACTAATGTATATATGCAATATATTATTCTATAAAATATATTGTAGAACATGTATATTGACCTTGACGTGTATAAAAATACGTATGCTGTTGGCAAAATGAATGATTTTAAAACCCTAAGTCAGGGCATAATTACTAAAAGGTTGCTGACCCCTGCATTACCCTATCTGCAAATTACTGACCAGTCTTGACCTTGCTTGACTTTAGTGATCATACAAAAACCGGTGTTTCAATATTATATGGCCGTAATACCCCAGCAATACTATATACTCTTGTTAAAAAAAGAAAACAAAACAAAAAAAATTTCAACGATTATTTTATTAAACTGAAGCCTTTTCTAGAACTAGTGTTACAGAGTCTTCTTTTCTGTTTACGTCAATTGGCTCTGTGCCATATTAATCTAAACTTAGTTAATATCAGAAAAATGTAGACATGTGATTTGCACTGAGAGGAAAATGGCGTCGTTTTTAGAGAAATTTATGAAAAAAATGTCTACACTGAGTGCAGCAAACTATTTATTATTCGTCGCTAGTATTATAAAAGTAACCGTTCTCCAAAAGCATATAAAGAAATCGAGTAAAATACAACATAAATAATCATAACAGCACCGACCTCCGGATTAGACTTACTCGTAATATTTCATGTCTAGTAAATGGTTTATGATTAGAGAGATTACATAATCCCTGTTGCATTTAGATACTTTTTTGATGTTTCTTGTTCATGCATTAGTTTATTAAACAAAGTCAATGACAGATTGGGTTGTCACTAGAAGTTTAGAAACGGATACATTGTGAAAACAGGAACGATTAGGATGTACACATTGGACTATTTTATTCAGATACGAAAAATAAAGCTAAACTAGACGTATTTGTTGATACAATCAGAAAAAATCCAGTTAAAATGCACAAATTTAGATATATTAATACAAATTGCTATGGCGTTAATATTCACAGCCTTCATCCAGTATGTCTTTACAGATGTATCGTGTTTTCGATCCACAGTTGGGAATTAACACGTGATTTTTGTTCTTGATGAGTTAATGTTAGTAACTCCAGTAGTTTAGTGTTACTACGTTAACAGTGATTTTAATCCTCATTGATTGCTTAACATTTCGGTATCTTGATTTATTAATCTAACTTTAAAAAAATATATTGATTTGTGACACTAAGATCTCCGGAGGTTGATCAAAGAAAAAGAGAAAGAAAGAAAAAAAAAAAGGAAGGAATAGGAGAGAGTCTACTAACTGGATGATAATGGTTGAAATTGAAGGAAGATAGATTTAAAAATTAAAAACGAAATGCGTTGAAAAATCATATTTTGAGATAATTCCAAGGAAAATCGAACCCAGATTTAACTGAACGAATTTCAGTGTGATGGAACAAACCTATAACTGCCCGTCCTTCCCAACCGTCCACCAGTAAGAAAGAGACCCTTAAGGCATACGCAAATAAAAACGTATGTCGTCGATCGAAAAATCCGGTTAGTCAGAGAAATAGCATTCACGATTCCACTAGAAAAGAAAAAAGAAAAATATGTTTGGAATCAACCACCGAGAAAAAAATGAATCCCTACGCATTCATCATTATAATTTCGGTGACATTTGTCCAGAGAAAATTTTGCATCCAAACATTAATTCGAATTTCCTTGGCTACAAGTAGTAAAAAAAAAAATACTATTTGAAATTACCATGGACAAAAAATCTGTGTGGTGTATTTCATCGTAAAAACGAATAAGACAGAAAATATGACCTTTCGTTTTAAGGAGAGTGGAAATAGATTTTTCTTTCTTCATTTCTTGAATAGTCTGATTGATTGAGAGGATCCTAGTATGGAGCAAGCTGATGGATAAGGACTAAGGACTGAAAATTCATTTTTTCTTCGCTGCGCCATCAGGAAACCAAGCTGAGGTTGGTTGTCGAGAAGGAAGAGAAGGAGAAGTAAGAGACAGAGATTATCACCGCCCTTACAGAGCGATGGTACGAGTCGAGTATAAAGAGAGTAGAAGTTAATCGGCGGCTTGATTCTACTGGCCATTCGCAGAAGGGGGCTGGATAACCCCAAATTTGGAAAACCACTTGAGTAAATATATTTTTATATATGGAAATTTAGAAAAGATTGTGACTTAGAGTAGAAGAAAACCGAACCCAGGCCCTAGTCAGCCCCACCCCTGTCGGACGCAGGAGCCAATATAAGCAAGATATTTTGGACTAAGAATCAAAGATTGCAGATACAACATGAAGAGTTAAGGTAAGAAAAGAACAGGAGACAAAACAAGAGGCGAGACAGAGTGGGACACATAGGAATCTGTATCGCTCGTCGAGAGTTCCTCACCAAAGACCTTGTGACGGATATGAAACCAGAACTTTTATAAATTTAAATTACTACTAAAACAAGCTGCAGACTCCGAAGGGGTTCCCAGTATCATTTGATTATAACAAGTGGGAAGGCTTAAAAACGCCGTATACAACAAATGTTTACATTTTTAGCCAGAGTTAATTCTTTATTCCAAAGGTTTCTTGCTTTTTTGTGTAGATCCCAAATGGTCGAACCGTCATCATTCCAAGTTTGCTTCATCAACGATCTTCTCACCCTCTGATATCAAAAGCACAACGTGGCAGATGAGTGAATGGTTATGAACAGACAAAACGCCAGCTAAATGGAGTGGAACCGTGCCATCAACACGATACTAGCAACAAAACGAGTAACGCTCAAGCGGGTGAAGAGTCAGCTAAATGGTAATCACGGAGGTGTGAAGGAACTTGAAGACCGACGACTGGCTGACAGAGGTACATATTTGGCTACCGCTGATAAGGACGACAGTGGTGTTACATAACTGGTTGCCGTTGACCATGTTCGACAAAGGGGGTTACAGTTTCTTGTGGCATAGTTGGCACCTTTATTACGGTACATATAGGTATTTTATCGTTGCAGAAAATGAAACGAGTTTGAAAGATTAGTGTTTTGTCAGAGGCTAACGCAACGAAGCATTGCATGGTCCAAATTCACTGTGCTCTGTGCTATCAGAGGTTTTCTGGAAAATCCGCTATAGTTGGACTAAAAGAAATTTTACTCTTTTCTCTACTGTTTGTAACATACACAAAGTAGTACAGGTAATTTCAGAGGGAAATATTAGCTATTATGTAGGCTACATGATCAGGGTCGGATAAGAATCAACTATCCCCAGAATTAAGATTCAGCTAAGCAAAAATAAACGCCTGAAATCGTCAATTTGAATATATACAATCACCATCGGAATATTTATGTCTGTATGAGGAGTTATCACTATTTATATTATTTACACGCGGGCTAGTTACTATCTTTATTATTGATATCACAACGTTTCAGCTGTATTGCCCACCGAATTCATCAGGTTATTCTAGATTCAGGTAACCTTCAGCGAATTTCGAACTGAAAACTTTATTTAATCTAATTCTTATTTTATTTTTGCTCAGTTATTCTCGCCCAGTTTCCACTGAGTCCAAGTAGACACTGCTCAGCCCAAAGTTTGAACACGAAGTTATTACATCATCAAATTCACAAAGCCAGACTTTAATCAACTAGCATACTGAATACATTTTACCGTAAACATATCGTTGCCAAACACTGGTATTTTCTTTCATTGTTGTTTCTAATAGTACTTCGATAAATTACTGGACGTTTACTTTGAAAGCTGCGTTGTTTTTTCATGTCATAAAAATATTGATTTGGTTAAAACATTTTTACTGTTCACGTTAGATATCATTAGAAAAGTTTACTTTAAAATAATTCAAAAAGATTGCAGGTCATTGTAATGTCGCAGATGTTATATAAAGGCACTTTTTTGAATAAATGTCAAAATTCACTTTTAACAATAAAAGTAGAAAAATAATCAATATTTTCAACAGATCATATATATTATAAAACTAAGTAATCAGTTCTTAGATTATTAGATGAATTATTCTTATTATAAAAACGGTAAAAGTGGGATCTTTGGTAGTGTAACTACAGACTCGGTCAGAATTTGACTCGACCCACTGATTTCATTTGACATGGCGATAGTTACCTGAAATCGGTGGGTTGAGTCAAATTCTGACCGAGTCTGTTGTTCTCCTTACGCATTAATGATTTGGTTTGGTTTGGTTTATTTTATGGCATATCAACCTCAGTGGGTTATTTAATGCCGACAAAATACTTATTGCTGGTAATATCTTTTTTTCTCAAAAATCTATTTCTGGTAATAATTTTTTCCTTCAAAACTGTATTGCTGGTAATATTTTTTACCAAAAATATATTGCTGGTAATATTTTTTACCAAAAATATATTACTGGTAATATTTTTTACCAAAAATATATTACTGGTAATATTTTTTACCAAAAATGTATTGCTGGTAATATTTTTCTCTTCAAAAATGTATTGTTGTTAATTTTTTTTTCCAAAATGTAGTGCTGATAATACTTTTTTACAAAGTATTTCTGGTATTAAAACCTATTTTTAAACTTTCATAGTGTCTTGACACCACTTTCGGGTTTAACTATTTGCCCATAGCTGGGAACCTAACTGGTGCTACCACCCGGGGTCAGGGTGGACCTGAGAACACCAGCCATTAAGAGGTGGTTCCAACCTCCTCAAAACCTCCTGATCTGATGCCTTGCTGGACGTAGTTCATCGTCTTACCCAGGATATGATGTAGTTTATCGTCATCCCCAGATGTTTCGCATTAATGAGATGAATACATCTTTTTTTTTTTCTTTTTTTTTTAAGACTTTGCTGTGTGTCAAATCGCAGAGTGGAAAATTAATCTAAGAGAAGGACAGATAAATATTCCAAATAGTAGGGAAAGCAGCAGGAAGACAATTCAGTATATTTTCCAAGAAGTAATAACGGTTCATTTTAGCTAATGAAAAAGGTAGTTATGGAGAGTCATGGTCATCTACGTTCTGGAGGTACATGATATTAAATATGGTTACAAAGAAAAGAAACTATTTGCATAGTATCTGGGACGAATGTTCAAATTTACCTGCTATATCACTGCTTCAAATATTTCCCTTAACGATGCTCCACGGGTGGGTATGCCGCTTGATGTTGATCAAATCAAGACATTTCTTACGAATACTCAACGCGATTCCATATTGAAGATGGATAACGTTCGCAAATTATCCAAGACTAACAATGATAATTATTTGGTAATGATAAACCTTTTGATGTTAAGCTTACAAATGATGATGAAAAACTGTTTGCAGCGCAATATTTATGTGCATGCAGCGTTAATTAAGCGTAATGGAAATCTCTTTTTGTATTGTAACGAGCGATAAACGTGGGTACATTACAGCAACGGGGAAAGACAATAAATATCGGGTAAGTAAAATGAACCATCACTACCCATTCTAAAATTCAATCTCGAGCTAAAGAAGATAGTGCTGTGTACATGTTTGGATAGGGAAGAACTTCCTCACTATCAACATTTCCCTGGAAACTAAACCGTTGCTTCAATTAGGACACTTCCCAATTACACGAGAGGAAGGTGCCAATTTTAGATGAGATAACGCGCATGATTCATTCTTTTTATGTGCCGTGTCCTTTCAGGACGTTGGCGTTCATGGCTCTCGACTTCACTCTATGCCTTGTAGCTCTCAATAAGTTTATTCCTTCTGCCACCTCCCCCAGACTACGATCTGTCATCCACTTGATTAAGCCCGCTATACTGAATATTTATTTGGAAATTGGAAGAAAAAATTCTTACAACCAGGCAGGTAGTTTTCAATCATTTGTCGTATTCACCAAATACCGCAACTTCGCATTACAGTCAGTTTATCATGTTCTTCAGATTTCTCTTATTAAACAAAAGTTTTATTCTACCGTATTCAAAAGCTTCCAAATTTGCTCGTGTACATATCTAAGATATGTCAGAATATGCTGCAACAGATCGTTAAATATGTCTTTTTTATTTTTAATTAACTAGATGAATCTTTTCATCTATTTTATAAATATATATCTATCGGTCACGCAACCTGAAATCACATTCTTAAATAACGAAATATCCCAAGGTTATAATATATGGCATAATTTGTTGAGGCCAATAAATGCTCATTGATACAAGAAGAACGGAATATCTCATTTATAGCCAGGAGAGATTATATTGCAAATACATTGATTTTTATTTTATTATTTTATTTTATTTTTGCATGGTTGCGTTTCGGTATATATTTAGAGATTTAACGAGTAGAATTCGCTCTTTCACTCGACAAAAGAGTTAACTGCAGACTTACGTGCTGGTGGGGATTATTCTGCAATCAAATTGTTCCAGGGGTAGGATGTTCTGCACCACGATTATCATCTCTATTCTGAGGAAGGCTTGGTTTTCTGTCAGAGCTTTCCTTCTGTTGTAACCTAGAAAGGTTTACTGAATGAGAAATGACCAAAACGGAGGTTGGAAATGAACTGGTAATTTTTATAATATCAACAAAATAAAATACTCGCCAGCGGCGTGAAGTACGTAAACCACTGCTAGTGGTGGACGACTTAGACAGCATATTACCTCCCAATGACAATAGTGTCCAACGTATTTATAAGAATTGGAACAATATCCATTTCTGTTTATATGTACGGTATATAACACCATCTCATAGACGACCACGTGCTCTTACGCAAACGAGTTCTATTTGCCCTGCTTTAGGTTTGTCTATATTTCAGAGATGAGGTATTTTAACTATTTTCACAATTTACATTGTTCGGGCTTTTGGCCTCATATTTATTGTCATATTCACGGCGTTTCGGCCGTTGTACACTCGGGTCTTCTTCAGATGATATACTTTGGAATTTCGAACTGAATCCTTTATTTTCCACTGCAAAATTCCAACGTATATTGTTTGAAGAAGGCCGGAGCGTACAACGACCGAAATGTCGCGAATGACACTGAAGATGGGAACAGCATGTATTCAAAGATTTCATTCTCCTAGACTGGTATACAAACAAGGCTGAATGTGTATCGAAATAAGTAATCTATACCTGAGATGGATTTATACTTTTCCCAATGGGATTTGCATGAAAGTGAATGCATCCAATCTAATTCGAACATTGCTTGACGATTTCTCCTGATTTATGTCATATATTTTTATTAGATAATTCCAAGGGTGTCATCATCGGCATCTGCGCATTATATACACCCATTATTAATATGGTAGGTTCTAGTCCTCTGAACATTGGATCGCAGTTAGGGGAGAACAAGTAAGTTGCCGTTATCAATTTGATTTAACTAAATGTATGGTTATTTAATCTTGAAAATAATACACAGTTTTTAGACAGCATTTGGTTTATGTCAAAGTATTGTACCATATTAGATTCACATGTGCTGTTGAAATGCCTTGAAATCCTCGCTTCCATATCATCCCTCAATCTTTATATAATGTTTTCATTCTTTTAATCATTTCACCCCCAAGCAAGGCAATAAAGCCACTAAGATAAAAGGGGTCTCACTGAGTGTGAGAGAATATGATATAAAAGCAAACACTATTAAGGAAAGAGAACAATAAAAGAACAAGAAGTCAGAAGAAAACGAATAACAATGAATTTGAATTTTTGATTATCAACGTTGTCTGGACGGCAACAAGCTGAAAAAGAGTTCAACAAGCGGGAACTACCGGAGAAGAAACTGTTAGCATAGAACCTACGGTTACATCTATATATTTCCAATGTAATATTTTGAGACCTTGCCGGTAATCTAGTATTAAACTTAAATTCATAAAGTCTACGTGCCAAGGAGGGACTTTCATTAGAATAGTTACCATGAAAATATTCAAAACCCCCACAGGGAAGCTATATTACAGCGGTGGAAAAATGGCTGAAGCTGAGATGCCAGGTTTCGGTCTGTGACATTGCAGATTCATCATTGTATTTTATCAAGAATCTCTAAATAGATAGCAGAAACACCAGGGCAGATGTGATTGCAATATTCAATGCATGGACGAATGGTAGACTTATAAATATGTAAGATTGATTCTGCTGAGAAAAATTATTTAATACACTGAGTCAACACCCTTAACAGTAGACCGTGCAATTGCTTCAACATAATGCATAGTTAATATATGTGTTCTTGGATTTTTTATTTTGTTTCTCAAAGAAGTTGCTCAGTTAAATCGTATGAGGAAATATAAGGTTATCCTAAAATTAGTTTTGTCGCTACTGTTAAAAAAAAGAACGAAATCTAATTATGTAATTGCTGGTAAACCTAAATGGAGTAGATCTGCTGGTATTAGAAAAGATCAACTTCAAGCTGGCTGCAAAAATCCAGTGAAGAGGCCGGGAATGTATCCGACTATACCGTTAGATGGCGGGGTAGTCAGTAGAAGATTTAGTTTCTAAAATCTCATGTGCTGAGCTTTACTGTTTATGGTCTTTCTAAATCGCATTGCCTGAAACTGCTCTAGAGAGGGAATTGTCTTTAATATCTTTTATGCGCCCCGCTTTCTCCTTTGTGGTGGCAATCATATTAAATGCCTGACATATCGCAGTGGGATATATCCAAAGTTATAGATGAAAACACAGACACGTTTGTGTCTACTTTTTCATAAATAAACACACACATATATCTGTGTGTGTGTAAAAGGGTTAAAAAAACATAAGTATTGCCAGTTAAGCCAGTTGGTGAATTTATTGTGTAGTAATAACTTGTTAAAATTGATCTTCGAGCGTATATATCTCTCTATATATTTATAAACACGTATACACACACATATATATATATGTATATACATACACACACAGACACGCATATATATATATATATATATATATATATATATATGCGTGTGAGTACGTTTATGAGGAAAAGTATATGTGTGAGCGGGTGTGTGTATATATATTTATATATGTGTGTCCGTGTATATGTGTTTGTGGTTAAGAATTATACTCGAGTTTTTCTCATGACGCTTAGATTTCACAAGATTGTATGTATGTACTTTGTGCATATCCATGCAAACTCATATTTGTAAATGCTGGACAGGTGTGCTATGATCATTCAACTAATATTTTTAGCATTTATTCAGAAAAAAAGTTTCTGGCGTTAATCTCTCAATATTTATGTAAATAGATGGCGCTTTATAACAAGTTCTGTTCTGTCTATGCTGGCCACATCTGTTCCCACATGTGCAATGTTGCAATTCAATCGGATAATGTATACTTGGCAAAATACAGACAAAGTAAAACAACAACGACAACAAAGAAAGAAACAACAGAAATGTAAGATAAACTCTCTGCAAGTTTTGACTCCAGAAATGAAAAGTTGCGTCATGCCATTCTAGTGAGCTTCTCTCGTTTCTCAATTGTTGCCCGTGTCTGAACTTTTCTGTCAAGAGGCTTGATGGTGCCAAAAGTTAGAGAGAACGAAAAGAGAATGTGCGTGTAGCTATTTATTTATTTCAGCAAGCGTTTTGGGTTCAATATGTAAGAACCGTGTCTGGTTGATAATATGTATCAAATTTAGAGATATTAATCTGACTATTCCATTTGGAGAATATTAATAGTTTATTCGCAAACGAGCAAAAGAACGAAGGAAAAAAAATTGAATGATCATGGCGCTGTTACTACTGATGATGATGATGATGATGATGATGATGATGATGATGATGATGATGATGATGATGAAAATACGGAAGCAGACACGAAGAAAAATGGGATGAAACCGAATAACTGATAAAGAAATTATTAAAAGAATTAAGACTGTAAAAAATAAATAATAATTATTTATAATTTTTTGTGTTTCATATTTACCTGCTTTTTTATTCACTGTCTTTCGCGGTCGAATCTTCTCCAACTGTAAACATTTGGATAAATATCTGAAATAATATAAAGAAAATATTAAGAAATAATAAAATCTCTGATAATATTTAAGTTTAAAATAAAAATAACTATAAATTCCTTCATTCTCTCGTTATCCCGATTTTTATTTGATTCATTTTCCAGTCAATATCAAGAGATTTTATATTTTTGCAATTAAACTATTTTTAACCCTGTTTTTATTCTTTAAATAATACCTTTAACTTTCTTTATTTTAATCTATATTTCAACCTTTCTTTCTTTACCTATCGCCCTGCTTTCTTTTTTTCATTCTTTTCCTGTCGCTCCCCTTTCTTTCTTTCTTTCTTTCTTTTCCTATCGCCCCCTTTCTTTCTTTCTTCTCCTATCCTTCTTCATTTCTTTCTTTTGTTATCACACTCCATTTTTCTTTTTGTCTTTCCTTCTTTATTTCTTTCTTTCTTTTCATATCGCCCTAATTCTTTTTCTCTACCTCTCGTCCACCTTCTTTCTTTCTTTCTTTATTTTCCTATCACCCTCCTTTCTTTCTTTCTTTCTTTTCCTATCGCCCTCATTCTTTCTTTATTTATTTATTTCATTCTTTATTTCTTTCTATCTTTTCCTATTGTCATCGAAGTAATTCGTTCATTCGTTCACTTCATTCTATTTTATTTTTTTAAAATTATTTTCTTTCTTTCTTTCTTTCTTTCTTTCTTTCTTTCTTTCTGTATTATTGCTTTAACCATTCTAACTGAAAAATGCTGATGTGAGAGTTCAAATTTTATAAATTTGAATAGCCAGATTAAACATTTATATCATATGAACGTGAAGACACATGTGTCAGCCAGAAATATGTATGAAAAAACTAAACTACCATCACATAGATATGAAGAACGTGTATCATTAAGCAGAATTACAAACACTTACCGAAGACCGTCTTTTTCTGACAAACTCTTAACTAGTAACTGCCAAAAATAAGACCACAAATATATTTATTTCATTTCTAAATTTAAATAATACATTTAAATAATACATTTTTTCCTTAAAAAAATATTTAATTTTAAAAATATTTTCATCTGAATTACGTTGGTTGCAAAATTCAGAGGCTAAAGCGATTTATATGGGCTCGATTAATGTTCCTAAGTATAGGACCGGTTTTCCGTAAATCGGTGTTTCAGCATCACTGACAAAATATCAGTAGATTGAAATTTGAAGTCGGTCCTGAAGAGCGCATTTCAGATAGGTAGATAGTTGAAAGCCTCTATTATTATTCTAGCTTCATAAAAAATACATTTGATATCATCAACTACGATCACTCCCATAATGTACTAGCCGTATTCAGTAATTAATATATATATATATATATATATATATATATATATATATATATATATATATATGTACCTATCCGCAACTTACTCGCCATTTTCAATAGCATAATCAAAATAGCCCAAATTGTGTGGAACGAATAACTACATGCACAATTTCTAACCACAGTAAGTGGCAAAATGAAATCTCTTCTTCGTAAATAGAAAAAAACTATCTATATATGAAATTCTGTGACTTTTGTTAGTCCTTCCGTCCGTTAGTCACGCCCTCTAAAATATTCATTGACCGATCGAAACCAAATTTTGGGGAGAAGTGCGAGCAGGTAAGGAGGTACAAAGTACAGTTGGTTTGGCTAGGGTGCGTAAAAACCGCGAAGAAGGGAGTTTTCTTAAATTATTTTCCCATACAAATTATCCTATTCAAATTTCATCGATTGCTTTGCGAAACTGGACGAAACGTAGAATTTGTAAATCTCGAAAAAATGCTGACTATAACTTTAACACTACTAAATACTGTGTGGAATTCAACAGATACATAAACATATAGTGCAATAAAAAAAACTATTTGAATTACATGTTCAATCATTTTTAATAATTTCAGGTACACGCTCTACCTCACCAAACACTTATTGTTCAGGTGTAAATAATAATTAGAAGAACATCATCAGTTACGCCTATTTATACTCTTTCTATTCCATTGGTCACTTTGATTTACATCGGTAGTTACCCTGGATGTATATTGTTTTTTTACATATTTTTTTCTGTGTGTTTGCAAGTTGTTATAAATTCATTATTTTTAATTAAGAATTTTGTTAGCTTTTCAGTTATGTAAATATCAAGCATCATTCCTCTCCTCCTACATGACTTTGCTTTAGCAAATACTTTATATTTTGGATGGCGTTAGTATCCTCCACAATGCTCGACAAAATTTAAGGAGTGTCTGAAAGATTCGTTATTTCTTTTACAGCAACCGACATCAGAGGAAACCCGTATTGATTGATTTTTTGACGTTAAAATATAAGACGCACATTGTATTGTTCAGAGAGAAAGGAACATGACATGCAAGGCCGCTAGCATACGAGTTTCATCTATAATAAAAATGCAGGAAGAAAGCGAGAAACAACAACAACAACAAAAGATCTCTCAGTACCGTTTCACATCGGCTGTGAGTAATTCTAGATCGACATGGCACTGTGATGCACTTGCGAATTATTTACTGACACATAAAACACAACTCACGTATATGCAAAAATTAACATCAGGAAAACAAAAAATACAACCTTGTGCAAATTTATTGTAACAAAACGAATAATTCCGTCATTATTTACATTTTTTTTGTATTTTCCCAATGAAGCATGACCAAGGGCACGTGTTAATAATTCGGATGTCCATTCCAGGAAGTCGATCATTGCAGATTGATCACAGATTCTCGATTGGATATAAATCAGGAGAGTTTCCGGACCAGTCTATATTACTTTGATTTGCTCATTAGTAAGGATTGCCAGTGTGTTCGTGCAGCGTTTCAAATTTCGTACGCTTCCTTGGAGTAACGTCCATCGCAGACAATGGCCATAGGATAACTAATCGAGAATCGAGACAATAGTGCATATATCTTAAAAGCCGTAATATATATGCTGTTCCGCGGATGACGCTGATTATCCATCTATCCCAGTCTGCTTATCTATCTATCTATCTATCTATCTATCCCAGTCTTCTTATCTATCTATCTATCCCAGTCTTCTTATCTATCTATCTATCTATCTATCCCAGTCTTCTTATCTATCTATCTATCTATCTATCTATCCCAGTCTTCTTATCTATCTATCTATCCCAGTCTTCTTATCTATCTATCTATCCCAGTCTTCTTATCTATCTATCTATCTATCTATCCCAGTCTTCTTCTTTATCTATCTATCTATCTATCCCAGTCTTCTTCTTTATCTATCTATCTATCTATCTATCTATCTATCCCAGTCTTCTTCTTCATCTATCTATCTATCTATCCCAGTCTTCTTCTTTATCTATCTATCTATCTATCCCAGTCTTCTTATCTATCTATCTATCTATCTATCCCAGTCTTCTTATCTATCTATCTATCTATCTATCTATCCCAGTCTTCTTCTTTATCTATCTATCTATCTATCTATCTATCCCAGTCTTCTTCTTCATCTATCTATCTATCTATCCCAGTCTTCTTCTTTATCTATCTATCTATCTATCCCAGTCTTCTTATCTATCTATCCCAGTCTTCTTATCTATCTATCTCTCTATCTATCTATCTATCTATCCCAGTCTTCTTATCTATCTATCTATCTATCTATCTATCTATCTATCTATCTATCCCAGTCTTCTTATCTATCTATCTATCTATCTATCTATCTATCTATCTATCTATCTATCTATCCCAGTCTTCTTATCTATCTATCTATCTATCTATCTATCTATCTATCATAACTGGTTCATATTTATGTAGTTATTGATCTATCTGGTAACTCATAACAAATCAATGATTTCATTTATGTATTTATTTATTCATTTTAATAATTTAACTCCATTTAAAGAAATGAAATCCCACCAGGATGGAATGGGTTACGGAAAGTGAAAGAAATACAAAGAAAAATAAAAGAACACATTTCTAAGCGGCAAACAATGACGATGGGCTTTGCATATAAATTTATAAAGATCATAGTTGACAGGAAAGTAAGAAAATGGAGTAGTGTTCCTCAAGCAAGAAGTGCGAGAGAAGAAACTATTATGTTTACAAATATCAATTTTAACAAGGAAAATATGAGACCTGCCTGTCAATCTATGAACGCGCTGAAATTCCCTGTACACACAGGGAAATATCATCAGAACGATTATAGTCAAAATATTTATAGAAATACACAAGGAAGCTCGAGTTAAGACGGCGGGTAAGGGACTCAAGCCGAGATGGCGTTTCTTCTTTGGATTGTTCCAAGAATCTCTAGACACAAATTGAAGAATTCGTCTAGTAGTGGAAATAATATTAAATACACTGTAGAATGGTGAACATGTAAAGATAGATTCTGGCGAAAAAAGAAGCCTTGAAAGACATAATTAACAAACTTTCCTAGAAGTAAACTTATTTTGGTTTGGTTTCTTTTGTTTTACGTCATATCAATATCAATGGATTATTTAATGCCGACAAGATTTTTATTGCTGATATTTTTTTTAAAGTATTTCTGGTAATTTTTTAATGTATTGCTGGTAATTTATTAAAAATGTATTGCTGCTAATATTCTTTTTTCAAAAGTGGATTGCTGGTAACATTTTTTTTCAAAAATCTATTGCTGGCAATAACTTTTTAAAATATGTATCCCTGGTGATGATTTTTCTTCAAAAATTTATTGCTGGTAATATTTAAAAAAAAACTATTTCTGGTATTAAAACCTATTTTTTACAGAGTATTTCGGGCATTAAAAGCTATTTTTATACTTCCATAGTGCTTTGACCCCAGTTTGGAGGTTAACTATTTGTTCATAGCTGGAATCCTAATAGGTGCTACCCCCAACCCGGGTCAGGGTGGATCTGGGAACAACAACACTTAAGAGGTGGTTCCTCGCTCTTCAAAAGCTCCTGATCAAAAGCCCTTGCTGTTGGACGTAGTTCATTGTCTTACCCAGGACGCGGAGGTAGTTTATAGTCACACCCAGGGCGGGAAGTAGACTTAGCAATTGATTCAATGTAACTATTTCACTTCATCTGAGTGGAACATATATGACGAAGAATGCGCAGTGAGTTGCTCTACTGGAGTGTAGCATGAACCTTGCTAATGAAAGTAAAAATGGTTCTTTACAATGATTAACAGAAGGCAGTTTCGTTTTAGAGTTGTTAAAACTAAAACTCCAATCCTTGACCCTGCTAATACTAGATTATAGGATATTTAATTTTATCGAACCTATCACATTTACTATTAAGACAAGGGTAAATAGTTTTATTATTATTATAGATCCCTCGGCGGGAACTGATTGCATCAGGAAGGTTGTTGGTGAAAATAAGACACAGTGAGACGCTCGCGTTAATAGTAAAAGATCTAGTGGCCGTCTAAAATAACTTTCATTCCACGGTTTGATATGAAAGATATAATCAGATAAAAAAAACCCGCCAGAAACAGCAAGAAACAAAATAAGTCTTTAACTTGGGAATCATACCAAACCCTGTCAAACGACTTCGAGATATCTAAATCAATTTCTTGCTCATTGCCGTACTTATCCCGGTCTCTTGACAGCCTTTATCTGCAATGAACGTCAACACTTCGGCAGTTGATCTAAAGAAACGGAATCCATATTTTTTGTCCGAACGAAAACCATGCGAGGAGAGATGCCTAATTTGCTGTTGATTAGAGCTTCTAGGACATAATCTATTAGATCGATGGATAGGCGTTTCACTAGAGAAAAAGAAACAACAGAAGAGAATTCCCACCAATGTGGAAAGCAAGAATCAGCGAGTGATCGATTGTAGAGATTGGAGATAACAAGGTCCACTTCAGGAGCAAAATTCTTAAGAATATCTCAAGGACACCATCCAGTCTGGAAATGATAGCGGAAACACGAACGGAGTTATATGAAAATCACACGGTAAAGACTGAATCTCCAAGGAAAAATCAGACAAGGGTATTCTTGATGAGACGAGAATAAATTTGGAAGATTATTTGCGGGCAAAGGATACTGATTTATTGATTGAAGGGAGGATAAATTGAGAACTTATGCTTACTTAATACAGATCCACCAGTCGTCACAAGCAATCTTGTGAGAAGCTATACGATTCCTCACTCTATAGGCGAATAATCACTTTGAGGACATTTTGCTCTTATTATAGCGGGAAATGTAACAATGCCTGTCTGCCTATAGATTAATATACGCAAAAAAGCTTTTATACAAACCCAAACCACTACCTATACGCAAATAAATATATGAATATATATATATGTATATTGAGTGACATAATTCTCGATAAAAAAGCGATTCCTACACACCGTCTAATCTAGAAGGGGAGTTCGTTTATACCCTTCCACGAAAGCGCCTTGATATTGTGTGCCTGCCAGACTTTTGGTCAAGACTCCATCCAAGAAATGCTTCGCCTATCTGAATGTATTTTTCTACAATCTCTTTCCCTTTAAATTTTATTGTTTTAACTGACTCATGTTACCACTTTTATATGTTTATTTTTTAAATTTGTGTGAATTTCCTTAAATTTCTGTTATATATTTTTTAAATTAATATCTTATTTCCCTGTAAATTTCCGTTGTAAGCCTTGCTTTGAAGCAAGTATACACACACACACAGAGGCACACACATACACACACACACACACATATATATATATATATATATATATATATATATATATATATATATATATATGGAAAACTCTAAACTCAACATAAAAGGAATTACTGCTACATCCAGAACAATAAAATACTTAGTCAATACTAAACAAAACAATAAGCTAAAAAAATGAAGGATTAGTTTACTCCATCGCCTGTAATAGTTGTCACAAAAATACATGGGAGAAACCTCAGGAATGTAAATAAAAGCGACATTTTACAAAATAATACATCACATGCATTGCTTGCTCACCGTAACGAGACTGACCACAACTTTGACATAAAACATGCAACCATGATCAAAGGAGAAAAAAATTCACAACGACATAAATGTCTAGCGAGTGACTTAATCGCAAGGTCATCTAAAGTAAATTTTCGCCCTGGCTCACACAATATTTCACTATTCTTGCAGATGTTCTAATATCACAATATGGAATACATACTTACAAAATTGATGGAAATAAAATGTAAAAGATTCTAGAGGAATTTGGTTAAAAAAAAAATTCTAAAATTCCCTGCACCCCTCTGAGGTGCGCATTTATAGTTTTACCAACATAACAAAATTAGCTCGATGAAGTCGTGAAACTTCGAGTAACTTCGGAGGAGGCTGTCCTATCAGCAGGTGTATAATATCGATTCTGCTATACTGCCGTTTTGTGAATGGTTTGTGGACAGTGCAGCAGTCTCCGGTTGTTGATTATGTTCACCATAGTCTATGAATATAGAATCGAGCCCAGATTACGACTGTATTTTGACGGATACGAGTCTATGACTATAGAATCCAGCACAGTACGTAATCTGTTCAAGGAAACAACGTTAAAGATTAACACTCACGAGTCAGACACTCTACTGAATCTGACTATATTCCCAATAGCAGCAGCAGCAGCTGTTCCGTAATTCTTCAGTCTTCGATATCAGAGGTTGGCAGTGAATATTCGGAAAAAACATGGCCACCTTTATACACGTCGTATTAAATATTTTGAGCCTTCTGATTGGTAAATCTTCTATTGCTGAACTATAAAATGAGTCAGCTCATTTTGGTTGGCTCACTAGTACATAGGGTACCCAAAAACTCCAACACCGGTGGGACCACTCAATGTCATCATTATAGGTTCTGTTACGGCAGTATCTCCGTGCGAGACAACCCAGGTTATTTAGCGTGCATCTTCAATGGATGTCTGCTGCACTGCCTACTATTCATGCACCAAACGAAACAAAACGAACATGAAAGCAATCAAAATGAAAACAAACAAAACAAGCAAATCCAAACTTCAAAAATGAAACCCCTCTTGTACTATTTCTTACACCAATGTAAGGGGTCTACGTTGCCACTTTCCGGGAGTTACACTACAGGTTCTTCAACCTCAACCTGAACTCCTGTTCCTGTCTGAAACGAGTATCAATGCCCCAATCATTATAAAATCAATACGACTGACTAAATCGCCACGGTCGTGGACTCGGTGCCTACATCAAGGACGCGTTTTCCTGCGGCATGGACACACAAAACGATGACCCTGATATCTCGGATATGTGTTTCCATGTGGTACTTACGCATAGTGCCACATTCGTCGTTGCCATGTATCGCCCTCAAGATGAGGGGTCGGTAATTATCAATCGAATATCAGAGAGGATTGACAATATCCTCACCGAATTTCCATCGGCTAACTTTCACGTATGCGGTGACATCAATGTTCACCACAAAGTGTCGTTAGTCCACTCTAAGAAATCCATGGAGAAATCAGATATTGCATAGACATCTCCATCGCATATGGTCTAACTCAGATCATTGAAGAACACATCCGAGCATCGGAAGCGACTGAGCAACTGGTGAAGCTCCTCGACATTTGTCTCACATCCTGCTGTGACAAATGCTCAAAAAATATTTTAACAGAGGCTAAGCTGCTCTGTCTAATATTACAAATGCTCCCAAGGATATATCATCCTCAATCGACAAGGTGAAGCTTTTCACCTCGATCTTCTCCTAAAAGACTCAACGTTAGATGACAAAGGTCATACTCTCCACACTCCCAGGGAGACCTCCGACGTCTCACTGAGCACAATATCAGAAATATGCTCATTTCAGCAAGAGACGTCTCTAGACTTATCAAAATGCCTCGATCCCCAAAAAGTCACTGGTCCAGACAAAATTTCAGTGTTCATCCTTAAGAATATCAACCCAGAATTATCCCCGATTCGAGCAAAGTTATGTAACCGGTGTTTGAAAGAGAATCACGTGGAAGGTGGCAACTGTATGCTCGGTTTTCGAAAACGAGGTCAACCGATCTTCACCTCTCCGTATAGACCCATTAATCTCCTCACTATTCCCAGTAACCTTTTTGAGGTCTTAATCAACAAGAAGGTCGTCGATCACCTGGATAGGCACAAACTTTTATGCGATGAGCAATATGAGTTTTGATCAGCCTGATTGCCTGTTAATGTTCTAACTACCATTACACACTGAATTAGTTAGTCCCTTGATTACACACATACCGTAAGGACCATAACATTAGTTATCTCGAAGGCCTTCAAAAAGGTGTGGTACAAAGAGTTTTTCTGTATTATAAAATACTTACTAACACGTAGATCCCTGAAAGTAGTTATTAACGACCAATCGTGCGAGGACTTCGCGGTCAACGCAGGCGTTCCCGGGGCTTACTTCTCCAATCCTCTTTCTTTGTATATATTGTCTACTTAAGAATATACTCTTTCTATGCCGATGATACGAAGATATCCATGTGAACCTCTAAAACACAGAGATTAGCAGGTGTCCTGTCTTTCGATCTGTTAAGGAGTCTCCCCTTTTCACACAAATGGACTCAACCGAGGTATACATATAATATTACCAGGGAATACAGGGAGTAGTAATAGCGGAGGGTAGCACAAGAGTCACCGTCACGAGCATCTAGACTCAGTAAGGAGTCATAGCGCGATACTTCAATACCAAGACTGTATATATATTATTGCTACTAACCCGCATTCCTGGATCTACTAACCCGTATTACCAGTGTGTAATATTACGTTAATACATTTATTTTCCTTATCCATTCCTGGCGTTTGTTATTCATTGATATAGGATTCATCCCGGAATCCACAACAAATTGACGACGAGGAATTCGAACTCACACGGGAAGGAAATCGAAACAAAATTTTCCCTCGTTGTTCACAACAAATTGACGACCAGGTATTCGAACTCACACAGAAAACAAACAAAACAAAAGTCTCCTTTGCCGTAATTTGCCATTGTCCACAACTTGGCGACAAAAGATTTACGAGGACTAATATACGGAAAAGCGAGTTTTTCGTAAGGCTTTTACCATGGAGGATTTTAAAAATATTTTAGTAGAACTTGTAAAATACCAAAATGAACAGCAATTACAACTCCAGTAAAGAATGGAAGAAAAATGGCAAAAACAATTGCTACAAACGCAGGAACTAATATTAAAGGTAGCGGGTAACAAACAACAAAATATCGAAAAAGAGGCGACTTTTTCCCAAGACGCAGTGTGGAATACGATAGAAACTTTCAAATATCTCTAGAAGAGGATAAAAATTTCGGGAAGAGAAAATTTACATTGCCTCTAATTGTCGACCATAAGAGAAAGGAAAATATACTAAATCCCTATTTAAGGAGGAGATATTGAGGGGTCTCCCCTTTTCATACAAATGGACTCAACCGAGGTATACATATACTACTACCAGAGTAGTATCAGAGGGGGTAGCACAAAAGTCACCGTCACGAGCACCTAGACCCCATAAGGAGTCATACCGCAATACTTCAATACCAAGACTGTATATATATTATTGCTACTAACCCGTATTCCTGGGTCTACTAACCCGTATTACCAGTTTGTATTATTACGTTAATACATTTATTTTCCTTATCCATTCCTGGCGTTTTTTATTCATTGATTTCGGATTCATCCCAGAATCCAAAACACTGTCTATCTGTTTGCCTGTCTGATATCTATCTATCTATCTATCTCTAATATTATCCTATATCTATAAACCATTTGGTGACAAGGATACTCAAACGTTTGTCGCTGACGTAAATATTTGCCGAACCCATTTACAAAGGGGAAATTCAAATACACATCTTCAAAGCAAATAAAGCTTCCTCATAAGAAATATTGAAGCAATACAGTTTTTCTTTAAATTGTATTTAAAATGTATTCATCTAGTTGTAAAAACTTCAATCATTATTCCCTATTAATCTATTTCACCCACTTCATATCTATCTATTTTGTTTAATTTTATATATCAAAAAACAATATTTCGAAAATTATGACAAACTCGAAAAGTTATTGTGACACGAAACAAAAACTTTTCCAGGAGCTCCTATTTTACTAAATACAAAATCTCTGCATCTAAATCATTAATTAAGAGTCCATTATTTGCATGAGATTACACATATGTTTGTCTTCATGTCCGTTATGTTATATACCGTACCTATGAACACTAATGCGTATGTCCTAATCCTCATAACTACGTTGGACACTATTGTAAGTGGGGGTAATATGATGTCTAAGTAATTTAACACTAGCAGTGGTTTACCTACTTCACGCCGCTGGCGAGCATTGTATTTTCTTGATGTTATAAAAATACCATTACATTTCCAACCTCCGTTTTGGCTGTTTCTCATTCAGTAACACTTTGTAGGTTACAACAATATATATATATATATATATATATATATATATATATATATATATATATATATATATGAAAGTAGACATTGAAATCAACATCGAGCGGCGAATAATGCGCTCATGCATGAAACAAACAGTTGCTACTCGTTGTCGACCTCAGTGACCACTTTCATATTTACGTACGCGCTATTCCTGATATTGAGCCATTTTACACATGGTATAGTATGTTTTTATTATATATATATATATATATATATATATATATATATATATATATATATATATATAAGGTTAATGGTCAGAGTTGAATTAGACCAGGAAACAGTCGTATTAAAATTGCCTGAGAATACCGTTTCAAATCAAGGCAGCGGAATCAACTGATTACCTAATTTTAAAAGTATATATATATATATATATATATATATATATATATATATATATATATATATATATATATATATATATATATATATATATTGAGAGGCATTCCTAGATAGATTTACTAATGAAAACGTGAATAATTCCTCTATGTAACGTGTCCATCCAGAACGTAGTCTACCATTATTCTATACAACTTTCTGTCCCTTTTAGGTCATTGAAATATTTGTCTTAGCACTCTCTCTCTCTCCTAATCCATGTTTTGCCAAACACTTAAACAATCTCTTTAAGTCGTCTGTTCCTCTCTGCTGTGATTGATAAATTTTCCAAGATCTCGTTTCCCGTTATATCTTACAGAAATTTCAATTGCCTCTTTCTGATTCTACGAATAAGTGTCCCTTTGTTTCCTTAATCTCTAAAATTTCGTCCTCGCTCACATATTCAGCCGATGGCATTCTCAACTCCTCTGTATAGAGCCACATTTCTGTCATCTTATGTTCTATAAAAATCCTATTTGCTCCCGATAAAAACTATTATATACTTCGATATGTTCCCTTGCTTGAGTAAGAGCATAAAACGGCAGCGTTCTCCTATATTTAGTATATTCACTTTGCCCCAGCTGTTCAAATGCCCTGTACATTGGGGTTAATATATATATATATATATATATATATATATATATATATATATATATATATAAGTGTATGTGTATATATATATATATAAGTATGTGTTGGTGCATTCACAATGTTATTTTTCTCGTTCTCTGCATAAAATATACATGTGTCTGTGGGAGTGTATGCGGTGTTATTTTTTGAAGTATTTCTTTCTGTATGTGAAGACGCGCGTATTCGACATTTCCCTGTCGACTGCGTCTGCACACAGACTACATAATGTCAATTCAATTTGCTCTCCTTTCTGCTTTTACGAGAAAAAAAGTAGTAAAAAAAAACAACTGTGCGATTTTTTTTGCTTTCATCCTTTTTCTTTTTACCTTCTGAGATTTTCTGCTTCAAATAACAATTTTCTCTGCGTTTATATTTTATGTTTTCTCAATGGACCTTTTTTTTAAAAGACCAATCTTATGTATTCTTTTTATTTTCTTATAGAATTTCTACTGACATCTAAAAGCAATTGATGCCCAATTACCCGTTTCTTAATTCATTTAGAACGAGGCAAAATGAAAGAACCTCCAAGAGCACGCATATATATATATATATATATATATATATATATATATATATATATATATATATATGCGCGTGTGTGTGTGTGCGTGTGTGTTTTCTAATGAAATCCGACTTAGATCATTAAGAATTAGAAACAAACTTTCAACATTGTCAAAAAAAAAAGAATATTTTTAATTAAGAGAAAAAAAACAACACAAGTAGAACAAACACACCAAATAAATATATGCACAATTTCGAAAATAGGTATAGAGGTCGAGAACTCGATATAAGTAACAACTTTCAGAAGTACAATTATTAGTTACGTATATATGTAATGTATTCCTTAATAATTTAAAATGAAGATAACAGATTTTGAGTCAAATCGCTTATTTATAATGACACCGAAAAACGACGTCAGCAAAAATGATTTAAATTCAAAGTAACAGCCGAGTTTATTCAGGTTTTATTCTTGGCTAGCCTATATTATACACGACTAATAAGTTATATTAGGCTAGTATATATCACAGGTATAAAATTGATTGGATCGTATATACCCCTCTAGTCCAGGATATTCTCACTCCTATATGTGTGTAATAAGATTTATATAATTGTATATGAAAAATTTCTCAGTTTAACCTGTAGAGAAAGACAATATGTATAAAGGTAAAAGACAATAGGAAAACTGTATTATAAGCCGACGCGTTTCGTCCAATGTGAACTTTTTCAAGGCAAAAATGAAATGAATTTATTAAAAACCAAGTAACAACTAACAAAATGTCCTTAGCAACTAGAAGAATCCAGAAAAACGCTGTTGTATTCATATTGTCAACTGAATATTACGTCAAGTGCTATCACGTGTAAAAAATATTTGTGTTGCTTTATTGTCAATATCACCTTTCCTAACAGAATTAATACTCTGCCAACGTGCACACCTGTATTAAGAAATCAAAAGAAAATGGTTGAATCTGTCAACGCAACAATTAAAACTATTTTTACACGTGATAGTACTTGACGTAATTTTCTGTTGACAATATGAATACAATAGCATTTTTCTAAATTCTTCTAGTTGTTAAGAACATTTTGTTAGTTGTTAATAGTTACTTTGTTTTTAATAAATTTATTTCGTTTTTGCTTTGAAAAAGTCCACATTGGACGAAACGCGTCGGCTTTTCCTGTTGTTTTTTTATCTTTATACATAAATTGTATATGTTATGCAATAGGATTCACTAAACTTCCTGATCCTTCCTAATACTATAAAAATGGACTGCTCCTATTTAGTAGCCACATTAGAGTAGAATTTAAGTAGTATTTGATTTACGCATGTATGTCTGTGCTATGAACGAGTATTTAATTAACCTCATCTTTATCTGTCTATATTTCTGAGATGAGGTATTGTAATTATTTACATTATTCGGACTGCTGTTGTCATCTTTATTGCCACTCTTCTTCTTTGTTATTTAGTCTTATGTTCCTTCGATGCTCTCATTAACTACACCCTTTCTAATTATCGGCTGTTTCGAACAAAGGTAACATTACAACAGTATACAGAAACGATAATCGAGAATAACGTGGATCAAGCAGCGTAATACATCTCCAGTGAGATTCCATGTGCGCACTCTAGATTTCTCAAATATTTCCGATACTTTGTTTTGTTCATTAGTAAATGTTGTGGCCTGTTAGGGGTCAGAAAGAAAGACACGGAAAGAAGAAGGTAGGTTGAACAATTGTATTGAAATAACAGAATATATATACAAAATAAGAGTGTTATTAGTCAGCAGATAGAAGTGTCCGTCTGAACTGTCAGGTTACACTGCGTCCCGACTGTCAATATTTAACAGCCCGCCCCCACGTGGGATGTATGTGGCACAAAGCCGAGTTTACCGTGTGTTCTCGGCCAAACATATTCCCTTAGAACCCGTGTAAACGGGTTCAGGGTCTGTCTATCTCCCCGGACGAAGCTTTGACGAAGGGCAAAGTTTCGTCCGGGTTCCTCTCTACCAAAGCAGGGAGTTCGACAGAATTCGCACACAATCAGAGACTGTGTACCGACTGTCAATATTTAACAGTCCCCCCACGCGGGATGTATGTGGCACAAGGCCGAGTTTACCGTGGTTTCTCCCAGCCCGTAGGCTCGGCCAAAAAATTCCCTTAGAACCCTTATAAACGAGTTCTCTATATGTTTACCTCTCCGGACGAAATTTTGCCATTCGGTAAAACCTCGTCCGGGTTCCTCTCTGCCAAAGCAGACAGTTCGACAGAAGTCGCAAACAGTCAGAAGACTGCGTCCCGACTGTCTCTTTAGAAAGTTTCGCAGGTTAGTATTCATGAAGGGGGAAGAGTTCAATTTAATGTAGATAGGTCGCCATAACAGTTAGTCCAATGACTGAATGACGATTTATGTTGACCAGCCAATATCAGATTATTGTTGACTGAATTCATATAAGCCATTTTAACAGTTTTTAGACTAGAGTCTTGGCATAACTTTCAGAGAGAAAAACAGTTTTTGATATGATCGCATGCCTATTCATTTTTATCGGACAGTACCTGACCTCATACCATTTTACCTGTTTGTTTTTCATGGAAATGTAACCTCATTAGAATCTATTCTAAGTTAGTCTATTTCTGTTTGAAAATTAGTTATTTTTGTTTTAATTTTCAGTGGCGTTTTTATTTATTTACATTGTTCGGATTGTTCTTTTCATTTTTTTGCCACCTTCACGACGTTTCGGCCATTGTACTCTCCGGCTTTCTTCAAGAGATTGGATTTTCGAACCGAACCCTTTATTTCGTCCACCGGGATAGATTGTTCCAGTTCACATGGCCCAGTAGGTAAAAGCGTTGGTTGGATCCAGTGATATGACCCCAAAAGTTGTGAGTTCGGTACCTGGCTACTGCGGTTGTGAATAAAACTTAGAGAATTGTGTTGAGATAACTGAGATATCCGCGAGAAGCATAGCACGTGGAACTAGAACAATCTATCCCGGTGGACGAAATAAAGTGCCCAGTTCGAAATTCCAATCATTTGAAGAAGGCCGGAACGTACAACGGCCGAAATGTCGTGAATGTGGTAATAAAGATGAAGACAACAATGTAAATAATTACAATATCTCATCTTAGAAATATAGACAGGCTTTTTATTCTTTTTTTACCATTTACTTTTATTTTTATAACTAGAGCCCTTCCTCAAATTAATGAGGAAGTGTAGGTTGGAGATATTTCGGATTTTTACTTACTGTTTCTATATTGATGCCTTTACTCATATTCTTGGTCAATTAACTACGTTTTCTGTCAGGTCTAGGCTTCCATGTCGATGCCGTGCCTGTGACCAACCGTTCAGAAATATCTTAACTGTCAATTGCGTTCAACCACTTTTTCAGGTGAATTGTTAAAAATAGCTTTGAGCAAGTGATATCTGTGGGTTTTGGCGAAGACAATACTTCTTCTGGTGCTATATAATCACAAACAAAAAACTGTACCAAATATTTTTTAAAAAATCATCTCAGAATTTCAATCTAAGAGAAATTAGGGACATAATCAAGATGATTACCGTTCACACAACTTCAGAAAAGTTAGGAAGCAAAATTCCATCAATATTGTAAAAAGTGACAACAGCTATTTGAGGAACCGATTTTCCCGTAAAATTAAATGAAGAGATAGATTTTATAAATTCAAAACGACAGTAATACAAAGTGTTCTGCCACTGAATGCCAAATGTTCGTCTTATAAGGAAACAGCTAATATTACCATGAGATCAGAGGAATGATAAAGTTAACGATTGTCTTTCATTATGGGCATAATTTTAAATTGCATTAAAACATTGATGGCGTTTAAAGAAATTACATTTATATACTTGAGACTATTTATAATTTATAAAGAAATGGCGTCTTTTATGTTGACTGTTTAAAATAAGTTCAAGACTGAGAAACTTTAAAAAATGTTCGAATGTAAGACAAAGTGCAAGTAATTTTTACTTGCTAAGTTAAACAGTAAATTAGTAAAAATACCCCCCTCCCAAAAAAACAACCTTTCTCGCTTGTAAACCCTGTACGACTGTTTTAACGTTGTATATAGGTACGGTGGAGTAATGGATATCGGCTAGGGTTAAGAAATCGAATCCATTACATGCACTTTCGTGCTAATACCCTTGGGAAAGGTATGAGTCCTCTCCTTCTCCTAGCTATGGGTAAATAGCGAGTTCTATAGCCTTGGACGGCAACTGGTCTACCGCAGAAAGAAATGGTAACCGCCTGCGGGGAAAAATCTGCCTCGTCACTCATGTTTTGAAAGATACATGATCGCGTATACGTGTATTACGCAGGAACGTAACTGACTGACTGATATATGTTGCATTCTACAACAATAAGTATTAGATCCGAACCGTAGACTTGACTATAGCCCTACGTCTTGTGACACGAAATTTGTCCCTTTTGGACTTGCTTATGTTTTTCTGCTTTTATTTTGTCAATTTTTTTTTATTTTTTAATGCCTTATGAACGTTTTTCTTTCGTTTGGAATATTTTGTTGTCAGACAAAAGCATTGTTGTTTTTTTCTCCTTTGATTTTTGCGAACAGGCTGAACATTTAACTTTTAGAACGCTTCTTCTTTCGACATTTTGTTTTTATTTGTATTATAGTTGCTTGAGAGGATTACAAAAGTTTTGTTTTTTATATACAACTTTTCCCGATTTTTATTATCTTTTGGTTGAATAAATAATAGTCTTACCAAATGTGAGAAAGGATAAGCAAGTACTTCTCAGTAGTCTCAATTTTATTAAGGATTTTTTGTGGAGCCGCCGAAGATGGAGAACCACATAGAATTGACGAAATTATAGAGATTCCAAAAGTAATTCTTCCGAAACAATTAATCCCCCCATCCTCACAGGGCAAAATAAGAAGATACCGCAATGCGTAACTAAAAAAAGAAATATTTTAGAAATTTGCACTGAGAAAAAATACAGGAAGAAAAACTCTGAAAGTAGAAAGAAATCTCTACACAAAATATTAATAATTAATTTTAAGAAACGCCTACCAGTTGTAAATAGCTACTGAAGTATTTAATCAGTGCGAAGGTGGAATGAGCCATAGTTACACTCACCTTGTTTAAGACGGTGAACTTTGAAGTATATTGAGGCAATGATCGTGTTCAGGTAGACAAAAATACAAATATTGTCATACGACGAACGATTGTGAAAACTACTTAGTTACCTTGTGGGGGAAGTATCAACAAATCTTCAAAGAACGGATCTTCTTCTCGTGGTTCATTCTACTGCACACATCTGATTATTGCCTGGGTATGACACGCAGGCAATTCATTAGTAGAAATTGCGACATACTTACAACTTACCAGTGCCGAATAAGGAAAATGTAGAAATATTTTAGGTCCCTAGTTACGTTACTAGAGAGCGGTTAGTACGAGATATCATTTTCAGTTTGAACAAATCTTTGGTGTTTCCTTAGTTCAATTACATTAAGAAATTACTTTTGCATTTTTGTGGCTTCTAAACTGAAGAGTTTTTTACTATATTTTGTGGAACTTATTGGAAATGTTTACTTTTTTATTTTGTTACCAATAAATTCCATGTGATAGCGTTAAGCGGTTCCCTTTAAATATCTTGGAAATATATACATATATGTTAATTTTGTAACTTTTAAAAACATTTTTGCTCATAAAAATTAACTGAATCATCACATTTGTCAGCCAGTTTGTCATATGTAATAAATTAGTTTTGTTCAATGTAGTTTATTTTTGAAAGGCCTGCGTTCGTAGATTTTGAATTATGACCATTCTTTGCGCTCACGTAAAACCTGGTAAGGGGTTCTTTGTACTGATCTTATAATTTTTGTAAGTAATGAGTTTCAATGATCATTGTTTTTTTTATGATATGATATTTTTTGAAACAAATAACAATGTTCAATGTGAAGGGAATTTAAGGCCAGGCAAATAATGTGAAAAGGAAATAAGAAATGCCAGTGGCAGAAAAATTGTCCACCATCACAAAAGAAAAAAATGGCAGCTGAGAGATGAAAGTTTTAAAACCAGACGAGATTGGGGCAGAAATACTGACGCAAGATGAAAAACACAAGTGAAAGAAAAACATCTTCGGCAAGGCTTGAAGCTCAAAAATTAAGTATTGCTGCAAGATGGAAAAAAGAAACAGAAGCAAGCTTAGCAAGCCAGGCAAGGCTTGACGTACAAATGGTTTGTGCTGAAAGGCGGCAAAATTAATCAGCATTCAAAACTGCAAAAAAGGCTCGAAGCTAACAGATTAAAAATCCCTAAAAGGCTATAGAATAATTCAACAGAATAAAAGAATTCAGATTAAATTCTGTACTTAGATTTAACAAGTCAGCAAACCATTTCTATTAGGTTTGTGCATAATTATCAGGCGTTTTTCTAGGCGAGTTATTTATTAATACAAATTGCTGTTTTGTTTACTTTTTTATATAAAAACATTATTTTATTTTCAGGTTATAAATATGCGTGTCGATAAATAATAAATATTGTTTAAAAACGCCTGATAATTATGCACCAGCCCAATAGAAGTAAATAATTAGTTTATTCGGGAATACTTTTTTTTACTAATTATAAAGTGGACAGATTTTTAATCAGAACGAATATTCGAGGTTGAATACTGTAATTATTGTTGAAAAAGTCGGATAATACGGCCTAACTATAAAGAACCATAGATATGTTTCATTATTTCAGGATCAATATATTGAATTCCAAACACAAATGTTTCGAAAAGAATATCATATCTTAAAATTCCTTACTTTTGCTTCGTTGGGAGAATAAATATCAGGTGATTCCCGGTCATAGTTTATAATATTTTTGGATTGAAGGCGAAATCAATTATCATACCAATAGAGATACCACTGAACAATATCCGCTACAAATTTCCAAAGTGACCACGGAGATTAGGTTGCAAAATTACACTATTTACATTATTCGGACTATTGTCCTCATCTTTGTGGCCATGTTTATCACAACGTTTCGGCCGTTGTACGCTCCAGCCTTCTTTAAGTGGTTGGAATGTCGAACTGAATCCTTTATTTCGCTCACTGGGGTAGACTGTTTAGGTCCACGTGCTATGTCTAACGGATGTCAGTTATCTCCTATTAATTCCCCTCTGAAAGTTCTCCACTGCTTTAACTAGGTATTGAACTCACACTCTTTTGGTCCTGTCACTGGATGTAACTAACGCCTTTATCCACTGTGTCATGTATCCTTGGGAAATATAGGCAGATACTGAAAAATTACAGTATTAATTGATGGATCTCGCAAATTATGACAACCTATTAGCAGATCAGTGGAATTAATAATATACTATGGTATATAACATGTAACGGGAAGTGGAAACGCCAGTGAAAGGAAAATCTCAAAGTTCTTACTTTTGTCGTTGCTCGCTTACTCAAGTTAGTCAAATAGAGATCAAAGAAGATATAGTGATTTACGAAGGAAAGCTTAGATGTGATACAAGGACGAATGTATGGATCACACAGTGAGGGTTGAATACATCCCCCAGTCGTAATTGATCTAGCCAGACAAGCTTGTTAACTATTACACCACGCCGGAGTGCACATAATGAAGAAGTTATAATCTTCCATCTATTTTAGAGGTAGCAATGATTTTCTAAAATGATGTTAGGCAAATAGAAAGTATTAAAGGTTTCTAAATGCAAGATTTATTATTACATTTCAAGGGACGTGGTAACTTTTCAGAAAATAAGATACATGACAAATCTCATATAACTGTAAGACCTGCAGTTCATTTAGAAAGATAACAGAAAACCTACGGTGGTTAAGGCAACGGGAGACAAGCGATACAAACCGCCAATCGAAAATATAGACACGTGATAGCGCGGTTTCTATTGCATCAACAAAGTTCAAGCGTGACATCTGCTTTATTCATCAATTGCATTTATTTATGTTCTCATCAAGGATACTAATCTATGGAAATAAATAATTCTTAGGATAAAAAAGTAATCCAAGAATGTGCACAGTTAGTCCCAAAGAATGGGATCATCTAAATATTTAAGTCATATTTTAAAGGAACATTTAATATTCAGTGTCACTTTACAGCTGGAATTGTCTACAGAAGTTTTGAAAAGCTATGGAGTGGATATACTTGTTACATAATGACTGAGTATTCCTTTGACTTTATTACTTACCAAATTCGTCTTAATATTCTCTTTCAAGAAACTAAACAATCCGATACAACGCTCTGGATATATTGGAAAATAAAAGATAACACAAAATCATCACAAAGAATAAGAAACATTCAGAAATGATTGCTTAACTGCGATTAAAATTACTTCATTGATAAATACTTTGAAGTGTTCGGCACTGAATTTTAACTGATCCTGGATTTGTTTTGCACGAGTCTATTCAGGAACATGAAAAACATCTAGTATCTAAATAAAATATCTGAATATGCAATACCAAGAAAAACCGTCTTTAAACGGTACTCGGACATTTAGCCGAACGGATATTTAGCAGATGGACATCTAACCGAATAGATATTTAGCCGAAAATGTAGTGGCTTCCTTACATATATGTCACACTCTTTATCGTAATGTGATACATATATTTATATGTATTTACTGTATTAACTTATTGTTTTTCTTTTTTTGTTTTTTGACAGGCCTTTTTTAATATCTATTCTGCATATATTATATTTTACTTCAAATATTACTGTAAGATGTTAAGCATTTTGAGAAAAAAAAACAATTTTCCTACAGAAAAACCTTAAGCTTTTATGGTATGAAAAATCTTTCAATTTCACTTTTAATGATCCTTATATTAAAGTGATGAACTTACTGTTAAAAACGATTTTAAATAATTAGGTGCTACTTTTTACCCAAATACACTGAAATATTTTTTTAAAATACTAATCTCATTAAACATATATTGAAATAAGAAAACTTTTATCTTTAGATTTAGTAATTTAATGATTTGAAATTCAATGGAAATTATTAGCCTTTTTCTAACTTATAATATTGCTAATTAAAATGCTTGATTGTTACTATTTTTATTTGTACATTTTCGGTGAAATGTCCGTCGGCCAAATATCCGTTCGGCCAAATGTCCGGCCACACTTTAAACTGCAAATGATGTGACTGATCATACATAGTTTTTATAGATCTGGGAATACATATATATTAATGCTATTTAATTAACTAAGATAAATAGAGCTGTTCTTCCATTTTCAACCATAAGAACGTATGGCCGGTTAGTACTTCCTTGTTCCTATACATAAATATCCCATTTGATACTTCCTTCTGATGAGCAGACGGTTTCCCTACTATAGCAAGCTAAACCACCTTGATTACTATGCGTTTATTGCGATGAGCTGCTAAAATAACCAACTGTTTAGTGGGGACCCACTACCGACCGTATAAAAGACTTTGCTATTTAGACCGAGTAAAAATGGCACGTCCTTCGTTCCTTTATTGTATCACGGTACGATTTGCGTCAGTTCGAAGTTTGTTCGGCGACATTTGGTGTTTTGGTGACTGTCGGTGTGTTGGCGACCGTTGGTGTGTTGGTGAGTATGAATTAATTCTTCAATTCTGATACACATACTCATCAAGGATGTAGCATACACGCTTTCTGTCGGTTGTGTAAGAACCACATTCTTGTAACATGATATAAAGAGAATCGATAAACTTGAATGGTAAGTTGCTCTTAAAGGCGAAACTGACTATATTTACCCAAGAGGATTAAATATGGATATTTTTGTGGCAAGCATTCATCATTAATTTTTTGGGGAAGTACTTACAAAAATGTAATTTCACTGAGAGTATCAAGACAGGTTGATTTCACAACATTACTCCTGAAAGTCTGCAAAAAGACATGAGAATGCGAAATTCTCACAGATGAAATAATTAAAGTATATATAACAGGAGAAACACTTGGTAAATCAAGTAATAATGCAAGCACTGCGGTAATAGATAAGTTATGACAGAAAGTAATTGGAACAGTTAAAAGCAGTACAACTACTCAACAATTACGTATTAAAAATTATTCCAGGAGATGTTGCAATGGGCAAATGTGTTAAAGCACAAACCCTTGAAGACAAGAAATCGACGACACGTTTTCTTTTGATTTTAAATCACCGGTCCCAAACAAAATTTCCGCATCATGAATTGAATTAAAAACATAAAAGCATAGTAATTCCGTTTTGAAAAAAGAAACCAAGTGTTCCCTCCAAACAAGCCAGTAAAGTCACTTAGAAACAAGGGGTTACTCGTGTGGAAGAATTAGAAACAGAAACATTACTAAGGGAAGAAAACTAAAGAGGAATCCGGACAGTAGATAGCGATTGACATTATATTTAATATTTTGAAGGTTAAGCATGACTTGAAAGCATTGATCACACTTTAAATGTCACAAAATTAGCTTTTTAAATGAAAACCATCTATTCCTAATTATTTCCTCGAAAGCAATGAAAACAAATCTCTTTTAATAACTTGTTCTGTCCCTTTCTTTGTTTCAGCCATGGTCAACGACAAGTTGCTCTGAGTTGAAAGAGGGTTAGAACGGATTCTAAAGATGAGGAGGATATGAAGTTTAAGTCAGAAATTCATATTCATCTATATGAATAAATACGAAATTGGAGCTCAAATATCACACTAATTATGAGGTTAAAAGGTCCCAACATAGATATTGATTTTTTAGTGTGCAAATTACCATAAAGTAGAGACTAAACCCCCTTTGTATTTACTAAACCCCCACGAGGTCAGGTTGTGACACAAGGTCGATTTAATGTGGGGAGCCCGAGCGCGTACACCTGGGCTAGGAACAAAAATTGCACGCTCGTCGGTTGCGCAGGCCTCGGTGCGAGCACCGATCCTTCTCTCTGGTGTAATGAAAGGGCGCAACCTCTCAGTATAATTTTCCTCAGTTGCCACTGAGTGTACTCTGCCAAAAGACAGAGACGCAACTATGAGGTGATATAGGGTGTTACTAATTACTAGTTAGTAATTTATACGCGGTATTTACTCTGACCTCCCACTAGTACGAGATGTGACACAAGGTCTATTTTTAGGTGAGGACCCGAGCGCGTACGCCCGGGACAGGAACAAAAGTTGCCCTCAGCCCGCGCACACGTCGGTTGCGGTGGCCTCGGTGCGAGCACCGAGCCCTCCCTCTGGTCCAATGGGAGGGCGCAGCCTCGTGCAGATGTTCACCAGGGCCGGCACCTCTCAGTATAATTTTACTCAGTTGCGACTCTGTCCTTTGACGGAGTCGCCCCTGAATGCAATCTGCCAAAAGACAGAGACGCAACTGATAGATGATAAGTAGACGTGTACCTACTCAAAAAGAGTAATTTACACGCTAAAAGCTCAATATCTGAGTTATATATTTTCGACTTCTAGGCGATATCACTTCTCACGTTTAACTAATTTACATATTGATTTTAAAACGGTATATTTCATTAAATGTCCTTCATTACTATTCTTTTATTCAAGAATTGTTTTCATTTTCATATCAAAAATTGTTCTGTTTAGGAATATTGCATTATATAGTGCAGAAAAGTGTTTGAAAATTGCATTTTACTTGACTTTCAGCAAGTTAGCATCTATTTGTAAATCTTTCCTTAACTATAACAAGCCTTCCTCCCCCAGACTCGACCAAGTAATTTCTTCTGTCTTTACAGTCATATTATTTGAAGAATTATATTGAACGTCCACAACCCTTTCAACATTTCATAAATAGTGAACATTTATCCCATAGAAAAACAATTAATTTTTCTAGGAAAAATTACCAGATAGCGAGCAGGCGAAGCCTACTAGTGTTAAATAAAAAATTTAAAATTTCGTTCCTCACAGAATTTCCGATGAGCGATATTATTGGGATATTATAATTAACAAGTTAAACAAACAAAAGAAAAAAAAACAAAAACATGTATATATAATATTATTTATTACTTTATTCGGAAAGTAATTACTCACGTCAACTTTATGCATAATGAATCAACAAAATCAAAAGAACTTTCCTTCTCGTCAGTATTTGAGAGTTTAATTGGGAAAACTTTAAAAGTACGTACTTGTGTTTAGTAGAAGTATTGGTTTGAGATTCGACTATAACTGTACATCATATAGAGTAGTCTTTTAATCAGGAATGACAGACATTCATGTTTGTATCACATTATTACAGGTAATGAAAATAAGTCTTGCATACCAACAAAAAACGTAAAAGACAGTGATTATCACAAAATCAAAAAGCAGTGCCAACACCAAAGCCAGGTCGCCATCCAGAGAATTCTCTGCTTTGTGTCTGGTGTAATATGAATGGTTGTCGTACATTACGAGTTACTGGAGCATGAAAGATCATCATTGTATCTGTTTATTGCCAGCATCTTCTCGATTAAACGAATCATTACGTCGATAATATCGTGTTTCGCAATACAGAGAATTGTTATTCTTTCATGACAACGTAAAGACATACACTGCAAAGCAAACCCAAGAAAAAAATAAGATCATGAGGATGAGTGGTTCTTTCACATCCTCCATAATCACCAGATTTAACACGTACAGATTTTCATGTCTTTCGGCCATTAGAACATTTCATTCGGAAGCAAAGAGGTTGGAAATGTTCTTCAAATATTTTTAGGGGTACAACCCAGAATCTTTAAATGTTCAGCTGAAGACGTTGAAGGTGATCACATTTTTGATCGGAGATATTTAAATAAATGTAATTTACATTTTTAGATTTGTTTGACATTCTTACTGGAAAGACGTCATAACATATTGTCGAAAAGGAAACTAAGTCTGTGATATTGGTATGATATATATATATATATATATATATATATATATATATATATATATATATATATATGTATGTATGTATATATGTATGTATGTATATATATATATATATATTAATAATACAATATGGTAATACGGATGGAATTTACAGGACGATATAGATCCAGGAAGTGATCTATGTCAAAAGACAGAGCAAAATAATTATTATTAATCAAAGAATATCATACACTTAAAATAACATGAGTAATAATTTTTTGTTTCATGGGAGCTCTAAAAGAGCAGCTCTCAATCTTCAAAACCTACAAACAAAATATCAAATGAAACGAAATCACATTTTTTCCATTTCATTTGTAATTTATATATATCTATATAACTATATATCTATATATATACATATATATAGAGTGACCCCAAAAAACGGGAACTTTTTAATAATCCAATAAAACCAAGAGTGATGGAAGAAAAATATTTGATTCACAGTAATTGAAACATTAAAAAATGCCATTTAAGAAACAATGATAGAATTTTCATTTTTTAAATATTACGTCCTGTAGATGGCGTCTTCCTGTACGAATGCATTCTTGAAATCTGCTGTTGAGATTCCTCATTGACTGCTGCAACATCTCAGCTGGGATACTGTGAATTTCATTCTCGTTACTAAAATGGCGAAATGTTTACTTGCACAAGTTCACTGTCACGCAGTGTTGCCAATTGCTCATGTCTGGCAACACGCACTTCTAAAATTCCCGTTTTTTTTTAGTCACCTTGTATATATATATATATATATATATATATATATATATATATATATATATATACATGTAACAAAATAATGGATTTATTTTATTTAGACATTTCCGTAACTTAACAACGGATGCGCCGTTTTTACATATACCGGCTTGCGAACTCGAAAGAACTCGAAAGATATTAAAAGAAATGTTATCTCTAACAGGGTTAGTACATTGGTCTAATTCTGGTAAATTCATTATTTGAGCCGGTGTGCTTTGGACCGCTCAGCTACGGAGACCGATTCTATTTGCCCTATTGAAAAATGCACATCTTTTCGTTTAGATTTTTCTGTTCCGTTTCATATTTGAAACATAAACAAGAACTTTCTAAAGAATTAATAGATTTATTTTTCTTGCTACGTTTTTATTACTTCCAAAGTTTATATATATGTATGTGTGTGTGTGTGTGTGTTTGTGCGTGCGTATCTGTGTGTAATTAAATGTTCATTTATCTTATCTATACACAGAGTTTAGGGGAGATTACACCCCCTTAACCACTTGTTTGAGAGAAAAACAGTATAATTTCCGCAAAGCTCTGAGTAGGGACGAAATAATTGAACAGTTAATCAGATTTATTCATATTAATGACTTGTCTCCTGAAATAATAATATAAATTCTAACGTTCACCGCATTAATTCAAGAGAAGGCTCAATACCGATAGGAGAGCAATAATTATTTATTATAATTTTTTTCATATAGACAAAAACAATTGACTCACTACAAAGATGCAACTTATTTTCAGTGCATTTAGTTGCACCTCGACTGGTGAGAACCAAGATTGTTAACCATTTTGGCTCTCACCAGAAAAAATTATAACATACACACACACACACACATATATATATATATATATATATATATATATATATAAAAGTGAACATTGAAGTCAACACTTAGAGGCGACAGGCTGTGTCATGCTAGACGAAATCGTCAGGTCACGTGTAGCATGTAACAGCCTGTTGCCTCTAAGTGTTGACTTCAATGTTCACTTTTAAATTTACACACGCTCTATTGAGCACTTTATCCATAAATATACAACACATTAAGAGTATATTTCTTCATATATATATATATATATATATATATATATATATGAATATATATGAAGAAATATATATATATGTATATATATATATATATATATATATATATATATATATATATATATATATATATATATATAATGTTTTAAAAATAATTGCATCAAGAATTTGTTTCTGCTTTTTGTCTTGATTTTCTCCAAATTTTAGTAAACTAATATTTTTTCAGGAAACGAAGATAAAACTGAAATGCTTCTATCTAAAATGTATCGCAATGGCTTTTTTTTGCAAAGACACAATCATCCAGCAACGCAAATTAGATAAGAAATACGATGGAGTGGTTGTTGGTTTGTGAGATTTAGTGGAATTGAAATTCGATGCTCTGGAAGCTAGAAGCACACTAGATCGAAAAAGCTATACAACGAAAGGGAAAGTGCAGAATATATATGTTGACTGATACTTACACTGGGTGAGATGAAATAAGTATACAGATTAAGAGATAAATAAAGAGAGGAAAATTGAGTTTAGTATTGTTTGTATTGTTCGGCAATTTGAAATTTATTTTTTTTTATGAACAGACATTTTTCTCCCCACATATCTTTCATGGATTTTATATAATTCTTTTTTTTCTTTTCTTTTTTCTGTTGCTCTTCTCTTTATGACATTTTGGAAACGACTCGCGATTTTAGCTTTCATGAAAGACAAAAAAAAAATCTGAGAGAAGAAATGAGTGAAGAAACAAAAAAAAATATTTTTTTTTTTAATCTGACGTAAAAAAAAAAAAAAGACGGTGAAAAAATTTTCCCGCTTTTTCTTTCAGGCAAGATAACTATTTTTTTCGATTACATTTCTCTCTACCTATCATTCTCTCATCCACTTTATATCTATCTCTCTCTCTCTCTATTTATTATCGTATCTATCACAGACTCTGAGCATCTAGTTGCATGATTTTCGTCTGCATGCAACATATATCTACGCGCTTTGACCGGAATGTAACGAGTTAGTCCGAATAGATCGCGAACGGGTTCCGTTATTTTGATATAAGTTAGCACCCCGTAAGAGAGTGCGTGAATACGCATGCATGAAGATTAACTACGCTCAACTAATTATTCCGTCATGTTAAAGGCCATTAAAAAGTCTTGCATATAAAGTAAACTTCATTAATCGTGTTGAAGGTTTTTTTGAGGGAATCATTGGCATCAGCATCCAGACTTGACTCCCTGATATTTGTAGATTTTTTCGTAGACAATATTAAGAAGAACGGGACAAAGCAGCTGATGGCGAACTCTCAGGAATAATTGGAAAACTTTTTTGGAAGGGGTAAATTATGCAGATTCTAAGGTGCCCTTGTCCAAGTTACAATGTTTAATTTGAATATTAAACTGCATACTACACAGAGACTTCGTAAATACATACACACACGCACACACATATACAATCACACACACATACACATATATATATATATATATATATATATATATATATATATATATAGAGAGAGAGAGAGAGAGAGAGAGAGAAAGGGAGAGATAGAGAAAGAGAGAGAGAAAGAATAAGGTGTGAACATACGTATCAGTAACTGAATGGCTACTGTCTTTTTTCTGCTTCTAAACAAATGTCAGATTTGAGAATTGCGGGCAAGCATGCAACAGACTATCGCTATCCAGTTCTGATACTTAAGTCCATACAGTTAATATTTACATGCCTTCTGTCTCCGATAATGAGCATTTTTCTCCTATCAATATAGCATGTCTCAAAAACTATTTTGTATCATTTTTATTTATTCTAAATAATTATATTCCTCTGATCTGTCAAATGCAAAAAATTAAGTTGACGATAAGTTTTTACAACAATCTTCCAAATTTGGTCGTTTTTTTCACTTTGAAAATTCGCATTTGAAATTCTGATTTCATCTTGAACAGCTATCACTGGAATTGGCGGTAAATATAAACTATCTCAGCTATGTGTTAGAGTTTCGTTTCACATGGCATAAAACTCAGTCTTGTGATATCATTCATTCGATTGCGATTATCTATTGACATTTTTTTTATAGTAAACATCATATACACGAAGTATTGGAAATAGGTTTCCAATCCGACCCACTTCCAAAATTCTCAAAAATTATCCCAAAAGACGTTTTGGCTAGACTGGGTAGATATGTTAAAAATATATTTTGGTTAGAGTAGCCAGATATTTTTCAAAGAGCTTTTTGTTAGATTGACTGGATTATTGGTTATTCTTTTTAAAACTTTTGTTCGGCTCAACAGATTTTTTTTTTGTTTGGTTAACCAGATTATTTTTTTTTAAAGATTTTTTGGCTAGGGTGACCAGATTTTTTACAAAGAGCATTTGGTTAGTCTGGTCGTATTTTTGTTCAGATACGCCTATTTTGTCAGAGTTTTCGTTAGACTGAGAACCTTTCAACACCCCTTGTTATATATGCATGGAATAATGTATATCGTTCTCTTCTGTTAGTTCCTCTCTCTCTATCTCTCTCTCTCTCTCTCTCTCTCTATATATATATATATATATATATATATATATATATATATGTCTGCAAAGTTACATTTATTTGTTTTTTTTATCTATAACACTAATCTTATATCTATTTATTTGTTAGCATCATTAATCACTTATTACAAAGGAAGCTAATACGAAGAAAGCACACACTAAAAAAATAGACAAGAAAGTGGGAAAAGTCAGAAGAACAGAAAAGAAAGGTAATAAGATTGCTTTTTAAATTGAAGATCGATAAGAATTCTGTCTTCATCCATTACTTACGCTTCTGCGAGTCTTTCAAATTAATGACAATGTAGAGTGGAATCCTTCCAGCGGATATTTTAGATAACTGGATGTGTGAATTTCAGGCAGGAGTAGGGCGCTTCCCTATCTGACCAGCCATTCACAACGAATAAATTAGTTTAAAGTTCACTGACAGCACACAAAGTGTACTTTTAAACAGGAATAAACAAGGTAAATGTTTCGGGTAACGTGTATCTGTTATCAGCGGAAAAAGAATAGCCGTACCGAATTCCAAATCCTTCTTTTTATATTTAGTTCAATTGTACAAAATGAGACGAAGGAAAGAAATGTGACAATTTCTTCTCTTTGTCAACTATGTGTTAAATGGCAGGGTAGACCGTGGTTTTCGCCTTACTTGTCAACCATCTTAGTAGATGGTCAGATCTGAATTCCAAACTGAGGGGTAAACAATGGTAAACCACTACAATTCTATTGAAGGCAATTCACAGATAACAAAGAAAACGAATCTGCTAGACACCAAGATACACTCCATCCTTAAGGAATATGACTTTAAAAAGGCTACTTAACTTGCAAGCAAATAATTAAACAAAAAAACAATCCTCATCATCACCATCATCTTCATCATCACCACAACCACCACCACTACTACCATCAGCTTTATGACATGCCATAACCGGTTATGGATATAGGGTTACTGCGCCGATGAGCAACTGTGCAGTTCCATTCATATGTCTCGGTAGGTATTAATTTCTGCTTAGCGTGACATGGTCAAAATGAATCTAGTGGGGACCCTCCTTCCCTAGGTCTAAAGCTTTCTTTCCCTACTGTTAGCCTGTAATTGACATCATCATCACCATCATCACCAGCAGCAGCATCTTTATGACATGCCATAACCGGTTATGGATATAGGCTTACTGCGCCGATGATAAACTAAGCAGTTCCCTTCATATGTCTCACGAGGTATTGATTTATGCTTAGCGTGACTTGGTCAAAATAAACCTGGCTGGGATAAAGTCGTCATAAACATTATTATCATCAGCATCATCATCATCTTTATGGCATAAGATTTTTTTTTTTTTATTCGTATCACCCCAAGCAAGGCCGGAGGCCACTATCACGCAAGGGGTTAAAGAAGGGTTGGAGGAAGAGCAGATAAGAGTGGCAAAGGAGGGGATTTGGTGAAAGAGAAAGACAGTGGGTCGATCAAGGCAAGGGGGCTACAGAAGATTTGGAGCGAGAGCAGATAGGAATGAAAAATGAAAGAATGTGAAGAAGGGAAGTGGATAGATCAAGGCAACTGGAGATGACGATTGACGCTACACTTAAACCGTTGGAGATTGTATTTGTCAGGGAAACAGCAATAGGGAAGGGAGTTCCATAGGCGAGATGTGCGAGACATGAAGCTATTGGAGTAGAAGAGACGTCTACATCTAACAGTTTCCACGGTGTAGGGGTGGGAGCAGGATGCCAGCCTCGTGGGGCGTTTAAATTCACGAGGCCTGGGGACAAGCGAACGCAGCTCCTCGGAGCAATTACCGTGGAAGTACTTGTAAAAAAGGCAGAGCGAGGCAACATCGCGTCTGTGAGAGAGCGACTGCAGACGAGATGACAGATCAGGGCCAATCACGTTGCCTATCCGTCTCTGGATCTTATCAAGAACCCTGATAAGCGGTTATGGTTATAGGGTTACTGCGCCGATGAGTAGCAGTTCAATTCATATGTCTCGGTAAGCATTTATGCTTAGCTAGTCTTAGTCAAAACAAACTTGGCGGAGCATCCAGGTCTAGAGGTTTCCTTCTCCATTGATCGCTTGCAACTGACAAAACAAATATTCCAATGCTCTCTTTCTCTCATTGAAGCCTTACAACACAGAAAACTATTTTGAATTTTTTATGCAACAACAGACTCATTCTGCCTGAGAACATTTGTAATTAAGAAAAGTTTTTCGTGAATATTTGCTTTCTTCTAAAAATGATTGATACTCCTGTTGTTTAATTTGGTAGAAAGAGTAAATTATCATCTTTTCTTTTCAAGATGCAGCTGAGCAATTGTGAATAGATTGCCATTTACAATATGTTGATTAGTGAGTTTCGTTAAAAAGATTCAGTCGAAATGAAAGAAAATGTCAATTAAATAACATCTCGACAATACAACAATTCCAGGAAATGTGTCTATATTTCTGAGATGAGGTATTATGTACACTATTTACATTATTCGGACTATTGTCCTCATCTTTGTCGTCATATTTATTACAACGTTTCGGCCGGAGCGTACAACGGCCGAAACGTTGTAATAAATATAGCGACAAAGATGAGGACAATAGTCCGAATAATGTAAATAGAGCAGAATAAATAATATACACTTGAAATACAGGGTTTAGTTCGATATTCCAACCACCTGAAGAAGGCCAGAGCGTACAACGGCCGAAACGTTGTAATAAATATGGCGACAAAAATGAGGACAATAGTCAGAATAATGTAAATAGAGCAGAAGAAATATTATACACTTGAAATACAGGGTTCAGTTCGACATTCCAACCACCTGAAGAAGGCCGGAGCGTACAACGGCCGAAACGTTGTCATAAATATAGCGACAAAGATGAGGACAATAGGCCAAATAATGTAAATAGAATACCAGGAAATGTTTGGAAGGTGATCAGTATTTCATGCTTATATAATAAAGTGTGGTTAGTTTTGTAATTCTTGCGAAAGATATCTTTAAACCATCAGAGGAACATCACGCTTGGGAGAAGATGACAGGATATCCGTTTAGAAAATGGAAAATATTTTAGTTTTCTTACTCTGGTAGTGGAATATAGATTCACAGCGGTGATCCAGACAATGAAGGCAAATATGCTCCCAAAGCAGATGATATCATGGTCCACCAAAATAATGTCTGGTAAAATAACATTTACCGTCACAATAGTTAATGAAAACAAAGAAAATATATTGTCAGTAAATTTGTGAATAGTCAATGACTTGCTTGACAGACTAACTTTAACGTCGGTACAACTGATTTATGTCTGTTTCAGAAGCATTAAAAAAAAAGCGAGAACTCCCGAAGAGGTTCTCATAAATATTGAATTAAATCTTCGGAATAACGGACGTGTTGGAATTTCATTTCTAAAGTTCCAAACTAAAAAGCAAATTATATTTTCTGATTATGCATTACTCAGCATGCAATTCTTTTTATGCACGATATTTTTTATATTAAAGTTGACTCAATAAAAGCTCGAGAGCCACTCAAGATAGAATAATACTGGTAAAATGGTTATAATGAATAATGAGTGATATGCGTGTAAGTGGAGGAGCTAATTATTATAATAAGGAGTATGGGAAATGATTGACACTTGACTTAAAGTGTTTACGATTATAGTGTTCAGGGAAGTATCACTGTATTATGTTCAACAAAGTAGCAGTTTTTTTGTTTTTTGGTAAAAAGCTGAGTTGGACATACTCTTTACAATTTGAATATGGGGGAGATGAGTGTGATTCGACTCTGTGGTAGCAGTATGGTGAAGAAAAGCTTGCTAACCATTATACCACGTCAAGGTGCCCGTTCGTAGAAGCTCACATAGTTGTAAAATCACAAATGGTGGAACTAAAAATTAGAGATGATCTGAATATTTCCCATGTAAATAGCGACAAAATGCAATAGGTATGGGCAATAGGACATTTAGCCGACAGACATTTAACCGAATAGACATTTAGCCGAAAATGTAGCGGCTTACTTAGATGTATGTCACACTCTTTATTGTAATGTGCTACATATACAGGCTGACCAAAAAAAAAACCGGGAATTTTTGAAGTGCGTATTGCCAGATATGAGCAAGTGGCAACACTGCGAGACAGTGATCTTGAGCAAGTAAACATTTCGCCATTTTAGTAACGAGAATGAAATTCACAGTATCCCAGCTGAGATGTTGCAGCAGTCAATGAAGAATCTCAACAGCAGATTTCAAGAGTGCATTCGTACAGGAGGACGCCATCTACAGGACGTAATTTAAAAAAAATGAAAATTCCATCATTGTTTCTTAAATGGCATGTTTTAAGGTTTCAACTACTATGAATTAAATATTTTTCTTCCATCACTCTTGGTTTTATTGGATGGTTAAAAAGTTCTCGTTTTTTGGGGTCACCCTATATTTATATTTATTTTCTGTATTTTCTGTATTAATTTATAACTTTACAGGTTGTTTATTGGACAGGCTTTTTTTAAAATCTATTCTGTATATATTATATTTTACTTCAAATATTACTGTAAGATGATCAGTATTTTGAGAAAAAGCACATTTTCCTATAGTAAAAATCTTAAGCTTTTACGATATGAAAGATCTTCCAATTTCGCTTTTAATAATCATTATCTTAAAGGTATGAACTACATTTTATCTTACTGTTAAATAAAAATTTAAATAATTAGGTGCTACTTTTTACGCAAATACACTCAAATATTTTTTAAAAAATATTAATTTTAATAAACAAATATTGAAATAAGAAAACTTTTTACTTTAAAATTAAATTTATTAATTTAATCACGTGAAATTCAGTGGTAATTATTAGTCCTATTCTACCTTATAATACTGCTAATTAATATACTTAAAGTATTGCTTTTTAATATTTTTGCTTGTAATTTTCGGTGAAATGTTCGTCGGTCAAATTTACGTTCGGCCAAATATCTCTCGGCCAAATGTCCAGCCACGAAAGGCTTGAGACGTTGGGTCTCCGGGAAAAGTAATGCAAAATGGAGAATGTTTACCCTACAAAAACGCGTAAACGATTATAAACTCCATCAAGGCTGGAAAGTTAGTATTGAACAGAATAACAAATATGGCAGATGCAATAGATTTTCTTTTTATTATTATTATTATCAAATCAAACTCATTTAAATATAAAATAGGGAAGATGTTATATTATAAAATATATTCACTAGCTATGTGAAAAGTATTTAAATCGTTGTTACATTCAGGGAAATTTAAAATTGAAATTAAAACAGAAAACAATGACAAAAGAACTTATATACGATTAGTTCGATTCCAGGGGAATACTGTTTGTAACGAATCTTTGGTATCAAGAGAAACTGCCCGGGTGCAATTTATTTTCAAATGGCATAATGGAACGGAAAAAATGGCTTTATTAAAGAGGTCAGCTGTCGATTATACTGATTTATAATGTCTAAAACTGTATCCAGATGATAATGGCCTAGGGAGGAGAGGCTTTCTGGTGCATCATGTATTTTTCAGGCCTATCACATTCCGACAATCGTTTGTTGTACGCCATGAAAGAGTTTTCTGTTTGATAAGTGATTTCGATTATTTTAAGATATGGAAAATGGCTGGCACAGTATATCGAATCAAGCAAATATTTTACCTGAAAGGTTGCACGTTTTCAGACAAAAACGTAGGAACATATTTTGAAGAATTAATTATCCTCTGAATTTATTCGATTAGAACAACTTTTGTCAAAAACTTGCTGAATCTATCGAGAACTGAGCTACCATTTGTCTTTCCTTTATTTTAATATTTTTTATCTTCCTTTTTCACCTTTCACTACTTTCTTTCTTTCTTACTTACTTAATTTCTTTCTTTCTTTCTTTCTTTCTTTCTTAATTTCTTTCTTTCTTACCGAATTTCTTTCTTTCTTTCTTACTGAATTTCTTTTTTTCGTTCTTACTTAATTTCTTTCTTTCTTACTGAATTTCTTTCTTTCTTTCTTACTGAATTTCTTTCTTTTTTTTGTTTATGCATTCATTTAAAATCATTATTTTATCATTATGATATATATATATATATTTTACATGTTCACACTGTTTAAGTGGTGGAGGAGTTTTGTGAGGCGATGACAGCAAGTCGGGGTTTGTCGAATGGAGATAATGTACGACCCCGACTATACGAGAAAAGAAAAGAAAACAAATAAGACATAGAAATAAAAGAAGAAAACAAGAAAATAAGTACGTAAATTAAAGAAAGGATGAAAAATAAGAAAATAATGAAAAAAGGAAGAAGAAAAAAAAACAAAAGAGAGAAAAGAATGAGTGAAAAACCAAAAAAAGAAAGGAAGAATGAGTAAAGAATCAAAGTAAAAGTAGAAAGAAAAGAAAAAAATAAGAAATTAAAATTATAATTTAAAGAGAAAGAAAAATGACAAATTAGAAAACAACGAACGAAATGAATAAAAAACTAAATAACAAAAAAAGTAACGAATGTAGGAAAGAAAAAGAGGAAGAAAGAGAAGAAGAAATAGAAAAGAAAGAAAGGAAAAAAGGCATGAAAGTAAACGTATAATTTAAAGAAAATAAAAAAAATTAGAAATTAAAAAAATATAGTACAAAATGAATAAACAACTAAAGAAGAAAAAACAAAAAGAAGAAAAGAATGAAAGAAAGAAAGGAAGAAATGAAGAAAGTGAAAAAAAGAAACGATAGAAAGAAAAGAAAAAAGCAAGAAAATAAATATAGAAATAAAAAAGAGAAGACCAAAATAAAAAAAAGAAAGAATGAAAAAGAAAAATAAGAATGAATGAAAGAAAGAAAAGAAAAGAAAGGAAATATATAACTAGGTTAATTACCATTTTAGAACTGTAGTTAGCACAATTTTTGCCTGATTGTTATCGAATTATTTTGGTGTCGTCTACTTTAACTTAACCTTCGTCAATTATTTTTTATTTTACTTTTATTATTTAACATCTTTTGTTGTGAAATGAAATAAAACCTCAGGAGCCATTACTAATGATGTTTGCATTTAGGAAATATTAAAAGCTTTGCATCCTTTCTTTTTACTAGTCAGTGTTTGTGTGCAGGGCGGGGTGCATGCACTCTACCTATTAATTAAGAAGGTTGTCGCTTTGACCAGAACATTGACATTTTGATAACAAAATCGTTGCTGAATAAATTAAACAAAGGACACATTTAGTAAATATGTATACTGCAAAATATTTTCAAGTACATACCAAATGATTTATATATGAATATTTCACAGGTATTAAAAGAGTTATTAATAGAATAACATAATTATATGCACCAAATGACATGACCGTTTTTTTTTCTCGTAAGCTTCATATATATATGAAGGAGGAAAATGATAAAGGCAGGCGATTTGAGGTTTTGAGAGAATTTTTGCGCCAAACGAATCAAGCATCAAAATTTATTTCCTGCCGATCTATGCAGCCACATTTATTTATTTAATTTTTCTACGGTTCAAAATATTTACAGGATTTCAGGAAAAAAATAAATAAACAATGTTCAATGACTTTTGAGCGTTTTCACCTTTCATAAGTCATTATCAATGAATATTTTCTTTCGCCATAAAATTGATTATTCTCGTTACGCAATGTATGAGTGCTACGTCGTCACTCGTCGGTGATGATAGACAGACTGTTTCGCAGCTCATCAGTGTGGATATATATATATGTATGTATGTATGTATGTAAGTATGTATGTATAAAATGTGTCGAAACCCGACAGATTTGGTATCAGTCGGAAAATCTACACCTATGCCACTGGCGTAGGGCATGGATGAAGGTGAATTTAAACGTATTTATTTTCAGATAAACACACCAGTCACTGGGAGAACTTTTTATCGAAGAATCTTGCATTATCAGCAGTAATAGTCACTGTTTATATATATATATATATATATATATATATATATATATATATATATATATATATATATATAGCAGAATGAGAAGCCACGTATACTTTCTTAATATGTATATAATATAGAAAAAACAACTGAAAAGTTGCAAATTAAAATATACGTCGAATTTTATATATATATATATATATATATATATATATAAAGAAATACAGTCTTAAAGTGTGCTATATTTATGGGATAAAATGCTCAATATCAGAGATAGAGCGTGTGTAAATATAAAAGTGAACATAGAAGTCAACACTTAGAGGCGACAGTCTGTTTCATGCTAGATGCGATCGTCAGGCCACGAGTGCTGTTATTTTTCTCGGCTATTTATATGTACGGGTCAGTGGTGCATAAAAATAAAAAAACATAATATACTGCGTTACTTAAAAATCGAAAACCAAAAATGAAAATATACAGTGTAACAAATAAATAACAACAAGTAAAATAAATTGATCTAAATACATCCAAATATATAAATAAACTAACAACCGATACTGATATACTAAGTAGCCGTTAGGAAAAAACAAATAAAGATAATCAATGCAAATAAATAAATTAAAAACTGTTCCCGTCAAAACAATAGTTAGAACAAACCACAACAATCAACCCCAAAATTGAACAAATAGCTTTAATTATCTTCCCAAACAAAAACAAAGCTATTAAATAAGCTATATAAACACCGATCAAAATAAAAATAATAAATAAATAAATATATAAGATAAAAAATAAAAATAAATAAAAACAAGCAAAATAGTTTGACCCAAATAAATAAATAAACAAATAAACGACTTCCGGTAAAATAACCGCAAAAATAGACTACCCACAATAAGCTATATAAACAATTTTTTACTACGTTAATAAAAACACCGATCAAAATAAAATATATATATATATATATAAGATAAAATATAAATAAATAAAAACATGAAAAATAATTTGACACAAATAAATAAATAAACAAATAAACCACTTCCGGTAAAATAACCGCCAAAATAGAGTACCCGCAATGCAACACTGACCAGTATATATAAATAGCCGAGAAAAATAACAGCACTCGTGGCCTGACGATTGCATCTAGCATGAAACGGACTTACGCCTCTAAGTGTTGACTTCTATGTTCACTTATATATATATATATATATATATATATATATATATATATATATATATATTTGTCATCCACAGACTCACACCTCAAACCAAAGAGCTCAACCGAAATTAATTTTTCAGGAGCCAATATTTTTGTCATCCACAGACAGACTGTTTCGCTGTTTCACAGCTCATCAGTGTGGCTAGACATCCGGTTGCCTCTAGCTAGGATCGAAACCCGACTGAATTTGCGTCAGTCGGAACTTCTACCAGTAAGCCGTCGGCGCACAGCAGGGATGCAGGTGAATTTTCGCGTGTTTATTTTTAAATTTAGATAAACACACAGTGACTGACAGTGACTCAATTCTGCCGAAGAGTCATGCTATATTAGCTTAAATAGTCACTGTTTACAAACTCACACCTCAAACCAAAGAGCTCAACCGAAATTAATTTTTCAGGAGCCAATATTTTTCGTACACACACCCACACACCCACACACATATATATATATATATATATATATATATATATATATATATATATATATATATGTGTGTGTGTGTGTGTATGTGTGTGTGTGTGTGTGTGTGTGTGTGTGTGTGTGTGTGTGTGTGTGTACGAATATTTATTCATGTGTAGAACGATGACATTAACACATTAATTTGTTCAGAGTACTTGAATAATTATCTGGTTGGGTTAGAAATAATAATCTTAGGCTAACATGTTTGGTTAATGTCTTCCTTTCGCTAACTTAAAAAAAGATTACGACGAAAGAAATCGAATGCCTTTTCCATTTTATATTAGTGTCTTGTCTTTTAGCATTTAAACCCTCCAATAAATATATTTTTATGCAAAGAGAGAAGTTAGGATTTAAATTTAAATTTAAATTTGGCCTCGCTTATCTACCATTCGGAATTTAATCAAAAATGTATATCTCGCAAACATCTCGTAGACAATAAAGCATCGTAAGAAAGGAAAGAAATAAAAGACACAAAGACTCTAATGAATAAATATACGATAGATAAAGAAAGATAACCAAAAAGTAGGCATGGCATTTCTCACCAATAAGAAACTGCAACTACATCAGCCGTAAAGGGTGGTTTTACTCGGTTCAACAACAGATTTATGTGGAGACGTAAACGTAAGATGTACTGAGTGACGCATGCGGACTCCATATCTATTATATGTCTGGGAAGGCGGGAGTTAAATAAATCTCATCTCAAAAATGAAACGGAGGACTATAAACAAAACAAATCAAACCAAAAGTAAACGAAATGGAAGTGGGGCGACTACTGGGGAGAAAAAGATAGGACAAGACCTACAAGATAATGAGTAAAAATTGATCTTGGATCGCGTTCAGCTATTCGTGTAAAATGCTTTATTATAGCGTTAGAAAAAGATAGGAAAACCAATATTAAGTTTGATAGGACTGAATTTGACCGGGAAAACGCAACAGGCAAGAATATATATATATATATATATATATATATATATATATATATATATATAAAGATAAGAAAATGAGAAAGTATGAATGAAAGAGAATGAAGAAAATAAATATTAAATAATATCAATGGCAAACGTGAATGATATATGAAACGATCGAAAAATTGGCATCTAATAACACAAAGCGAAAATAATATGAAATGTAAAATAACAAGAAAAATAGCCAAAACGGAAAAACCAGGAGCTATGAAAATAAGATAATAATATTAATAATAATAATAATAATAATAAAACAAGCTTTACGTACGAAAGCCATAGCTATCATCGTGTATGTAACTACAGATGACCCACTGTGTAATTTTTCCTTATTATATAATCATGTAATCTAATATAATGTAATACATTATGTAAAATAATATAATATTAATGCATGCAATATAATGTGATATAATATGTAATATATGTCATATATGTTTTATGTAATATAACGTGTAATATGTAATAAAATATGTAATATAATATAATACGGAATGTAATATATTAATTATATATGTAATATGTAATGTAATATTTGAATATATGTAATATGATATAATAGAAATTAATACAATATGAAATATATGTAATATATATAATATAATATAATATGTAATATGTATTATCATATGTAATATAATATGTAACATGCAATATAATATGTAATATGTATTATAATATGTAATATAATATCTTCCCTCCTGTACAATAATCATATAATCATGTAGTTTTTCTTAATTATTTTAATAGAACTTGGAGAGGGGAATTAACAGGAAATAACTGATAACTGACATCCATTAAAACATGGCACGTGGAACTAGAATAGTCTACTCCAGTGAGCGAAATAAAGGGTTCAGTTCGACATTATAACCACCTGAAGAAGGCCGGAGCGTACAACGACCGAAACGTTGTAATAAATATGGCGACAAAGATGAGGACAATTGTCTGAATAATGTAAATAATGGACTTTCAAACGGATCGAGTTACTGAAAATGAAGACCAGATAAAGTTATTCTTAGCAAAACTGAAAATGAATGACAAGTATTCGCTGTGACCATCCATGTTGACTACAATATATCTCAAATCAAATAGAAATGATCATTGTATCCACCATTACTGGAGTGCCATACTCCGTCTCGAAGCGTCGGGCATAGAGAACAGAAGAATTAAAAATCTAAGGAATATTTTAAATCATCCAGATCAGATTATTATTAAATCGGCCGTACGACTGAGGGGAATTGACAAGAAAAACACATTTGTTTTTTCCTTTATATCAATTTTAAATCAACTTTTAATGGGAAAACACAGTAAGTGAAAAAATGCTCACTGCTTCCATAACTATCGCTTACTAGTAAAGATGACGGCTTTGATTGTTACTTTTTTCATCAATTCACCCGTAAGCGAGACAAAAATGCCAATAATCGCAAGGTGCCACCGGGAGTGAAAGAAAATGAAAACATTTGAGAAGAAACCGGAAAGACAAACCTAAACAAGAAACAAGTCATAAACCTATAGTCCTGTTCAAAAGACCGGAGAGGTGCGTGAAACGGGCGATAGAGAAATCTATCTAAATCTATTGAGGAGAAAAAAATAATAAATAAAATTACAAACGAAGACGCTAGATGTATTGAGTAAAAGCAGATTTTAAAAGGAACAGATAACTCAATCCTAAATAGGAAACAAGGAATACACCTCTACTCCTGTTCAAAAGATATTGGAGGAGATTGAACGGGGCGGGGATATCTACGCCCATTGAGGAAATTTTATTAAAAATGTAAAAACTAAATAATAAATAAAATTCCAGTGGTCACATAGAGATGTTACACATATAGGGTTAAAGTAGACATTTGAAGGAACCGGAAACCCAATCCTAAAGCGGAAACAAGGGATACACCTCTATTCTTGTTCAAAAGACCGGAGAGGTGTGTGAAGTGGGTGATAGGCGAACTTATCATTTCTTATTGAGGAAACAATTAGTATAAAAGAAAAAAAAGTAGATCTTGCAAATTTTAATTTAGTTTTCTTCATCAGAATTTGTACAAAAATAAACTAACAAAAGATTAACAAATTATATTCAACATTATTGCAGAAAAATAGTTCAGTCAATAAAAAGCTATTTCTAAAATCAAAAAGAATTTAACAAAAGCTGGTCCCTATTTAAAATGTGTATTTTTTTTTTAATTAAAATAAATAAATGTATATCACTTAATGTTCAAACTTTACATATAATTATTTAAACGAAGAGAAAATTATGTATGATTGGATTGAAATCTCGATTTATTGGGGATTTGTTTAATCAGCTACTATTTAAAAGAGGAAGTTAAAGGTTATTTTATGCTCAAACCAGCAGCTGTTCTAGAAAATGTAAAAAGCATACATAGGATTTAGGAATACAAAACGGACCATAGAACCCCAAAACCCATCTTTATTACCCATAAACAATAAGATTTGTCAGATAGTGGATGTCATTATCCCAGGAGAACACAATATAAGTGAAAGAAAGTTAATCGCTGGAAGAGAACAAAATAACTGGACCATCTGAAAAAAGGGAAAAATATGGTCCATGAAAGAGGTACTAGTAGATACTATTACCGTTACGCATGTGGTTGCCGCGAATAATCTTAAGTAGTAAGAAATAAAATAAAACAGATGAAATAAAACCACCCGAATGACAATTAATATCAGATAGGATGCAAGGATAGGATTGAAGAATGAAATATATTTTATGTTCATCGATACCAAGAAGCGGGAAGAACCAGTTATAACCTCTACAAAGCATAATCGAAGCCATACTAATAATAATGATACAGACTGGAAACTTGCGTGCGATCAAGAAAGCTTAAAGATAAACACAATAACAAGACAACTCGGAGGTTCTATTTAAAAAAAAAGAACTAATACACTGTGTGGAACTGCTTATTTTTTCAAGAGATAATTATCAATGCAAGAAAATATACACAAATAACATGTTAAGTATCACTTAACATCAGAATTCGTGCAAACAGAATGCATGTAGATACTATGTTACTTTATCCTAGGCCTCGTTTAATAACATTCTCAGAGAGTGTACTAAACGAAAAGCATAACATAATAATAATAATATTAATAATAATAATAACAACCCGGCATGACAGAGTGGGCCAATATCTGCACTGGAAAATGTGCAACTCCTACAAGAAGGAAGCTGAAAGAAACTGGTACGAACATCACCCAGACCCGGTTACGGATATAGGACCTGTTACAATTCTATGTGACTACACAATACACACTGACAGAACAATCAAAGCCAACTGTCCAGACATTGTTGTTAAAGACCACAAACAAAATAAGTGCCACCTTATTGATATGGCAGTCCCTGCAGACTGCAATGTATCTTTGAAGATATTCGAAAAGCTGTCAAAATACAAGGACCTTGAAATAGAAATCTCAAAAATGTGGCACATGGGAACATCAACAATCCCTGTTGTAGTTGGAGCCCTTGGACTGGTTGGAAAAGATTCCAGTTGGCTGATTGAAGGGATCCCTGGAAGTCCATGCCTCAAAGAGATACAAAAAATTGTTCTGATAAGTACAGTCCATACTTTACGAAGGGCTTTATCCATGTAATAATTTTCTTTCTTTTTTTTAAGTGCAAAGTGTCATGATGCCATTTCTAACTTAGGTCCATGGGCGGGACCCGGAAAGAAATGTGTAAACGCCACATATCAAAGAAAATAATAATAATAATAATAATAATAATAATAATAATAATAATAATAATAATAATAATAATAAAAATTTGGCAGATGAGGACATCAATAATTCCAGTTGTAGCTGGAGCCCTCGGATTGCTTGAGATATGTTCCAATAGACTTATTGAAGGGATTTCTAGTGGCCCATGCCTTAAGGAATTACAAAGAATTGTACTCACAAGTACAGCTCACATATCACGAAGAGCTTTATCTATGTAAAATGTATGTGATCTTAAGTTTTTTTTGTTTTTGCATTTTACAAAAATGATCATTGGAAAATGAAGCCATTTCTGACATTAGGTCTCTGGTTGGGACCCGAAATTAAATGAATATACAACAGAAATCAAAGGAAATAATGATAATACACAAACTGATTGATGTTTTTCTGTTTTTTATAAATGCTGGCATCTGATGATTTTAATATTGCTATTAATAATTATTAGGAGTAGTACTATTATTATTATATTATTATTATTATTATTATTATTATTATTATTATTAGTAGTAGTAGTAGTAGTAGTAGTAGTAGTAGTAGTAGTAGATGCCGACGTTTTAAGAAAAAGTGAAACACTTGCCGATGAAAAGATATGAATATGCCTGCGCGGGGGATATTTGAAAGATGAATCGTATTCCTTTAAGAGAGAGAGAGAGTGAGAGAGAGAGAGAGACAGGCAGACAGACAGACAGACAGACAGATACAGAGAGGGAGAGAGAGAGAGAGAGAGCGATTTGGTAATATCAAATCGCTATTAGGGCCTCAGCATACCGGGTACAACAAAACAGTAAATATAAATTTGCAGAGATAGATTCTGGCGTGTAATCGTATAAGAAGGAAATAAGTAAAAAGAAACATGTTTAACTAAGCAGGAAAATTATCCTAGACGTGATTCTGAGAAAGACTGGGTCTTCCCCGTGCAAATCAAAGGTATCTCCACAAATCACAAGCCGTCATATCAATTAAAAACTTTAAATTATCTGGAATTTTTAAATTCAAATGCATTACCAAACCTATGTCAGAAGAGATTTACTCCTGCCTCAACCACAAATCTACTTGACACTACTATTTACTCCTGCCTCAACCACAAATCTACGACACTACTATTTACTCCTGCCTCAACCCCAATCTACTGAGGCGGACAAAATTAACCTGGCAGCTCAAATTGAAAAGGACCTCCAATCGGTTGTGGACTGGGGAGAGAAATGGATGGTCAACTTTAATGCCTCTAAAACAAAATTGCTCTCCATTAACCACCACAAGGACCCATCCCTGCATCCCATCAGAATGTCTCAGGACAAACTTCTCGAGAGTTCCTCTCTGCGGCTGCTCGGTCTCACGCTGTCCGCTGATCTGAGATGGAACAAATACATCGAGTCAATTGCATCATCCACCGCTAGAAAAGTTGGTTCCCTGTGCCGAGCCAGGAAATTCTTCTCCCCTGAATCGATCCTCCAGGTCTATAAGTCTACCATTCGACCTGGCATGGAGTATTGCTGCCATTTATGGTCTGGGGCCCCTGCGTGTTGCCTCGGGGTTCTTGATAAGATCCAGAGACGGATATGCAATGTGATTGGCCCTGATCTGTCATCTCGTCTGCAGTCGCTCTCTCACAGACGCAATGTTGCATCACTCTGCCTTTTCTACAAGTACTTCCACGGTAATTGCTCTGAGGAGTTGCTTTCACTTGTCCCTAAGCCTCGTGAATTCAAGCGTCCTACGAGGCTGGCATCCCGTTCCCACCCCTTCACCGTTGAAACTGTTAGGTGTAGACGTCTTTTCTACTCCAATAGCTTCATGTCACGCACATCTCGCCTATGGAACTCCCTTCCCTATTACTGTTTCCCTGACAAATACAATCTCCAACGGTTTAAGTGTAGCGTCAATCGTCATCTCCAGTTGCGTTGATCTATCCACTTCCTGACATCTTCTATTCCTATCTGCTCTCGCCCTATATCTCCCGTAAGCTCCCCACCTCGATCGGCCCTCCGTCCTTCTCTTTCTCCACATCCCTTCCTTTACCACTCCTATCTGCTCTTCCTCCAACCCTTCTGTACCCCCTTGCGTGATAGTGGCCACCGGCCTTGCTCGGGGTGATACGCTTAAAAAAAAAAAAAAAAAAAAAAAAGAGAAAATCTAATTGGTGCAAAGAAGCAAGATAAAATTTTACACTGAAGTTCATTTTCCATTAAAACGTGAAAACGCGGTTTCTGTTACATGAACTAAGTTAAGCAGCGTATATCCCGGTCATACATAGATGGGCGGCCGCTTGGAAACGCCTTGTACTGTAAATAAACTCGTTCCCTCCGAAATATATTTCGGTTTTAAACAACCCGCAAAGAGTTGATAAACCGTAAAAAAGAAACGACTCAATCAGTCAACCAAATCGAGTAACATGAAGACTAAAACTGAAGAATGCGGAAATTAAAAACTCTGTGAATTAAATTGGTTTAAATATTGATATGAATATTCAAGAGTGGCCTCCCCTTGTTTCGTTACTCTCCTCATTGAGAGAGCTATTTCTGGTTACTGGGACTATAATAGGACACTACGCGAACCTTGTATTCTCAGTTGAATAAAGCTTTCTTAAAGCCTACACCTACGTACTTTTGTCATTACATATATAAATTTTATAAAGTATCGCTGGCAGTTCGCTGAATGAACGGCTAATATTACCATTACTATTAACGTATTATTAAAATAAGTAAGAGTGTTGGCGTATTGAGCGAGCTTATTGTCACTTGATCTTTAAAAATAGTATCAAGCGGAAGAGATAAATGTAGTTGAATAGATCGGAGGATGATATAGAAATAAATAAGAAAAAGCGTAAACAAAGTAATAAACAAAAATGACGAAATGTATTATGGATATGATTCAATTTTCGCATTGGGTGAAATGTTTGGGTTGGTTGAAGTGGACATTTCTGTAAAGTTCCCAAAGCCAAATGCACTTATTGTTGTTTGTCAGATGAGAAATTTAGTATTGGAAAACTAGTGCCAAAGAAAAAGTAAATGTCTTGGGGTTGCGAGGAATGATCGGGAAAAAGATGTGGCGGTGGTAGAAATTTAAGAGATGGGGGTTCCTGAATTTGTACAACATATCATTGGCGGAGATCATAAATTCACGACTTTGATTGGCTGGTGTTCAGTTATAGGAAAACAAAGTCTTTTTGGAAATGGAATGGAGGGGGGTGAAAGCGAACGATATCGAAAGGAAGGAAGGAAGGAAGGACAATTATGCAGAGTAGAGTTATTTTTGATATTAACAAAAAGAAAACAGAAAGAAAGAAGAAAGAAAAAGAAAGAAAAACTGAAGAAGAAGAAGAAGAAATGTAAAAAAGGGGAAGGGAATTAAATATAGGCGAAAAACGAAGAAATAGAAATGCAATGAAAAAATAGAGAAGTGATAAAAAGGACACAAAAAGAAAGACGCTGAAAAATAAAGACGTTAAATGGAGAATAATTTGAAATGAGGCAAGAATAAAATGAAGAACAAAATATTGAAGAAAAAAGAGAAAGTAATGGAAGAATCAGGAAGAGAAAGAGGAAAAGATATGGCGACCAAAAAGAGTAAAATAAAAAAAAATAGACGAGAGAGAGAATGAAAACTATAAACGAAGGAAGAAATATATTATAGGGAAAAGGAGAGAGGACTTTTAAATTAGATAAAATTTAAAGAAATGTGAGAAACCTTTAACGAAAACCAAATTTAAATGAAGTAATAAGATAAATTGCGTAACAATAGACAAAGGTCAAAAGATGAAACTAAAAATATAGTCAACATTGTTAATAATTTACAATACGAATGACCTCCGCTAGAAAGCGACTAGGATAACATATTTTATCAATGAACTTACAGTTAACCATCCGAGGTGGTAATATATTCGATCTTAACGAGGTATCCCATTTTTATGGCTCTGAGCTAGTCTTAGACTCAATAAATAACAACTGAGTTAGGGTTTTGTAAGCCAATTTTTCCAGTCAATTATTATTAGTCACTACCCAGCATTTTTAAACTTGGCTCAAATGTAGTTAATCTTAGGGAATATATCCAACAAACAAAAATGGAATACTCGTAATCGACAATAATGTAAATGAAATTAATCAAGTTTTAAAAAGGAATATTTCATATAAATAGAAATAAAAAAGTAAAACATTTACAAGTGTAACTACAAAAAAACAGAAAATATGTTCATATTTAAATAATAAGGCGCGACGTTTAAAAAGAATAAAGCACACAACAAAGGGCCAAATGAAATTGAAAATGCACTGAATGGAGCAGGATGGGGTTGCCCAAATATTCTAGTGAAAGTAATAAGAGAAAGAATAAATACGACAGAAACCGCGGATTGTTGGAATAAGTGAGTATACTAAGAAGGGTTCTGGAGATTAAACCCATATTGACTCTCCGTCACGGTGGTCCAGCGGGTATGACGCTTGCGCCATATCGCAATGGTCCGAGTTCGATCCTAGGAGTTCCAAAATAAGACGAAACGGCCGAACAGTTTTTTTCTGCATTCTATCGATGATTCTTCTAGTCTTGATGAATTACTTATGATTATGCCAATTAAAATTTTATCACGTATATATCCTTGATTATTCAAATCAAAATTTCTGTCACTTTTATATCCTATCCATCTAATGCTTTGGGGTAGAAGACGTGACTCTCGCGGGGGTGCAATCCGTTAGGCTAAGTAAACTTGGATGAGTTAAAAGACGGTATTTGTGAAGAGAAGCGCTATATCGAGTTAAGTTAGTTATCTCTTTTCGTCACCGTTGCTCTAGTGGGTATGACCCTTGCGTCGTATCGTAACGGTCCGGGTTCGAATCTCAGTAGGAATAGGACAAAACTTTCTTCATTCTGTTGAGGATTCTTCGAGACACAATGACTTAATTATGATAATTCTCTTGTGTACATTTAAACCGATGCCTTTTTGTTCACATATATTGTGATCATTTTGTTTTATGTTAATTTATTATTAATTTAACATAAACAGATTTCCAATTTTTTTCCCATAAGATATTCCCTTTACAAAATGTTTACATTTATACTTCATAGACCGGGTGTGACAGCAAAATTGTCCAAATCGTGTAACAGCAAAATTGTCCAAATCGTGTAACAGAAAAATTGTCCAAATCGTGTAACAGAAAAATTGTCCAAATCGTGTAACAGAAAAATTGTCCAAACTGTGTAACAGTATACGGTAACCGTCCATTCCACAAAATGTTTAATATATAAAAAAACCCACGAAACTAATTGAGTTACTTTTTTCAAGATTTACAGATAATACGTTTAACCATCGTGGCAGCATTTGTCGTAAGAATCACTGAAAAACCCTTTGAGTTATTCAGCTAGAAAGTGAATAGGTTAAAATCATGTGTGTCAGCCCAACTGACTTCACAAATGAGCAATGTTGAGAGGAAAAAGATCATTCAGGCCATTAGTAATTGTACCAACATTCATACCCTGGCTTCAACGTCCATTCAAGAACCATCAAGAGAACGGTGAATAAGTTTAAAAAAGAGGTAACAGTAGAGAGGAAAACGGGAGTAGGAGGTCACAACTCGAAGAGGGATCATCATTTCAATTTAGAGCTAAAGAGATTAATTAGAAAAGATCTAACTCAATCCATAAGACGATTGGCACGCGAGAGAGGAGTTTCAGCTATGACAGTCCAAAGAGCGGTGACAAAAAACTTGAAAATAAAATCGTAATGAAACGTGTGAGGCAGCTTGTTACACTAGGAAATACAATTAGAAGGTAAGAGAGGCCGAAGATCATCTTGATTAAGTCGGAAAATGATCTTGGAATAATATATATATATATATATATATATATATATATATGAACTTTATTTCAATCGTTCATGAATTTCTGATCCTTAGGTATAATCAATTAATGATGAACATGTCAGTTTTGTCTATGATCGATTTTATCACGATTCTTCTGTTAAGCTTTGAAAGTAATTATACATTCTTATTGCTAAATAAGCAGTGTTATTAAAAAAATCTCAGAGAATTCCAATAAGATATCTTTAATCATTTCTAAGATACAACGGCTCGGAGCTAAATCGAAGAAGTGGGCAATTTTGCTGTTACAGCAGGTAAATAGAAAAATGAAGATGGCATCTGTTTCAACTGATGCCATGATGTTATCGGAGAAGAGAGTTGTTAGCAATCGATCGAGAACGTAATTATCAAGTAAATTTATTATATAAGCTTCAATAATAATAATTACTAATTCTTCTCGTGGAAATCCCAAGGTTAATATAAACTAAGATTGTCGAGTATTTCATACTTCTGTTCCCTCGTCTTCTCATTCTGTCTCTGATCCATTATAATCTTCCGGGCTCGACACATGTCACAGTGGATGAAGGCGTTGTTTAGAGCCAGTGACATGACCCAAAGAGAGTGAGTTCAATACCCGGTTAAGGCAGTGGAAAACTTTCAAAGGGAAAAATTAACAAGAGATAACTGATAACTGACATCCATTAAACATGGCACGTGGAACTAGAACAGTCTACCCCAGTGAGTGAAATAAAGGGTTCAGTTCGACATTCCAACCACCTGAAGAAGGTCGTAGCGTACAACGGCCGAAACGTTGTGTATGGCGACAAAGATGAGGACAATAGTCCGAATAATGTAAATAATGTACATAATACCTCATCTCAAAAATATAGACATATATATATATATATATATATATATATATATATATATATATATATATATATATAGCTAAACTAACTAGCTCAATAAAAATAATGATTCGCAAAAATCTAATCGACAAGGAAACATGCACAACACTTACACTCACAAACATCACACCTGCTCGCTTCTATCTCGTTCCTAAAATACACAATAGTAACAACCCAGGAAGGCCGGCCATTTCATCATTCAACTACCACACGACCAAAATTTCCAAATACGTAGACCATTACATACAACCCCTACCCAAGGAAGTGAAATCATACAACAGATCTACTGAACAAAATTAATCACATACAAACAGTTCCAGAGAACGCTATTCTACTGACTATGGACGTAAAATCACTCTATTCAAACATTAAACACATCGAAGGGTTAACCGCCCTTCAGGAAGCACTTACTAAAAGAAGAAAACAAGACCCTCCAACAGAAGTTACCATAAAACTCATGGAGCATATACTTACATTGAATACTTTCAACTTTAATTGAGCGCACTACATGCAAGTAAGAGGCTGTGCCATGGGCACCATTGCAGCTCCGTCATATGCTACAATATTCATGGGAAAATTTGAGGAGACCCATATCTATCCCCTCATCGGTAACGACTGCGTATTCTATGCAAGATATATCGATGATATATTCTTTGTATACACGGGCAGTGACGACAAACTTATCCAATTTCTCATGACCCTAAACACAGTGCACGACTCAATTAAGTTTACTATGAAAAATCCACAAGATCAGTAACATTTTTAGACACCTGTATTTACATAGATGAAAACAGGAAACTAAAATGAAACTACACACTAAATTCACCGACACCCACGACTATCTACACTTTAAGTCTTCCCACCATAAACACCTCAAAGAGAACCTTCCCTATTCACAAGCACTTAGACACAAAAGGATATGTTACAACAATGAAGAACTAAATAAACACATTGAAAATCTGGAGCATCAATTGACAACATGGGGCTATAAACAACACCTAATCAGGGAACAAATAAATAAAGCAATTGCCACACCTAGAGAAGACACCCTAATGTACAAGATTAAAAATAAACCCAGACGCGTCCCTCCAGTAACCACTTTCAACCCCACTCTGCCTCCACTATCCCAAATAATCAAAAGTCGCTGGGAAATACTACTTCTCAAACCAGACCTAAAAAAATTGTTTGAGGAACCCGGCCTTCTAGCATATCGTAGACCTAAGAACCTAAAAGAAATCATAGGTAGTAACCACATTTCAGGGGACAAGGTAATCCGTAATAAACCAACAACAAAAACAACAGGATTTTCCCAACAATGTAACAACAAAAGAAGCTTATTCTGCAAACACGTTTAACACACGAATTCATTCACTAGCTCAGTCACTAAATCTACTTTCAAAATCTACCACGACTCTAACTGTAGAAGTCATAACATAATTTACCACCTAGAATGCACACTATGCCAGAAACAATATGTCGGAAAATCTGAATGGCCCTTTCACTACAGAATTAATAATTATCGCAATCGAATTAAGTCGACTCCCCATGAAAGATTATTACCTGTAGAACAAAATTTCTTCCTAGAAAAACAAGATTTTAAAATCCATGCCAAATTCAGTATAATTGAGAGAATAGAAAAGCCCAGAGCAGATAACATTAGAAAGATTTTAGAGTTCCATGAAAATAAATGGATACAACGTTTCAAAACACACTATCCATTCGGGCTTAACCATAAATTTAACAACATAGATAGTATTAATATATAACCCTACAATCAAAACCTACACACATTTATCATCCATACGAGAGAGACATGCTTACGGAGGTGTTGAGGCCTCATACTTATACACACAACCACACGAATAGACACACTTACATACATTATACTCACCCACTCCCTAATAAGCCAAATGATAACACACACCCATAGTAATATACACGCTTAAACACATCATACTCACTCACTCCCTAAGAACCAAATAACACACACACACACACACACACACACACACACACACACACACACACACACACACACACACACACACACACACACACACTTAACAGAGACACATCCCATTTCCAGGATTCAATAAAACTGTCCAAATGACCAAGGGAATTCAGAGCAGCGTGAATCCATCCAGCTCTTATCTTAAATAATAACTTAAAAAAAACTGTTTGACCATGAAAAAGAGTTTGACATTCATTTCTGTCGTTCACTGCTACCAGGAAGCAGAAAATTATTTTTCTCCTGATGATGGCTCTGTTGACCGAAACTAGTCGAGGGATCTAAATGAAATAATAATCAAAATGAAAGAATATTAATATACAACCCAGTGTGTCTGAAGATTTTAATTTTTTAATATTTTTTATTGTTCAACATATATATATATATATATATATATATATATATATATATATATATATATATATATATATATATAAAGAAATATAGTCTTAAAGTGTGCTATATTTATGGGATAAAGTGCTCAATATCAGAGATAGAGCGTGTGTAAATATAAAAGTGGACATGGAAGTCAGCACTTAGAGGCGACAGTCTGTTTCATGCTAGTGCAACTAGTGCTGTTATTTTTCTCGGCTATTTATATATAAGGGTCGGTGGTGCATTATGGGTAGTCTATTTTGGCGGTTACTTTTACCGGAAGTCGCTTATTTGTTTATTTATTTCTGTCAAAAAGTAAAAATTTGTCTATATTTCTGAGATGAGGTATTATGTACAGTATTTACATTAGTCGGACTATTGTCCTCATCTTTGTCGCCATATTTGTCACAACGTTTCGGCCGTTGTACGCTTCGGCCTTCTTCAGGTGGTTGGAATTTCGAATCGAACCCTTTAAAGCCAAATAGATAAATTAAAAACAGTTCCGACCAAAATAATAGTAAGAACAAACCACAACATCCCACACCAAAATTCAACAATGACAAATAAACAAATATATAAGATAAAAAATAAAAATGAAAATAAATAAAAACAAGCAAAACAATTTGACCCAAATAAATAAGCAAACATCCGACTTCCGGTAAATGACCGCCATAATAGACTACCAACAATAAGCTATATAAACAAATTTTTACTATGTTAACAAAAAAACACCGATCAAAATAAAAAATAAATAAATAAATATATAAGATAAAAAATAAAAATAAAATAAAAAAAAACAAACAAAAAAACAAGCAAAATAATTTGACATAAATAAATAAACAAATAAGCGACTTCCGGTAAAAGTAACCGCCAAAATAGACTACCCATAATGCACCACTGACACTTATATATAAATAGCCGAGAAAAATAACAGCACTAGTATCTAGCCTTTTGGAATTTAAATGCAGTACTAGACTGGCGTCGAGATCTGAGTAATTTACAGTTGAGCTGGAAAGATGTAACCGTAAGTTCTATGCTAACAGTTTCTTTTCTCAAAATTCTCGCTCGTGTAACTCCCTTCCGCCTCCATGCTTTCCAGCCAATCTGAAAAAATTAAATGCTCTCCTCCGGAATACTATTTTATCTTCCCGTTCATTATTAATGTTTCTCTTCGTAATTCTTCCAGAACCCGTAACCCCCTGCGTATTAACGACTTTACTGCATTACATGGGGAGATAGCGATTTAAAAAAAAATATGTATAGCTTTCCGTAGCATTCGGGCTTCTATTTTAAGTTTTGCTTTGTGCAACCATGATGTTTCAAGGATATGAAAGTCTAATCGCGTGGACATCATTACAAAAAACTCCCCATACCATCGTGGTATGAACAGTCTATATTTTTCTTAAAATATTTTCCAGTGATTATCAAGAACATTTTTTTTTAAATTACCTATAAATTAAAATTTTGTAAGATATGCACGTAAGACAGATTCAAATTGTAGCGGACATCTTTAAACATACTGTATTATTAAATTTCAGACAAACCAAACATCTTTTATTGAAAATTATTAGTAAGGTACGATATTCCGACAGAGTAGATATCAACTTAAAATTGAATTAACTTATACTTTATAGAGAACAATAAAATTTACACATCTTAAGCATACATCAAATTATTTATATGCAAAATTTCAGCTTTTAGGCAGAGACTGTTATTATTAATGATGTCATAATCTACAAGTAACACATTTTAGAACAGAGCCGAACGATTATCTGTTAAATATTCCTGCTGTTTGTTATTTTGCGTATTATTACGCCCGCTCGGTATACAATATAAAGGATTAAATAATAAGTAGGTAGTCCGCGTGGTGGTACGAGTAGTAGACGGATGTATAAGACTGAGTCGACGTAGTAACGACACTCATTGAGAAATCTTCCTGTACTTAGTCTATTTCCAGTTGTACAAAAAAAAAACTGGTCTAAAAAAAGACTCTTTGTAAAACCTCTAAATATTTTTTTAAATTTTTTTGCAATATAAACATTTTGGATTCAATGTTTCATCTTTTCATTTTCATTTTCTTTTTAGGTGAGTTAAATATATTTTTAAACAAACAATTTTTTCGTCCCACTGAATCTATTTTTAAAAAATCCCATTATGAGAGTTTTCTGTAAAATTTCAAGAGCGCCTGTTACTTTGGACATGACCTCAACCATGGTCATTCAATTTTGTTTCAGATTCCAGGAGAGTTCTTAGGATTCTTTAGAAATTCCTTATATTTTATTCTGAAAAGAATTACAATATATTTTCTTAACAAACTTTGTAAAATAAAAAGAAAGAAAAATATTAAATATGCAGTAAAAAGAAAACAGAAAGAAGAGGAAAACAAAGGCACAAATGAGAAAGAAAAAGAAGAGACGAAATATGAAGATGAGAGAAAAGAATCTAGAAAGAAGAATAGAAAGAGGGGAGAAATAGAGAAGGGGAAAGGATAAGAAAGAGAGAATAAAGAAAAGATAGAAATACAACCTAAAGTTGGAGAAGAAGGTTTGGACAAATAGAAGTGGAAAGAGAAAATATAAAACAAAGAAATACACAGAGTGAATTTCATAAAATATTAAGCAGAAAGTTAGACAGAAATGAGGTCGTTAAAAACAAATTTGTAAAACATTTATAAAGAAAAGGAATGACTATCACATAATTGGAAAGATACATACATACACACACACACACACACACACATACACATACACACATACATATATATATATATATATATATATATATATATATGTATATATATGTATATATATATATATATCGAGAGAGAGAGAGAGGAATGAGAAATAATTTGAAGGGGAAGTGAGGAATGAATATTAAAAAGCAATAAAGAAACACCAAATTATGAAACAATGAAAATAAAAATAGAACCGACATTTTAATGGCTGATAGTTTTAGTGCAGGACAATAATGCAAACGTTGTTATTAATCCAAAACAAAAAAAGTTAAATGCGCCACAAATGTCAGGTTATCTTCACCACAATCAGATCAGTGTGTCAACGCAGTTACTAGAATTTAAATGTGCGGCACAGGATAAAGGTTATAGGTTATCCTCTTTGGGGCTTTTTAAATTAAATATTTTTGTTGCTGCATGTATTTTAACTATATTTCTAGTTACATACGGTCCCGAAAAGTTAATTTCGGCCGAGCACTCTGGAAAGAAAGCGCGTATTTTTAAACAGTGACTACTACTGCTTATAATGCAAAGCTCTGCTATGAATTGAGCCCTCTCAGTCACTGGTCTGTTTATTCAAAGAATAAATACGCAAAAATTCGGGTTCCTCTCTTCCGGGCGCTGATAGCGCAGGGGTAAAATCAGTTGGGTTTCGATCCCGGCCTGAAGCAATCAGATTTATAGATACACTGATAAGCTGTGATACTGCGAAAGAGTCTGTCTGTGGATAACAATATATTTCTAGTTATATATATATATATATATATATATATATATATATATATGTAGGTATTAATACATGAAATTACCCGTGTATATCGGTACATGTGTACCTGTATGAGTAACTGCACATGTAAAAGAACGTATGGAATATGTGAAACTTGCATGGATGTGTATACAATATATGACAGGGCAAGATCTCTAATATTACCTTCAAATATCACTCCATATTAACTTAAATACTAAACTTTAAGAGAAATTACCAATCTAAAAATAGTCACGAAATAAATTTATGAATAAAATTCAAACTGATAGAGATATCAACTTAATAATCAATTACAAGAAGTAAACTTATATTTTAAAATAAAATTTTAGTAATTTAATGTAATTTCTATGAATATTTTTCTAATCGACTATTTCATATTATATCCCCAAAATCTTTGTAATAAAGTTTTAAAAAAACTTAAATCGCTAACAAACATCAAATTAAATTCCTTATAGACTGTTTAAACATTCAAATTTATATCAAACATAATAATATTATGAACTCTCAAAGTAAAGCAAAACAACAGCGTCTATTTCGGTCCTTTCATTCCAAAGGAAGTTAAGTGATACTTTCTCTCATGACTTCCTTCTCTCTTTTTCTGTTTCTGTTTTTTCTCTCCTCTCCTTCTTCTATATTAATATGAAAGTTCTGTTAAGTTAACAGATTAAATATGTCAATGTCAGGACTTCCTCAAACAATATTAAATTTGAAATAAGAGAAATTTTAAATTACAACTAACTCAATCATGTGTCTCTCCCCCCTCACTTCCTCACTTCGTTAATTTACATATGCTTAGTACTTCCCGTCAAAAATGTGTAAATTTCTTTTCATTTTTCGTTTGAACCATTGGAAGTAAAGTCTGATGATCCGCGATCCTTTAAAAGGGCTGTGGTGAAATAATTTATTACATGGAACCTTAAAGTGGTCTGTTCTTATTTTTATTTAAATTATTAAATCTGATTTACATTGAGCTCTCTGGATTTTATCCTCCTTGGGTCTACCCATACGGTTTATCCCCCTTGGTTCTACCCATACAGAATACCTAGTTTTTCGTAAACTATATATATATATATATGTTGTGATAATATATATATATATATATATATATATATATATATATATATATATGTATATATATATATATATATATGAAGAAATATAGTCTTAAAGTGTACTATATTTATGGAGTAAAGTGCTCAATATCAGAGATACAGCGTGTGTAAATATAAAGGTGAACATAGAAGTCAACACTTAGAGGCGACAGTCTGTTTCATTCTAGATGCAATCGTCAGGCAACTAGTGCTGTTATTTTTCTCGGCTATTTATATATACGGGTCAGTGGTGCATTGTGGGTAGTTTATTTTAGCGGTTATTTTTACCTGAAGTCGTTTATTTGTTTATTTATTTATTTGTGTCAAATTATTTTGCTTGTTTTTATTTTTATTTTTTATATTATATATTTATTTATTTTATTTTGATCGGTGTTTTTATTAACGTAGTAAAAGTTGTTTATATAGCTTATTGTGGGTAGTTTATTATGGCCGTTGTTTTACCGGAAGTCGTTTATTTGCTTATTTATTTGGGTCAAATAGTTTTGCTTGTTTTTATTCATTTTAATTTTAATTTTTTATCTTATATATTTATCTATTTATTATTTATTATTTTTTTATTTTGGTCGGTGTTTTTATTAACGAAATAAAAATTTGTTTATATAGCTTATTAATAGTAAAGTTATTTGTTGAATTTTGGGGTTGATTGTTGTGGTTTGTTCTGACTATTATTTTGGTGGGAACGGTTTTTAAAATATTTATTTGAATTGATTATCTTTATTTGTTTTTTCTAAACGGCTAGTTTATCGGTATCGTTTGTTAGTTTATATATTTGGATGTATTTAGATCAATTTATTATACTTGTTATTTATTTGTTACACTGTATATTTTCTCTTTTTGGTTTTCGATTTTTTAGTAACGTAGTATATTATTTTTTATTCATTTTTATATCGTTATATAACAGTTATAGCTATTTTTCGTCCGATTTTTTGTTTTGATTTTTTATAGTCTAATTTTTTGGTCATAAAAGTTTGATAATTTGTTTATTATTTACTTTATTTATTGATTTTGTTCCTTATTTTTTATTCTGTTTCGTCTATTCTAACAGGTGTGATTTGGTAATTTGTTTGGATTTATTTATTTTGCTTATTTTATTGTCATTTTGTTTGTTTATGTATTTATTTATTTTTTCCGTTTTCGGTTTTTAAGTTACGTAGTAAAATTTGTTTTTATGTCTGCATTTTGAGATTAGTTCCGATCTTTTATTTAATGATTTAATTTGGTCTGGGAAGGTAATGATAGCTATCTTTTCCTCCAAGCAAAGTTTGCAAGTTTTTGATAGATTGTTGTAGGCTGATGATTTTTTCCTTATTTTCCAAGATATTTTTGGTGTGGTGACCGTCTTGATTTTATTTCCCAGATATACTTAGAAAGCATTGTGCTTCCATTTTATGGGCCTATGATCGTTCTGCAAACTTTCATATCCTTCGTATTTACAATTAGTACGTTGAAACATGCAAAAATATTCACATTATTCTAAAAGCTTGTTTCGCTTAGATTTATAATCATTTTGTTGCACCTCACTTGAACAAAGAAGAGATTATAGAAGCAAAGAAACTCATTCGCTTTTAATAGTCGATTTTGACTTTAAAATGATAGCACATCTGAAAAACTGATTTTTTTTATCACTATTATAATGTTCCGGTTTCTGCTTGACCTGGGTTGATCAGATTTCCCATGTTTGTGTACTTATTTATAAAAGCTGAAAAGAACATTGACAGAATATAAGTAATGTAAGAATACGAAAAACTGTATAAAATGATAATCACGAAATAATTATATGTTTACTTTATAATAAAAAATATCAAATTTATTTTTACAAAGTAAGAGTGTCATTATTACAAGGATATTATTATTGTATTTAAACACCGTTGCTTTTTAAATTTATTTTTCTTTTCCTCTTCCATGAACATTTCCCCGCGTTTTATAATAATAATAATAATAATAATAATAGTAACACCAATGATTCTAATTTATAAATATGTATAGCCAAAAATAAAACTAACGCTGGACACCTGCGGATTAAGGCGAGGTACACGTAAGAGAAGCGTTATCATTAATTGGCGATTTACGAAGCATCAAGTAACATACTTCAAGCGAACAAAAATATTCCAAAGTAAGTAGATATATATATATATATATATATATATATATATATATACATGCATATGTTTGTATATATATATATATATATATATATACATATATATATACATGCATATGTCTGTGTGTGTGTATATATATATATATATATATATATATATATATATATATATATACATGCATGTGTATATTTTTTCTAAGCAATTCTTTCAACAGTTTGTTGAAAAACATATTCGTTGATGATCATATTAAATTCAAAGTCGTCTCTCCAAATATTTTGCAAATAATTATAAAATTAATAGTACAGTAGATAGCAGAAAAACCTCCCACATATACCTCTCAGAAATATCTCTCATTTAATGATAAGAGATTAGGTAGATGAAGGCATCATTGTCATTAATGTCTTACCCTCATGTGGGAGTTACTCCTGCGAGGTATTAGGAACGCTATACAAACAAGATGTGGATGTGCAGGTGGTGTAACGAATACAGGCTTGGAAAGAGAATTCGGCGAGCCCAGTTAGAGTTCTGGTCGAGATAGTTATCTTCACATTCGTACATTGACGAATCAAACAGATATGATTTAGATAAGGGAAAACCAAGAACAACAAATATATTCGCTGATTTTTTATTAGTTGCTAGTAGAGCTTATTTTTTTAATTTTATAATTATGAAAAAAGTCGTTTATTTATTTTGTTAACACTTGCAACGCTAACCCTAAGTATAATTCTAACCTTGACCAGAAAACTAAATAATATATATAAATTATATATATAAAACTGAATTATATATATAGTTTTCAATGGTGAAGTTTGCTTTCGTTTATTCTTTAATACGGTAAAAGCCGCATGAATCAGTGTAATTTGTTACCTTCCCTTGATATTTTTACTGCAACATAAAGTCAATTTATGAACCAGTAAAAAACACTTACCAAACACTTTTGGTATGTTCTTGAATGCTCAGTTTAAAGGTGAACACTGGAAAAGTTTTCCATGTGAATGTTTAGGAATTCCTGGTTTAATGAATCTGTTGGGGATTAGTGGATATGTATGTTAAAACATCAGAAGGAAAAATATTTGTGAAGGCGTGTTCAATAAAATTCAATCCTCAACAATATTCATTAATCTTGAACAGTTCATGTAAAAACAAAGTTTAAGAAAACCAAGACAAATTGAAAGCAAACAATAATTGTTTATATACAATAAGAATATATACAAATGAGTTAAAAACTGTTAAATGTTTTGTGCTGATGTATTGTATCTGGTGTGTTGATTTTTAGCACGTTAGAAACTTTTTGAATGTGTCAATAAGATTTTGTTCGAAAAATAAACAGTTGTTGTTTTATGCAAGTGTTTATGTTCAATTTTTTTTTTAGTGAACCGAAGTTGCGTACCCTTAGTTGTGCTTGTATGAAATGTTTTGAGTTATTAATACTTGTTTTGTAGTGAATGAAAAATGTCACTTTTGAAGTATAATAACTGAAGTTTGTTAAGTTTTTTGTTTGACAGAGAGAGAAAGATTATGCCAAATAGTTGTTGAGTCAGAGTTTGATTTGCGCGGGAAGATCAAGGTTTTGAATTGCGTGAATTTGTTTTGGCGTCACTCTGGATGCTAGAATCTGACTAACTAGGCAGGGTGAGTTTTTTCTTTTTATATGTTTTTAGCTAGAAAAATAGGCTCAAGAAATTTGAGCACCAAAGAGATTTTTCACGTGCATTTTAGGCTGTTAACCAATGAGAAACTGAGTTGTTGAAATTAGTGTTCTGATTGGATAACAGGTGTGTGTGTGTGTGTGTGTGTGTGTGTGTGTGTGTGTGTGTGTGTGTGTGTAAAATGGATTGTTCTTCTAGTAGGGGTGAAGGATAACGTGGATGATTCCACAAATCTATCCGCATCCTCATTGTAACTGAAAGAACATTTCTCAAATCATCATCCTACAAATTTACAATAGCGGAAAGGAACAGGTAATGATGCGGATGGGAAAATTTTGAATTTCTTTGATACTTATCACATATTGAGAAAAAATGCTATAGTCTGAAATTTGTTCGTTCCGAAGATATTAGAAGTGATTTCAATAATAAACGGTAATTTGGTCACAAAATGTCAGAATAATATTTTCGCAAAGCTTAAATTCTAATAAGTTGCCCAAAGTCAAGGAAATCTAAAAAAAATGTGTCTTTTTTTTAATATAATCATTTTACTGATGGCGTAGTAAACGAACATATTTAAAATATGGAGTTCAAACCAGAGTAACATTAAAATTTGACATTTAATACGGAAAAGAAAGAAAGATGAGGAATGAACTGGTTTCGCTACCCAGTAAACAAAGATTAATCGAGACTAATAAAATGAAAGTACGAACATACAATAAGAGGAAAACACCATTACACTATATTAATAATATGCTAACACAGAATAATTATGCGCAAGTCACATTAAGTCCTAACAGCCATTCCTTCTGTTTATACAAGGAAAGCTGGATAGATTTAATAGGAATATTCTTTCTTTGACATTAGCAGTATGGTTTCCGCTTTGCCCCATCTACAGCCGATGTGCTTACGGCCATCACTGAATTTGTCTACCAAGCTATTCATAATAACGGTGAAGCTCATGCTGTGGCCCTAGACATCTCCAAAGCGTTTGATAGAGTTTGGCATGCCGGCCTTCTTCGCAAGCTCTAGGGTTATCGTATCACAGGTCGATTGTTTGACCTAATACAATCATTCCTGTCAAACCGTGAATTGACGGTTGTTCTCAATGGATTCATCTCCAGCTCCTATCCCACTAACGCAGGTGTTCCTCAAGGCTCCATCCTAGGCCCTACTCTGTTCCTCATATTCATAAACGACCTTCCTGACGCCATAGATTCCCAAGTTGGCATCTATGCGGACGACACCACAATTTACTCCTGCCACAAACACAAATCTAGTGATGCTGACAAAGTTAACCTGGCAGTTCGAATAGAAAAGGACCTCCAATCGGTTGTGAACTTGGGCGAGAAATGGATGTTTAACTTTAACGCCTCTAAAACAAAACTGCTCTCTATTAACCACCACAAGGAACCATCCCTGCATCCCATTAGAATGTCTGAAGATCAACTTCTCGAGAGCTCCTCTCTGCAGCTGCTCGGTCTCACGCTGTCCGCTGATCTGAGATGGAACAAATACATCGAGTCAATTGCATCATCTACCGCAAGGAAAGTTGGCTCCCTGTGCCGAGCCAGGAAATTTTTCTCCCCGGAATCGATCCTCCAAATATATAAATCGACCATTCGCCCTTGCATAGAGTATTGCTGCCATATATGGTCTGGGGCCACTGCTGTTTGCCTCAGGGTTCTTGATAAGATCCAGAGACGGATATGCAATGTAATTGGCCCTGATCTGTCATCTCGTCTCCAGTCGCTCTCACAGACACGACGTTGCCTCGCTCTGTCTTTTTTACAAATACTTTCACGGTAATTGCTCCGACCAGCTGCTTTCGCTGGTCCCTAGGCCTCATGAATTTAAACGTCCTACGAGGCTGGCATCCCGTTCCCACCCCTTCACCGTTGAAACTGTTAGATGTAGACGTCTCTTCTACTCCAATAGCTTAATGTCACGCACAACTCGCCTGTGGAACTCCCTTCCTTATTCCTGTTTCCCTGACAAATACAATCTCCAACTATTTAAGTGTAACGTCAATCGACATCTCCAGTTGCCTTGATCTATCCACTTCCCTTCTCCACATCCGTTCACCTTTCATTCCTCTCTGCACTCGCTCCAAATCTTCTGTAACCCCCTTGCCTTGATCGATCCACTATCTTTCTCCACATCCTCTACTTTACCACTCCTATCTGCTCTTCCTCCAAACCTTCTGTAACCCCTTGCGTGCTAGTGGCTTCCAGCCTTGCTTGGGGTGATAAGCTTTAAAAAAATAAAAAAATAAAAAATTCAATCTGCACAAAACAGAGCAGCATATTTTCCCGGCACCGCTGACGATATTGCGTCAGGTACTCCGCAATAACTGAACACATGATAATCTGCCTTTTACACATTTTGATCTATCTATCTATCTATCTATCTATCTATCTATCTATCTATCTATCTATTATTACTATAAACATTGCGTGGATACATGTGTTTAAATGGACATTCATGACTATTAATAAACAGTGAAGCGGGTCTGAATCATCGAATTTCTTATTGAAGAAAATTTAAACATTTTTACAGGGCAATGTATAATTATCGCTTCGATTAAGGACGTTCTTGAAACCAGCGAATTTCGGTTGAGATATTCATATTTCTTAATAAGACTTTCGATCATCATTCCGGTAGGAGTTCATTTCACTGTTTGCAGTTTACGCAAACACGTATATGCAGCAAATTAAGATTTATAGTAATTAGAAATAAGGTTTGATTAAAATATGTTTTCATTAATTGCCTACACATCTCGCTTTCAATATATATATATATATATATATATATATATATATATATATATATATATATATATATGTGTGTGTGTGTGTGTGTGTGTGTGTGTGTGTGTGTGTGTGTGTGTGTTTATCTCACTCGATCTGTATCCGTATCTCTCTGCTTTTTCACGCGGACATTTTTCCCTTCTTTTTTTCCCCCCATTCTTTCATTTCCAATTTATTTCCTTCTTATCTTTATTTTAATCCTTCTTTCCCTTCGGATTTTTCTCTATCAATCATTCCCTTATCGTGATACGAAAACTTCCGCAGATTTTCATCGGTTCCAAAATCACTTTTCATGCTAAATTTGCATCGCCCCGCCTCAATAAATCGAAAAAAAAACATAACAAAGCAAAGCCTGATTAAAATAAAGCCTACAAAAAATGTCTTCACTTAAGAGAGACAACATATATTTTCGATGTCTGTTCGCTGTTTATTATTTTCAAGTTGGCTTTGACAAACTTATTTTAACTTCTGTTCCTTGTAAAAGGCAAAGAAACCATATGAGTTCTTTCCGTCTTTCCGAGATACAAGAAAAGTGCGCAATGAATTCATACAATATTTGTGAATAGAATCATTTGCATTTCATACCTATTTTATTAGGACCGCTATCATCTAAATGTTGTTTCCTTTTATACAGAAAATATATATGTAAAATATCTATTGTATGACGCAAATATGTTATTATATATACATGCATATATATATATATATATATATATATATATATATATATATATATATATATATATATATGCTTTCATATTCACGGATAAGCTTTTTTGTGTGATTATTGAAACACAAGAGGAAAACGCCGTGTTAATAGATATTGTATTTATTTACCGAGTACTTTCGACATAGCTCAATGTCATCATCAGGGTATATATATATATATATATATATATATATATATATATATATATATATATATATATAATGTGATAAAATATTGTTTTAAGGTAATGGTATATTTAAAATGTTAAAGGTTAAAGTGTTTAGTATCAGGGACAGAGAGTATGTAAATATAAAATTGGATATTGAACTCAACACCCAGAGGCGATAGTCTCTTCAAAGGCCCGAAAATTCAAGGAATACTAAACATTCATGCTAACATGTTTTCGAACGTTAAGGTCTTTTTCACGTAGTGGAGTTTAATAGTGATCCTCTAACTCTTTGTTTATTTTTGGAACATTCTCAGCGGGGGGTTGAAGGGTACGATTAAAGCAAGAATATTTGAAATGTAAAGGAGGGGGGGGAAAATTAATATGTATATTAAAAAACATATATTAAAAAACATATATTAAAAAACATATATTAAAGAATATATATTAAAAAATATATATTAAAAAGAACATTAAATTTTAGAAAGAGGGAAAATTAATATTAATAATCCTTCATATTTCTGCAACTAAGGAGAGAGGCAATGTTAGGGAGAATGTATGAGTGGGATAAAAATTTATTAATAATAATATTATGATATCTCAATAATAATATATTCAATAATAATATACTATAAGTGTGGGGAAGGGCAAAACAATATTGGAGGGAATGTAAAGAAAACAATAGTAGAGGAAATGTGAAGGGGAAGGTTGGTTTGATTTGGTTTGGTTTGTTTTCCGGCATATCAAACTCAATGGGTCATTTAATGCCGACAACATTTTTTTCTGGTAATATTTTTGTTTTGTCAAAAATCTATTTCTGGTAATATTTTTCCTAAAAATTGTATAGCTGGTAATATTTTTCTTTCAAAAACGTATTGCTGGTAATATTTTTTTTTTGTAAAGACGTAATGCTGGTAATATTTTTTTCTTAAAAAAATTATTTCTAGTAATAATATTTTATAAAGTATTTCTGGTATTAAAACCTATTTTTACACTTTCATAATGCTTTTCCCCTCAGTTTCGGGGTTAACTATTTGCCCATAGCTGGGATCCTAACAGGTGCTACCACCGCGGGTCAGGGTGGAACTGGGAACACCAGCAGCAATTAAGAGGTGGTTCCACACTCCTCAAATCATCCTCATCAGAGGCCTTGCTGTTGGACGTAGTTTATCGTATTACCCTGGACGCGGATGTAGATTATCGTCATACCCCGGACGGGTGATGGGGAAGGGAAACAGAAAATAAAAATAGGAAGTAAAATAAATATTAGAAGGATGGAGAATTAATAATAATTAATATTTTTTAAACAAAGGGGATAGTCAAAGAATGGGGAGAATGTAAGGGTGGAATAAAAAGAGTTTTGGGGTGTCAATCTGAGGACAGGGCTGAGTTGGATGAGTCTAATTGTGATTACGATGGTGCTTGGTGATGATGACATTATCCCTCCATTTATCTTCCTACAGGTTCCCAGATTTAGCACGAATACCTACATCAAATTACTTGAGGTGGTAGTGCTGCCCTGGATCAAAACGGTGGCTGCTGGAAGACACTATATCTGGCGACAGTACTCTGCACCATTCCCCAAAAGCAGGAGAACCAAATCATGGCTGTCAGACAATTTTTGCAACCACATCACGCCTTATATCTGTCCCCCTAACTCCCAAGACTGAACCCCCCCGCCCCCGTGATTATTATGTGTGGGGCGTAGTTGAGCGAGAGATCAACAAAACTCCTTGTAACCCCAAAGATGAACCAAATGCAAGCATGATGGCAGCATTCACCAACTTAAACAAGAAGAGTTTCAGGAGTTTCGGAAGTCGTCTAGAGGCCGTGGTTGAAGCCAATAGTGAAAGTAGTAAATTTTATAGTGTAATTAGTAAATTCAAAATATTTTTGTGTAATTTTGATAGATATATCTGTTAAAACGAGATGCCAATGTTATTTTCATTTATGTGTAATTTAGACGACAATTTATCCATCGAAAACTTTGTACATATATTTTAATCTGATTTTTGTTTAACCGCTAATTTAGATGCCTACTCATATTCGAGTAAATGCTCTGCTTATTTAATTAAACATTATTTATATTTAATTAATTACATTTTTTCAGACATGATTTCTCCAATATTCATTTCGAGAAATCGTGTCATAAAATATTCGTCCGCCGGTAAGATTTGAACCTGCATCCCCTATGTGGAAGAATCATTAGATCTGACGTGCTTAAATAAATATAAAGGGGCGATAGGTCGCCCCCTTAAGGTAAGGCTTCAAGAAAAACAGAAAGCTGTAACACGACGGTAAGTGGAAAAATCAGGTGTGGCTGACCACATATGGAGAGAAAAGGGAGATCACTGCCCTCTGTGGGATCAGGTTGAGATCATAGACAAAGAACACCATTGAAAAATTCGTAAACTTAAGGAATCAGCACATATGCTAGGCCACAAAAATCTCCTGAGCCGAAGAATAGAAATGAATACAATATAGGAACCAGTAATAAGGAGTGTCAAAGAAAAGCGATAAAAACAGCAAAAATTGCAATATGAGCTCTGGTAAAAACATAAAAGGATAACAGCAAAAAATTGCAATATGAGCACTGGTAACAAACTGGTTGCTGAGACATTAGGTTTATAATATCCAGAAATTTATACACAGATGTCCTCAAGGACACATCGATAATGGCGCTGGTTAGATCCAGTGACAGGAGCCAAAGAGTGTGAGTTCAATACCCGATTAAGGCAGGGGATAACTTGGAGAGGGGAATTAACAGGAGACAACTGATAACTGACATCCATTAAACATGGCACGTAGAAATAGAACAGTCTACCCTAGTGAGCGAAATAAAAGGCTTAGTTCGACATTCCAACTACCTGAAGAAGGCCGGAGCTTACAACGGCAGAATCGTTGTAATAAATATGGCGACAAAGATGAGGATAATAGTCCGAATAATGTTAATAGTGTACTGACTGCTTAATCGATTCGGCCACGTAGAAATTCTCGTTAAACAAAGTCCGAAATTGTGCTTTTGAACTGACTGTTTACTTAAATAAGCAGATCATTTGCTTCAATATAATTATCAATCTAAAATAACGTTTAAGCAAAAATCAAATTAAAATATGTTTGATTTAATCCATTTCATCACATATATATATATATATATATATATATATATATATATATATATATATATATATATATATATATATATATATATATATATATATGTCTGTGTGTCTTGGTCTGTCTGTTTGTGTTGTATGTCAAAAAATGTATTGTGAAATCCAACGACAAGTTATGTTAGTTTATGCTTTATTGTATTTTGCAATTTTCTTTTTACACACAGATCAGAACTGGAGATAGACTGTTCGAAATTCATGTTTTGTTCTGTTTTATGCTGAAATATTTTCAACTAGAATTATTCTGAATTGGGTGTGTTAAGCTTTCGTCAGCGATCAATTCGTCTAGATAATTAATAAAAATACAAATGTCGCCCAGCTAATTAATAGAAATAATTAATAATTTTATTAAAGAGAAATAATGATTGCGTATAATTTCATCGTGAACCAGTCTTGACAGCTGAGAAATTGACGCTTCATATTATATCCAAATTATAGTAACATTTTCTTGATGGTGGTGTTTTCCGGAAAATTCTCTACAGCACCGTTGATCAAGTTTCAAATTTGAGTCGATGCCTGGAATTTCGACCGCTGATTCTGTAAGGTTTGTCACGTATTTCCTCTTTGAAAATCGTCGTAGTCGTCGGCATCCGTCCGTCTCGAGCGACGATGGAGTAGCGCGGTGCGCTATGAGCCTGGGCGGGATATATGGAGAACTAGGGATACCCAGACGTCTAGTTCCCCCTCTCGGCCTTGCCAGCAGAGATCAAAAGAGGGGATAAACCAATACAGTTTGGTACCAACGCGGCTGCAGGAGTTGCCGGAAGGTAGCACAAAGTGCCGTCCATCCGCCTTCGGGGCTCCACTCTTGGATTGAATTCAGAGTTTTCCTTCTAGACCAGTTGCCATCCAAGGCTATAGGACCCAGTCTGTCCTGCTATTTACTCATAGCTGGAGGCAGAAGAAGACGATTCATACCTTTCCCAAGTCTATTAGAACGTAAGTGAAAGTAATGGGCGTACGGTGGAGTAATGGATATCGGCTTGAATTGAGGAGTCGGAGAGCCGAGTTCGAATTCCAGTCGAATTTGAAAATTATAGCCAGTGAAATATTAATTTTATTCTTCCACTGGACACTGTATCACTCGAGGCTTTGTAATAAGCTTTGTATACATTTAGAAGGAATTTAATTTTTACACTCACCGTTTATTTTTAATGTGGTAAAGTCTTTACATCAAAATATGAACTAAAGATGGCAGACCATACATTTTTTGTGTCTTTGGACAGGTTTATAGTCGTCAGCTCGACTACGATTTACAATATCAAATCGATTATTATTAATGTAATGAAGATTTTTCTAAACATTATAAAACACAATTTTTTTAATTGTGAAAAAAAACTTTCACTCTGATATATTAACTTAAACATAGATAGTATGGATATAGCAATCAACACTACATAGTGACTGCCAGTTTTACACCTGAACGCTATCTCCACGCCAACTTTAAACATCGCCTGAAGATATGAAAATGGCAGTAACCTTGCTGTGTTGATTCCTGTGCCCACTCTCTATAGCCACAAACGCTCTCAACTGTTCCGATTCTTCCCTATAAATTACAGTGGATTTAACACAATATGGTTTCTAAACATTTGTAACTATTTCATGTACATGTTTCTATTAATATTTACTCAATATTGCTTAGTTTAACACATTATCGTAAATTCTCACACCTGCTAACGACTGATCTCATTGAAATCGTAACGGTCTTCGAGATCAGCTTATTTTCCACTCCTCCATATCGTCATGTTCTGTATGTATATTCATTATACAGACCAAAGTATTGTAAATAATCCAACATGCTAATATATTAATAAATTTACTGCTATCCTACTAACTGCACATCCACACTGAAGCTATTTATTAGTTCAAGGCCATCAGCTGCTGATACTACAAATTATTCCAAAGCAGTCAACCATCAAACTACTGATTAGGATTGGCGTTGCTTAACTTAATTTGAAAGATATTCGTGTAGCATAAAATTTATCGGCTAGAAAGTGGACATATCGGACTGAATTCAATTTCCTGTATTTGCTTGTGCATTAAATTTGAAATAAGTTTCTTAAGAAAGACAGGAATGTATTTATTCTCCTAGAATCATTGTTTAAAATAGTCTCATCTTGTTTAGTGTTGTAGTTTACCTCGACCGGTTGCTACAACCGGTCGAGGTAAACTACAACACTAAATTCAAACCTGCGAAAAAGCCAGAGGAAACTACTCCATGAAATTTCCAAAGAAAATAACGAAAATGTATCTCTGGAGAGGTATTATAGTCTACATACAAAAACTACATTTATATATATATATATATATATATATATATATATATATATATATATATATATATATATATATATACACACACACACACACATATATATACTATTTATGCGTTATTTTTATAGATATGAATATTTTAGTAAGTAATCTGTTTATAATAAACAGTATTAAAAACATTTAACGGCCTGAATACCTGAGAAATTTCAAAGAAAATGCGTGTCCCCCGATAGGAAACGAACCTCTATCCTACACGGAGACGTCATATCGCCTGACGTGCTATACCATTTAGCTACAGAGAAGAGCGTCTGGTTATCAAAGTCAAATTGTTGTTTTTAAACCATAAATTTCCTCTGGTTTCTTTTGTTTGCTCATATCTGCTCGAAGCGTATCTTAATGTAAACAAATGACATCATATATTATGAAATGGACAAAGTCCGACAATTATTTTAATATCTGTCTATATTTCTGAGATGAGGTATTATGTACAGTATTTACATTATTCGGACTATTGTCCTCATCTTTGTCGCCATATTTGTTACAACGTTTCGGCCGTTGTACGCTCCGGCCTTCTTCAGGTGGTTGGAATTTCGAACTGAACCCTTTATTTCGATCACTGGGGTAGACTGTTCTAGTTCCACGAGCCATGTTTGATGGATGTCAGTTATCAGTTATCTCCTGTTAATTTTTCCCTCTGAAAGTTCTCCACTGCCTGAACCGGGTATTGAACTCACACTCTTTGGGTCTGTTACTGGATCTAACCAACGCCTTTATCCACCGTACCATGCGAGGGGAAGTATAAAAATCAGGCGTGGCTGACCACATATGGAGAGAGAAGGGAGATCACCGTCCCCTGTGGGATCAGGTTGAGATCATAGACAGGGAACACCATTGGAAAATTCGTAAACTTAAGGAATCAGCACATATGCTAGGCCACAAAAATCTCCTGAGTCGGCCAAGCATAGAAATAAATACAATATGGGAACCAGTAATAAGGAGTGCCAGAGAACAGCAATGATAACAAAAAAAAAAGTTGCAATATGAGATCTGGTAAAGAACATGCAATGATAACAGCAAAATTGCAATATGAGTACTGGTAAAAAATGGTTGCTGAAAAATTAGGTTTATAATACTCAGAAATTCATACCCAGATGTCCTCAAGGACACATGGTATGGTGTATAAAGGCGTTGGTTAGATCCAGTAACAGACCCAAAGAGTGTGAGTTCAATACCCGGTTCAGGCAGTGGAGAACTTTCAGAGGGAAAAATTAACAGGAGATAACTGATAACTGACATCCATCAAACATGGCTCGTGGAACTAGAACAGTCTACCCCAGTGATCGAAATAAAGGGTTCAGTTCGAAATTCCAACCACCTGAAGAAGGCCGGAGCGTACAACGGCCGAAACGTTGTAACAAATATGGCGACAAAGATGAGGACAATAGTCCGAATAATGTAAATACTGTATTATTTTAATATAATTTTATAGAGACAAATATTTAAGTAAATGCTCTGTTTATAATGAAAAGTATTAACGACATTTACCGGCCTGAATATTCAAGAACATTTCGTAGAAAATATATTTCCTCCGACAGAATTCGAACCTATATCCTACACGGAACTGTCACATAACCTGACATTCTATACCATTTAGCTACAGATATTTTTGTGTGTGTATGTCTGTGTGTGTGTGTGTAAGCGTGGTTTCAGTTATCTGAGAAGATCTTGTTTACAAAAAGATTTAATTCTACCCTCAGTATTAACGTTCTATAAGATTAGCAGGTTAAACCTTTTCTCACGGACAGTTACTTTTATATCTATCTATACATTCTGGATGTTTAGAAATGTTACATTATCATTATTATTCAGTAATTAATTTATGCACGAGGTGTTATTTTTCTTTATTTACTGAGTTTGGTTTTGTCTGTTAAAATGACACAAATCACCTATCGTTTCTAATCAATCATACATCTAAGAGCTGACTCTGCTTACCATTGTTGATCAGACGAAAACCTATGTTTTCAGCGCGACTTTTCCTAAAGATAGATATTTGTTCTTTATTTGGAGTTGTTTATTATTTTTAACAGCCGGCAACTACGGATAATCGATTAAAGAATAATAATTATTTATTTTGTTTAAGGTTTTTGATTTTTGTCGATTTGGTCAAGCAGTTTTGGCGATTAAGCCGACTTGATTTTATCATGATCAAAGATAACGATTCTAAAAGTGTTGAACATTTTAAAGGTTGAAAATCACATGATTCCTAAGAAGAAAAGAAAGAAAACACAACAAGAATATGAACACTATATAACTGACGAGATAACGTTCAATAAAATGGAGATCACATGAAGAAAGACAGAATTAAACGAGAAAATTAAATGTTATCATTGCACATTGGTTCATTTTATTCGATTTCATTTTGTTTTGTTTTCTGTAATTGCTGATTTTTAGAAGAGGGGGGATAAAAATAAATGCCGGCCCGAGGAAATAATGTTAATAAGGAAGCAAATAAATAACTCTCCACATGAAAACAAAAACAAAGGTGTAAGAAATAGAATTAAAAACAAAAACAAAAGGACCAAAAATACAGAAAAAACAAAACCCACACGCATATAAACCAGAGGCAAACATTAAAAAATAAATGATTATATAAAATAAATAAAACTTGTACAAAGCAAATGTTAAGAACGGAAAACAAAGAACAATGAATTCTAAAAAAAGAAAAGAAAAGAATTATAGCAAATGAGTAATGAATTAAAAATGGCCGCTTTGTCCGTCTGACGGCAGTGTGAATTGAAGGAGATTAGTATTATGTGAGATGAAGAAAGAATTGGGAAAAGGAAGATCAGTTGACTGTTGAATGCAGTTTGTGACTTATCAGTATTAAATCTTTCAGAGAAAAATAAAATAAACTTTCCATTTGTGAGTTATGACCATCGCCCTTGTGATTTCAAACTGATAAGAAAATGACGATCGTAGATGCGATTTGTTCATTCCGAATCGTTGTTTAACTGACTTTCTACGTGTCGGCTTCTACTGACGTTTCTGACTGTAGAGGTGTACACGGGTCGGCGTATTTATTTTAGATGTATCTCGTAAGTGAGCGATTATGTACAAGCATGGAATCTGGTCTCACTACTGAGTATAACGAGTTGGGTGTCTACCATAGAGGTTGATGCATGGTGCATTTCTGAAATAATAATAATTATAATTATAATAATAACTATAATACTTAACGGGGATACCTGTGCCCTGACATCCATTAACCAAAAAGAAAAATTAAATCAAAAAGAAAATTAAAAGCAGATTCCTTAGCTCAACTATTTTGGCAACGAACTGCTCAAACATCTCCGTTTGGTGGTTCCGATGCTCTTCCCAGCGGAGAGTTCAGCCGAGCTACATTCACTAAAGTGAGTTTCGAAAGGGGTGCGGGCTAAATGTGCACATGGCACTGAACTACTGACAGTGTATCCATGGCGGTGATAACATCGTATCGCTGGGTGGTACTAAACTGAAATAAATCTCCATGGCGAAGATTTCTATCGATATAATCAATGGTCAAGTGACTATGACCGAGGCGAGCCTTCACGTTAGATATTTGTTGTTTTGATATTGAGCAGGATGATCTTCGCCATGTCTACTTTGCCCAAATTATTTGTGACGGCACAATATTTACAATGCGCCAAGATCCACATTCTGTCTATATATCTGTATCACTTCTTTTGTTTGTCCATATGTTACACCATCGCACACATCTTCTCGTTGTTCCTTCTCCTGCATTTGCCATTTAAAAACACTCAATGTTGTTCATAGCCTACACACCATATATCGTTTTAATAGGGCTAAGGTTGTCACTAGCACGCTTATCATCGGCAAATAAAACTTGACATTAATTTGCTGCATCATATTCGTTTAACTCATTTATTGCCAACAGTATAAGCTGAACACATACATGATCGTTTATCACTGGTGAAAATGCCGAAAGAAATACAATTTAATTAGGGAATAAAATTACCATCAATTTATATTAGAGATATGCTACGATTATGCTCTTCAATATATATTTTCAAATAGTTTTCCTGTAGAAATGCAGAATGTTTGAAACTAATTTGTTTGAAATATGTTTGTTCTAACCCTTTTCTGTCCTCATTATCTTGTATTAACATCAACTGAATGAATAACTGAAATAAAAAAACGCATTTTTTTTTTACTTTCCATTGAAAAGATGGGCGTTCGTTTAGGTTTAATTATAAGGTTAGCCCGTTACCCAGATGAGAATATTTGTATATAATTCAAATAACATGTGGCTTTTGTTAATATATATATATATATATATATATATATATATATATATATATATATATATATATATATAAATGCTAAAACACTAATATTCCATGGTTATAATTTATTACATTGGAATCGTAATCACGATCCAATTCATGAGACCTATTTGTATTTGTAGCTCTGATGAACTGGATTGTGATTACGATTCCAATGTAATAAATTATCTATCTATCTATCTATCTATCTATCTATCTATCTATCTATCTCTCTCTCTCTCTCTCTATATATATATATATATATATATATATATATATATACAAGTACGGGTTTGGTAGATATGGAATAAAATTCAGATAACCAAAAACACTATTCTTAAAAGAGTGCTCAATACAGAGTACAACAAATAACATTTATCATTTAATAAGACAACAAATAGTATTTACCATTTAATAAGACAACAAATCATATTTATCATTTGATAAAACATCACTAGTGTTGAAACAAAATTACAATTTTTCTAGTGATGTTATAACATGCATATGTTATAATTTTGAAGAAACACTTTGAGTTATTCATCTAGAAAGAGATCTGGTTAAAATCGTTTTGTGTCAGAATCACTGTCTTCCCAACTGAGAGGAAAATAATTATTCAGGTCTTCAGTAATGATACCAACATTTATAAGCTGTCTTCCATCTACAAATTTCATTCAAGAACCATCAAGAGAACGATGAATAAGTTTTTAAAAAATGTAACTGTAGAAAAGAAACTGGATCAGCAGGTCAGAACAGAAAGTGGAATCATCATTTCAACTTAGGGCTAAAATGATCAATTCGAAAAGATTCAACGCAATCCATAAGATATTTGGCGCATGAAAGAGGACTTTCACCTATGACAGCTAAAAGAGCAGTGAAAAGAAGACTGAAAAATGAAATCGTATGTGAAACGTGTGAGACACGTGTTACACCAGGACATACAATTAGAAGGTTAAAGATGGCGAAGATCGTCTTCAATAAGTTGGACAATGTTACTGGAATAATATTTATATAATTGACCTTTATTTCAATCCTTAATGAGCTTTCGATCCTTAGCTATGATTACTCAATGATTTACATGTCGTTTTCTGTTAAGCTTGGAGAATAATTATACATTTTTATGGCTCAAAGTCGAGTTCAATAGTCTTATAAAAACCTCGGAGAATTCCAGTAAGATATCTGTAATCATTTCTAAGTTACAACGTTTCAGAACTTAATCTACCAATTGAACAATTTTGCTGTAACACGATTTGGACAATTTTGCTGTTTCACAGGGTATATCGCAAGTCTATATACAAATCTGTTAAAATGTATTAAAAAAAAATTAGGTTCATTACAAAACAATTCTCTTTTATTCAAATAATATTTTATGTTATTTCATAGAAAAATATTTCTTTGTTTATGTGAAAGAGGAGTAGGATTGATACTAGTCCATGACCTGAGAAAATGCGTTCGGCGTTACTATCAATTATCTGTAAGTATTATTGTGAGTAAATAGAAGAGGGAAGCCTTTCAACATAGCCATCATAGTTGTGTTTGCACCAACAGCACAAAGTGCAAAAGAAGGGGTTGAAAAGTTCTACACTAAGCTACCCAACGACAAGGCAAAGTGCATATCATAGGAAATCGTTATTCTCATGGGAGACAGGTATGCCAGAATAGGAAACGAGGGGGAGGGTGAAATATTTGGCAAATTCGGAATAGGAAGCCGAAATGAACGTGGAAAAATGTGGGTTTCACTAGTATACGGCGAATGACCAGCTAGTAGAGAAAACCTAGTATCAAGAACACCCCAAAAATATGGTCATATAGAAGTCCAGTAGGAGAACCCCCCCCAAATACACCCCAAAACCGATCGACTATAAAACTATCAACAAGACATTCAAGAATGCATTTTTACATTGCAAAACATATTCAATCGCCGACTGTAGAAGCAGTTGTCTTTTAACGATATGGAAGCACGGAATTTGAAAATTTGACGCTTAGACGACATATCAAGCACAGCAAGTACAGATATTGAATAATCTGGGAAATGTTTTGTGTGACGAAATAAAATGTAAAACGGAACTCAGAAAACGAAATTATTCCCAAAACTAAAGGAATTATAATGAAACATAAAAATATGTTACAAAGAGAGAAAAGATGTAATATTAATGCTTCTATACGACAGCGAATGCTAGACAACTTCCTCACATCGGCAGAGGAAACTTTGAATTTGTTACATATCCAATCTTCGACTGTAGAATCAATCGCCTTTCAATGATATATAAACACAGGGTGAAATTACGGAATTTGTAAAAGATTAAACCAATACCAAATTGCAATACGACAGATTCTGGAATCACTCAAATTTGAAGGGGAAATCTATTGACAGTGTGAAAAGCAGATACTGGGAACAAAAAATGGAAACTCGAAGTGGAACACTTTAACAGAAGCTTTAATTACAGCACAAATCGAGATAATCCTAAAGTTTGATAGACGAAGAAAAAATGAATGGATGACAGACGAAATTCCCGACATGATGAAAGAGACAAAACCTATGCGAAGTCACGGAAGAGAATTTAGGACACTACAGCAAGAAATAAAGAACAAATGCAGGAAGATACAACAAAAAATACTCCAGAGATGGAACGAGTATTTCGTTGATCTCGTTAATCTCTTCCACGACGAATGAGAACAACCAGAAATACACAGAAATACCAACGGACTGGAAATATTAAAATCTGAAGTGGAAGCAGTATTGACCAAATTGAAAAGAAACAAAGCAGCAGGGCCAGACGGAATTGTAGTAGAAGGCCGTAGAGGATTTCGGCATATGCAAGTTCGCAGAAATAATAAATGAAATCTACAACAGCGGTGATATATCACAAGACCTAAGTAGATCTATTAGATCTGCCTAAGTAGCCAGGTGGAAATGAATGCAAACTCCAACGGACAATCAGCCACATAACGAAACTGATCATATGAATTCTAATAAATAGAGCTCGCATCAGAATCAGAGAGGAAATAGAATACGAACAGTGCGGGAGCAAGGAACGCAATATTTATGTTCAGAATGCTGCCAGAAAGAGCAATAGTAAAGCAGAAGGACGTATACATGTGTTTTAGAAATTACGGCGTTCGATAAAATACGCCACAATGATATATTGGAACAGCTTAGAAACCTTGATATATTTGGGAAAGATATTAGAGTAATCAAGAACTTATACTGGAAGAAAACGGCCTGCATATTGAGGGAAAATGAGTTCAGTAGATATACAAAATTAGAGAGTTGTGTATGGCAAGGATATGCCTTCTCACCGGACTTTCTGAACCTATACAGCGAAGCTATTCTGCGATAGCTAGAAGTTCAAACAGGATTCATTATTAGCAGCCACAATCTTAGCAACATAAGGTATGCAGATGACACGGTGTTGATAGCAGAAACGGAAATGAAACTACAAGAACTCCCACAGAAGGCAGTGAAGGAACGTGAGAAGAAATGATTAGGTATCAATTGCAAGAATACAGAATTTATGATTGTTTGCAAAAGGGGCTAAGCCCAAAGTGCAAATTGCAAATCGGGGATGCCAAAATCAAATACGTGCAGTGATGTAAATATGTGTCATGTGTTTTAACAGAGGAATAACATGTGACATTGACACCAGAAGATGTATTAGCATAGACAGGGGAGCATTCCAAATGATAAACAAAGCACTAAAAAATAGGAACATTTCGCTAGAAACAAGGAAAAGGGTAAAAACTTCTCTGTGATATCCACCCTCCTTTAGGCTGTGAGTGTTGGATGACCTTCTCAGAGATGAAGAGGAGACTTGAAGTAACAGAATAGTGCTTCTACAGAATGATACTGAGGATAATGTGGGCCGGATATGTAAGTAGCGACGAAGCTTTGGTGAAGACAGGAACAAAGAGGAAAGTAAAACATAACCTCAAGAAGAGACAGTTGGTATTTCTGTAACATATAATGAGGAATGATGGTTCGGAAAATCTGATACTCACGGGACAGGGGAATACAATGCATAATATACATAATGAGATTGAGTCAATGGATGGCGGAACAGGGCTTAAGACAAAATTTATTAATTGCCACACACACACACATACACACACACACAAACACGCATATATATATATATATATATATATATATATATATATATAGTTAAATCTAGAGAGTCAGACAAACCTACCATGGTTTCACCTTAGCGGATCGTCAGTTTCTTATACTTATAAGATTACTACTGCTACTACTGCTACTTCTACTACTACTACTACTACTACTACTACTACTAATATATATATATATATATATATATATATATATATATATATATATATATATATATATATGTATATATATATATATAGTAAAGTTGGTATCTAATCCATGTGGATCCTAGTAATATAGAATAGTAAAACTAATCCAGAAAAAGAGCTCAATGTATTTATTAATACAGAGCATTATAATTAAGAAACAATACAATCCAACATTACCTCATATGGAAAAAAGTTAATTTCTATTTCCCGCCTCTCTAACTGTATAAACACGAACTCAGTCCACACCGGGGTTGATATCTTCGTTTGCCGAAATAGGCTATATGAGTTAATTAGGATTTTATTGTTTATTAATTATATATATATATATATATATATATATATATATATATATATATATATATATATATATATATATATATATATGTGTGTGTGTGTGTGTGTGTGTGTGTGTGTGTGTGTGTGTGTGTGTGTGAGTTTACGGGATACGATGGAAATATTTAGCAAAATCACACAAAGGTATCTTGAAATACTAAATAGTAAACTTATTCAATAAAATCGCCATTGACTTCAACTACGGTCTCCAGACGACTTCGAAATCTCCCGCAACTCTTCTCGGCGATCTCGTTGTTAAAAGTTGTGATTGCTGTCCTAATACTTGTCTTCAGTTCATCTTTGGTGTCAAAAAGAGTGCCACACATAATAATCAAGGGGGTTTCAGACTTGGGAGTTACGTGGTTAGATGTAAGGGCCGATGTCGTCGCAGAAATCGTCTGACAGACATGAGTGGCTTCTTCTTGTGTGGAACAGTGCGGAGTCCTCTTACTAGACACAGTGTCTTCCAGCAGGCACCGTTGTGACCCAAGGCTGCATTACCTCTTGAAGTCAATTGATGTAGGCATTCGTGCTGAGTATGACGCTCCGTGGAAAGATGAATGGAGGCATAACGTCCTCATCACTAGTGATCACTCCAAACGTATTCGTAATCACCGTTAGACTCATCCAACACTTTCCGAATCCTCAAAACTGTCCTCAGAGTGACACCCAAACAATCTGAAATATTTGTATTGGATCTTCCGGTGCGTATGCCAACCAGTACAGCCTGCCGTTTCCAAATTTCTGGTGGAGTGAATTGTGCTATGGTGTCTTTTTTCTCTCAGACGGTGCCCAACTGAACTTACTATACCGTGTATTCAACAACATCAATAACCATCAATGCGCATGCGCGAAATTAAAGTTATAAAATGGCTTCAATTTACCAATCGTATTCAGTATATATGTATGCACTTTTTTCATTAAAAATATATTTAAAAATTCCCCTGCGTCTTATATGCCATATATAGGTTTAAAATTCCCGATAGTCGGTCGAAATTAGCTACCTGGTAACTCTTATTAGCTTAGACTTTAGAGTAACTTTCATATACATATTGTCATTATATAAAAGACTATTATGCAGATTAAAAGCGTTATCATTGATAATATTCATTATATTAATTTCATCACGCTTAATATTAGTACTTTGTTTCACTAAATTTATATGCAATAAATTCAAATTATATATTTGTAAAATATATTTGTTTCAATAATATTTTTCAAGTGATAACTTCCGGTTGAATTGGTATAAATACAATCAGAATTTTTATATCCTAATTATTCCACTAAGACGCAGATTGTACAGATCATATAAAGGATATAATAAAGTTTTTATAGGCTCGTGTTCTTTTTTTTCCAGTTATTTCTTGTTTAATTGTAATCAAGGCTTGCTTAACCAAAATAATGCCTCATAAATATAGGCTAGGCTGTAGCATTTACTTATAATTTTACTAATTTTACTAATTACTAATCTTTTCTTGATCTGCCTTGCTGGAATTGGGGTGCGTCTTATACACCCGCGCGTCTTATATGCCGTCAAATACGGTATATATATATACTTTTTTAATGAATTTGACTGAAAAAGTACTGCGATTAAGCATTTTGTTCGATTTTTCTTGCATTCGTACAAGTACATGAAACAGCGTCATTGCCAAGAATAGCAACTCACTTGCAAAATCCAAATTGCAGAGGATTAATATTGTTGATGAATTCACATATCCACCCCTGCCATAACATGTTGACTGTGTGGGAGAAAAAACATTCCCAGGGCTGTATATATATATATATATATATATATATATATATATATATATATATATATATATATATATATTAAATTCATTTGTTCGGCCTTGAAAATGGAGTTTGAAGATCCAGAGAAAAATAAAATCTTTGGTGAAATAAATTATAACTAATAGAACCTTAAAGGGTTCTCTTTTTTCTTTAAATTAAATTATTCGCTCTGACCTAACATTCAGCTCTCCGGATTTCATCCTCCTTGGGATTATCCGTACGGATTAACAAATTTTGGTTACTTAACTATATACAAATATATATATATATATATATATATATATATATATATATATATATATATATATATATATATAGATAGATAGATAGATAGATAGATATCTAAAAAAACATTCCTGATAATGTGTTATTGAATAATCGAAAGAGGGATATATATAGTAAATTTGAATAATTTTACATACTTTATGCTCACTTCATTAAATATATCTTCTGTCCAGTACAATCTTTTCATTTATTTAATTTTACGAGTATTTCTTTCAACTAAATATAGTTTTAGTTATGTGACCCTTATTTTACGATTACTCAAAGGAATCGCCTTCTGGAAATAAGAGTCTCTATCACACGTCCGACTGTGTTCGCGAGGCTTGTCTACGACAACATCTGTTCTACCGCTTGAGATATTTGAACCAACAACTATAATGCATAATAATACTAATTGCAAGACAATGAATCTGTTCACATCTACCTATCATTTGATCGATCTTTATATCTATATATCTTTTTCTTTCTGGCAGTGTTAGGTAAAATAGATGCGTATATTGTTTTATGCAGAATAGATCTCATTGCTCTTAAAATGATGTATCATGATTATCGCCATCATGATCGGTTGGGATTGTAGGCTCTCTGAGTAGCTGAGCACCTGATAATATTGCTTCCATTCATAAGAGTGTATTTGAATGATCTTCCAGGCCAGTCAGTGACGTTTTCAGTCTAATTTTCCTCTGTCAGTATCACATTATTTTGCCTGAGGCAGTACATTATAGCCCAGCTGTTGAAAAAGAATGCAGGACGTGACACTATCATTTCATTGTTATTTTCTTATGGCTGTTAATGAGGCCTTCCAATAGGTGTGTTTCTTGTTTGATAGTATCTCGCACTACGTCATTTGATCTGATTTACGTGGGAGTTGCCTAGGATAGCTCTGTAGAATCTTCTTTCTGGTGATTCGCCATAATTCTGATTTAAAGTTCAAGATTCTTGTGCGTACGGAATAAAATTGAAAAAGTCTACACACAATGATCTTTGATATCAGTGAGATGTTCTCGTCTTTTCAAATGTTTTTGTAGTATTGCGCTAAATGCGACTATATATGTATAAACAAATATAAATAAAATGCCCCAGAAATAAATATCTTTTCATTTAATATGATAGGCAAGATAACAATATTTTTTTTATCGATTTAAAGGAGAATGCGGGACTCAAGATTTTTCTGACTTGTATTGACCTCAATAAGTAATAGATACAACCATATTACTTATGATTTTTACATTCTGTTCATTGTATTTATTCGTGTATATTTTATCATTTTTCCCATAGTGATGCTAATTGCGACATTTTTATAGCCAACGGCATTCCACTTGTAACATCGTTTCTCTATTTAATCCAACTTAATAGCCTTTATATCTTTGAGTAATTATCTTGAATTGCATAAACTAGAAAAAAAAAAGAAAAAAAAAGAAAAGCACCTTCGACATTGTAATCGGCAGCAGAGAATTCCTTGGAATAAGCACTGTGGTCAACCCGAGAGAGATTAGGAGCGTTCTCTGTTTGCTTTTTTATTGTTCTTTTCTCTTTGATTACATCATTTTGTTAGCAGCGCGCATAATGTATGGAAGCCGATAGTAGAAATAATAAACAAGAATGTTTAAACAAAAAAATATTAATCTAAAGAAAGGAAAATAAATTTGTAAATATGACAACAGAAAAACATGTTAGATTTGATTATTCATTTGTTTTCTATTCACTTTATTTTTATTTGAAAAGCATTTTATTTAAAAGACCGGTCATAGTGCTATCCATTGTAATCAACATACCCATAAAATCAGATTTTACAGTTGAGATCATGTAAGACCAGAATACAGAGCGGTGTATAGAAGATTTGAATATTCTTTAACATTAACTATCACAAAATATTTATTGCTCGGTAATTGATTTTACAAATGCCATAAAAGAGTGGCTTGTATTATCCTTTTATGTGCCGTATCCCTTCGGGACGTGGGTGATTATGGATTTCGTTAGATAATCACTCAGAATAGACATCTGTTTTTCTTGCGTTCAGTATGTTTTCTAAGCGTCAAATAGATGGAGTATGTGAGCAACGAAGAAGTTTTATATAGAGTTGGAATGGATTTGAAAATTTGACGCTTAGAAGACATAGCAAGCACAGCAAGTACAGAAATTAAACAATTTTTTTTTTTTTTTGACGAGAGAAATTGGGAAACGGAATTCCGAAGACGGACTTGGAAAGCGAAATTATTCCCAATACTAACGGAATTATTATGAAACATAAAAATATGTTATAAAGAAATGATGTAATATCAATGCTTCTATACGGCAGCGAATGCTGGACAATTTCTTCACGTTAGCAGAAGAAACGTTGAAGTAATAGAGATTATACAGTAGAACTTTTGACGACTCCATTTTGGTAAGTAGCATTTTAGGCTGCTTCTCCTGCTGATTATGGCTTCTATATCTCTGAAAATAAACATGGAGGTTACCAAATCGAGGCTTAAAATGATACAATTAAAAAAGTAAACTTATTCAGACTATGTATTAATTCCCAATAAACCGCTATGTTTTTCAAAATAGATTTGTCTGACTCGTAAAAAATCTGATGCTACAAAGTGAAATATAATATATTCCAATTTCTAAATTCAGTTAGAGAACAACATCTTTAAACTGTGTAAAATTTTTCATGTGATTTTCTTCTAATTAAATATATATATATATATATATATATATATATATATATATATATATATATATATATATACATACATATATATATATACATACATATATATATATATATATATATATACATACATATATATATATAATAATATTAACGATTTTAAATGTATTTTTATTACCTTAAACTTTATTTTTAGTAGATACTCATAGGCGTTCCATTTATTTATTAAAGAGTTTATTTATTTTCGTATACCGAACTGAATATTCGTGAAAAGAAAGGTAAAAATTAAGCGCAAAATTCTTACTGTTTTACGAGAATAAATTTCAAATGGTCTCACTTTTCAACAGCGGTTTCCGAAGATCTCTGATGAATATTGCTTCAGAGACACGTAGGTAGGTTTCAGGTTCAATTCAAAACCCTACGTGAGAACAGTTAGCACTCTTCAATATAATACATACTCAAAATATCCAAATTAAGCGCTGAAAAACATTAACATAAGCTCATGCTAGTCATTTTGATGTGAGACCTCTACATTTAAATGTGTTTCTCATACATCATTTCATCGAACCGTATTTAAACACTATATTTTTGGAAACGGTCTCTTGTCAGAAATAAAATTGGATAGCTTGTAGCAAGAGATCTTGTGTCCAGGAAAATGAATAATCACTAATCGTATATATTTTCTTAGTTTTCACGTTGTGTGCATGGTAGAATAGAAAGGAATTTCTCTAAAATGAGTCCCTTCCATTGAACGTTGCGTAAAAGTACTGCTTCTAATAAGATCAACTGAATAGAGCAATCAACTAATAGTGATTGGAATAATTTAACAATGGAAATTTTTCCTTATTCAATCAAGATCGCCCAGAACTGCATATTTAATTAGAGGCGTGACAACAATTGTTACCACTGGGCTGAGAAGACGTTACACGTGTGCAGTATTCACAAAAATTATACCTTCAAACTTGAATAATATATTCGTTTTTGACAGATTCTCGTCAGAAAATATTCATTTCTCGACAAGACAGAAAAAAAGCACACAGACGTTTTCTGCTGTAAAAATTAAAAGAAACAAATATTTGCAGAGAACGCTCATATCGCAACCGGATGTGAGACAAAAGGTCAAGGTTTAAAGTGGCTTTAACGACCATACCGTTCAAAAATTCCCAAGCCACCTAGACATTTCATCTTTTAGGGAGGCCTCAGGTTCTGGGCAATAAACTCAGTCCCCTCCAGAAGGAGAGGTACTGCCTGGAGGGAAAGTCTCTCTGTGGCTTGGGTTAATATTCAAAGAATACAAACTCTAGCCCAATTGTTAAGATTTGTTTAGCCTCCAGTTGTTTCAACTGCTATTTATAAAGTGGAGATTTGCATATGAATACAACAGGAAATACATTAATATTCGGTAACTGATGTTCAAATTCACAGTTTCATACCAAATAATTCTTTAAAGAATTATAATTTTTTAATTCGCTGAAAGAGCTTGCTAGATAATGCGTACTTAATGGATTAAAACAATATGAATGTGATATGTTCTATACGAAATCGACTAACACATACTTATTTGCAACTTGAGGACTAATTGTTTTATGCAGAAGAATCACCAATTTATTCTTCATCGATAAGTACTTTTCTATTTTAATTCGGTATTCAAATGAGGTAGTTCATCAATACAGCAGTTACCAGTAAAATATTGTCAAATAGCAGTTTACAGCTGTTTACAAGTTCCAAGTTCCAACAATATTTTTTCCGCCAAGATTTCATTTTTGCTAAGAGGCTTAAGACAGTCCTGGTATAACAGCTCTGATTAAAACCCTCCCAGAATACTATCGGATATACTTTCACCTAGCCTTATACTTACCTGGTGTAGGGATCCGTCCCTGTGCTGGTGGTATCACAGCTAAGACTAGATTGGACCGGCTCTGACCAGTTTGGACCAGCTATACCAAACCAATGACTAGCTTAGACCAGCTCTGATCAGCTTAGACAAGCTATGACCAGCTAAGACCAGCATAGATCAGCGGCCCGAGTGAAAACACTCGGGTCCCCACGTTAAAAACTGACCTTGTGTCACAAGCTGACTCAGTGGGGTGTCAAGTAAATATCTACTTTCACCTAGCCCAGTTTTAATATACCTCTGGTTATTGATTGGGGTTAGCCTATTTCATACTTAAACAGTATACATATAAAATAGTCTAGTCTAACGCTGCCCATTTTTAATATTCGTATCAACAATGATTTATCTTAAGTTGAATGTTATGTGATGGCCCCAACAGACGCATAATAATAGCTGATATGAACTTATTCATAAGTAATCAGGTATCCATTTTACTAAAAAGAATGAAGTATGTCTGTTAATAAAGCTGTTGATTAGAAGTAAAAAGAATTCATGAAATATGCAAACATATTCAAAATGAATTAATGCGTAGACTGTAGACTGTGCACACGAAAGAACAGTAGTCTATCAGACGCACATGCACATAAACAAAATTCTTTAATCATTTTGACTAAAAGAAATAGTTATCTAACATCTCGACCTACTAATGTGCAACACAAAAATTCGGAATGTAATTGAAAACTACGCACCAGAAATATTTGCCAACGTGTGAAAATGCATGATTCCAAATAATCATTTGTGGGTATAATAGTATACATCATGGGCAAAGGAGTGGATATATTCCGGCTTATGGGGTATATACTAGCCGGATACATTTTATAACTTGGTTTATAAACTATCCTGTCGCCAGTTATATGACAACCAAGAATAGTATACTCTAGTCTGAGTGTTACACCCGACTATTCAATAGTTTCTTGCAAATGTAGTTTGTCGTCTTACCCAGGACGCGGACGTAGTTTATCGTCTTACCCAGCAGGCGGACGTAGTTTATCGTCTTACGCAGGACGCGCATGTAGTTTATAGTCTTACCCAGGACGCGGACGCAGCTTATCGTCTTACCCAGGACGCGGACGTAGTTTATCGTCTTACCCAGGACGCGGATATAGTTTATCGTCTTACCCAGGAATCAGAGGAGGGGGACAAGCATGACATCAACTATGGTAAATTAATTTCAAAGATACTTTTCAGATTCCTCTAAAATATCGAACAATACTTGTCGCTGAGGACATTTGCATCAATCCAATAGATTTATCTCAACAAATTAATATTAGTAACTTTTCTATCTTGATATCTTGATATATATTTTTTTTATTTGAAGTTTGAATATAATAAATTAAACAAGACACTAGAAACTAGTTTACAAGACAAATAAATATTTTGGTTTCAAGTCGCAAATGCTATGATGTGATTTAATTTTATTACTGTATGCAACAAGTGCATTCGTTATTGCTGAGGGGGTGAGGATATTTTTAAAACAGGTAACGTGAAAAAGCATAAAAGAACCGCCGCCCATTAGTGAGAAATGTCTCCCTTCCTGTGTGTATATAAGGAACTTGAATAATCAATGACTTGTTCGACGTAGAGAGATTAGGTACTTTAAAAGAAAGAAAATAAGAAGAAAAAAGTAATTAAAAAAACAGAAAAATAAAGTACGGTCAACCGCTTGATCATTTAAGTTGTTTTAATCTTTTCGTTGTCTACGATGGATTTCATGTATTTGCATTATTTTTTATCACTTTTCGAATTTTAGTATTTTTTTTATTTTCTTACATTCCCCCTGTTCATTTGTTTCCTTCTTTCTTCTTAAATTATCGTTCTCTTATAAATATTCTGTGTTTTACTCTCTTGTTTCTTTTCATCTTTTTTCATCTTCTTTAGCGTATCGGATTTTCATTTTCAATTCATTTTCTTCTTTTTCATTTTCTTTTTCGTTTTTCTTTTCTGCTTTTGTTGACTTTTCTTTCGATTCACGCTGAACATTTTCAACGTATTTTAAAGGTTAACATTTTCTTCGTTTGATCCTGTGTGCGTATTTCTTTTCCAATATTTTATGTGTGTGTGCGTGCGTGTGTACGTTTGTATGTGCGTATGCGTGTATGCTTACGTTTGTATGTACGTATGCACGCATGCTTACGTTTGTGTCTGTGTGTGTTGCTGCATCTGGGAACTGCTGTCCAATTTCATTGTATATTGAACAGTGACAACAAGAATAAAGAAATAGACAAATTTTTCTCTCGTTTTTTTTTTTCAGGTTTCTCTTTCTTTCTTCAAACGAATTGTATCATTATCTTTTATTTGTTCTCTTATTCTCCGACTTCTTGATCTTCTTCGCCACATATTTTTCGTGTTATCTTCTTTCTTTTTCTTTCCTTTCTTCTTTCTTTTTTTCTTTCACTCTATTTCTTTCATCTCTTTTGTTTGTATTCTTCACACATTTTGAAAGTTCTTACTGCCATCTTATTTTCTATTTCATCGTTGTAACTCACGCAAAGACGAATGACTATTATTCTTGTGTTCATTTTCCGGGATGGGTCAGTCTGCAAGAAGTTGGAAGCTGTGGAGAGTCATGTACAACGGCACATAACTGATGATGATGACGACGATGGTGACTTACCCATCTTTCCTTCCCTAATAGAATGTCTTCATATTTTGTTTTCTCTTCCAGTTCCGTTGTTTAATTCGCCGGTTTTCGTTCACACATTGACTTCTTTATTGGCTTTAACTTTTTTCCCTGGACTCCTCCCCATCCTCCTTCTATTTTCTTACTTTTTCTTTTTCTTCTACAAAATTTCTTTCCCTCCTACTCATATTGTCTTTCCTCTTTTCCCATATCTCCTTGTAATTTTCTTTTCCTTTCTTCATGTCCTCATCTTCTTTCTTTTCATATTTATTCTTCACTCCTTGCACACCAAGCCAAACTTCCCAATTCCACATCATTATTCCGAACAACACTGTCCCAGAATAGACCGAATCCCGAATGAGACACTGAGTTCTACTGTCCCTGCCGATATCGCCTTTTTACGTCCAAATCCCGTGGCTTCTGACGACATCAGCGTCCATAAATTTGAGATGACGCCGCTTCAATAGCCGGTTTAGTTTTCCGTTATTTTTAGGCGTCGAAGGTCGCTAAGCAAATAAAAGGACGCCCGAAAGAAAAAGACAGACGTCGTAAAACAAAATATTGCCTCTTGGTCTCCCTTTGTGTTTGTAAATGCAAATAACTTTATGGGTTTCTGTACTACCAAACATTCAGTGTAAAACAGTATGGCAGATTTTGCAAGCACGGAAACAAACTGACTAGCAGCATTCAATATCTGCATATTTATCGAGACTCAAACACGGAATTCTGGTTTCGACGTGAAATGCGCAGTCAGCTTAATTTCGTGGAACATCCTGTCTTTATTAATGTTTGGAAATCATATCCACTGCTTCGATGCCCATTCATTGTCTAAAGTTCACCACAGTTTCTTCAGGAGATGAGCGATTGTGCCTCTATACAACTTCTTATCCATTGCAGCCCTAAGCAATATTTTTCCTCTTATTATCCCTTGCAGTCCGTTCTCTCATCCAGTTATAAGTTCATTAAGTAGATTAACCGCTCTTTCTCTTGACATTTTCACCTTTACTATAACCTGTGAGTGTCAAATTCTCCATGTCCTCTTTCTTCTTTATATGTCACAAAAATATCAACTGTCGCTTTCTTGATTTGATTTATAAGTTTTCTTTTAGTTTTCATTTTCTTTAGATCTTCCTCATTGATCATTGTTTCAGTCCATAGCATTCCCAGCGTCCTTCTATAGAACCAGATTTCTCTCGTTTTGACCTCTTCTTCATTTAGTGCAGTATAGGAGGATGGAGTCTTAAAGTTGAATGATGTCGATGACGACATTTTTTTTTAATATACTTCTTTCCTCTTCTCGTTGTTTCTTCATACGAGTCTCTTCTTGAAATCTCTCGTTAATTTTGCTGGAATTTGCTTAAAATTAGTACTCAAACAAGATGTATGAAAATATGTCGGTGTTTTCCCTGCATGACATCAGTTCATGTCTCTTCCTGGGGATGGGCATCAATCAATGGATAAACTACTTTTTATATTTTCCGTCCAAATTGATAATAGATCAATGTAATTTTTAAATGAAAAGTTTTTAATCTGATATTATTTCTTATTGCTACATACGTTATTTTGTTTAGTGCGTGTGTTTAAGTCGCTATTTCTGATTTCTTTAATTAGGAGTGGTTTCTCTGATGCAAAAAAGGGGAAACAGGTTCAATTCCTATCGAGAGGCATATTTTTATTTCGTAGGAGTTATTGATCTAGTTTAGTTGATAGAAATATTTTTCATCGTGTGAGAAAATAAAAGAAAACAAGGAAACCAATTCAAAACCTGGTACCCAACAAAAAGTAATATTTATATATTAACCCTAGACACTAACCCAGCGCAAATTTTCTTATTTTTAATTACAATTTTCAGTACCTGATTTTCTTACCTAAATAATGTTTTTCAGTTCCTATTAATGTTAACTAAAAGTACAAAGTTTGAAGTGCCTGCATGTAAAATATTTCAAATAAAGATTTATATTTAATATTTTTTTTGATATTTTCAAAATCGGGTATAATATATTCATGGTTAGTAGTGGTGTAAATTTAATTCCTGGTTAGTGTACTAGGATTAAGAAATGTCATGTTAAAATATCTATGTAAAAATTACTGTTTACGTTTCGTGTATGAAAATAAAGATAGCAGATATAAAACTGAAAAAGTGCCAGTGAGAAGTGTGTATTCCTTAAGTAGGCAATTGAGTCTTGAGTCCAAAGAGCCACTCTAAGTAGAGGCATACCGAGTGAGATTGTTGCAAGGGCGTCAGAGCGAAGAATGATGGGGGTACAAAGTTCATTTTATGAGGATATCTAAAATATATTTTCATCATAAGATGCTGTTTTGTCAGCGTAAAATGGTGGTATATATATATATATATATATATAAATATATATATATACAGGTTGCAATGGGTAAATTGCCGCCATTTTATATTATTAATTTTGCGTAGCTGCTTTCTTTGTATTTGCTATTGTACACTGTACTGCATAGTAGGGTCAGTTGGGCTCCGTCTGTAAGAAAAAGAGCACCATGATGCAATTTGATGATGTACTGTCGGACGCTACAACACGAACTCTTCAAAGGGTTACGGACAGTGCATAGAATTCGGAAAGAGTTGGATGAGTCTCATGGTGATTAAGAATGTATGTCGTTCGGAAAACTCACTCCGATCGTTCTGATGAGAAATGAAATCCTTAATTTGTTGGTGAATGCTCAGACAGAACACGGAGACCTAAATCAAGTGCCTTCAGCATGGAGTGACGCCCCTGGATCAAGAGAGTGGCTGCTGGAAGCCTCTATGTCTGGTAACGGGACTCTGCACAATGCCAGACAAGCAGCAGAACATAGTCATGGTTGTCAGACAATTTCTGCAACTAGATCTTGCATCTGGCCCCCTAACTGCCCAGACTGCAAACCCGTTGATGTCTGGGGCGCAGTTGAGCGAGAGACCAACAAAATTCTTTCTAACACTAAAGATGAACTGAAAGATAGGTTTATTTCAGCATTCGCCGATTTAAACAAGCAAAACGTCCAGAAGCGATGCAAGTAATTCCGAAGTGGTCTGGAGGCCATGGTTAAAGCTAATAATGATTATATATATATATATATATATATATATATATATATATATATATATATATATATATATATATATATATATATGTGAGTGCGTGTGTGTGTGTGAATGTATACATATACATATATATATTATTTTAGGAGAGTAAAATTATACTCTATTTGTTCTCATTCTACCTGTATATATATATATATATATATATATATATATATATATATATATGTATATGTATATGTATATATATATATGCGTATATTCTCGCCATATAACTAGCTTCAGTATTTGTTTTTCGTTTGAATGATTTACGTTACATAAATTGAATACGCACTACAAAACCGATATATATATATATATATATATATATATATATATATATATATATATATATGCGTATATATGTGTGTGTGTGCGTGTGTATGTATGCGTGTTTGTGTGTGTCGAAGGAGACAGAGAGAGAGAGCATTAGAGAGAGTGATAGAGAAATACAAAGATAAAAAGATAAAAAAATATGTAAGCATTGTGGATGTCATGAACATAAACAGAGCTGACTTATTTGCAAACACACTTCCTTCAACCATCAAATGATATTAATTAGCAATCTAAATATCATGACAAATTAATCCATCAGTACTAGCCTTAAAAAAAGAAACTCCGAATGTCTAGTTGCCTCTGCCCCACATCCATTAATCCCCATGTAACACACATCTACAATCAAATATGTAAACTCACGCTAAAGGAAAGTTACACTTGGTGTGTATATTGAATTAATCGTGAAACAGATAATCACCATGCAATATTATTTCTGATGTTCCCACTGCCAATATCTTTAAACGCTCGATATTCGATATTAAGCTATATTATCTTGTAAGCAAAAATTCAAATCGTGACTCAGATTTGGAAGACACACTGATGAGCAAATTGAAACTAAATTCAAATCTCTACTAAAAATGTCTCGCAACTCTGAATTTGGTTAGTGCGGCTGTACTTTTGTTGGTTCAGATTTAGACAGTATATTTCATGTCATCGCATCGGTAGGCGCTTGACTTTTCATCTTTTATTTATTCCTTTATTTATTATTTTTATTGGTTATGCTTCCTCCTGTTGTCGTTTTCTTTGTTTATTGATTCTCAGATTTCTTTGTACTTAATTATGTTAATTCAAATCTTTTCTTTTTTTGAGAGAATCGCAAGTAAATATTTTAGTAATACTGTCGTTTATTGGATGCGTAAGATAAGAAAATACGATGACTCAAGAAACCCCATTCCTGGAAAATAGATTACAGCATAATTCGGACTTGTGTCCAATGATCGGAAAGAGAAAGATCCAACCAATCGATTACACCCTATACATATATATATATACATATATATGAAGAAATATAGTCTTAAAGTGTGCTATATTTATGTAATAAATTGCTCAATATCAGAGATAGAGCGTGTGTAAATATAAAAGTGAACATAGAAGTCAACACTTAGAGGCGACAGTCTGTTTCATGCTAGATGCAATCATCGGTGGCCCGATGATTGCATCTAGCATGAAACAGACTGTCGCCTCTAAGTGTTGACTTCTATGTTCACTTTTATATTTATATACATACACACACACACACATATATATATATATATATATATATATATACACACACACACACACACACACACACACACACACACACACACATATATATATATATATATATATATATATATATATATATATATATATATATGTGTTTATACGTTCTTTTTATAGATACAAATATTTAAGTAAATGCTCTATTTATAATAAACAGTATTAACAACATTTACCGGCCTGAATGTCCGAGAAATTATATTATATTATAAACAGAGTATTTATTTAAATATTTGTATCTATAAAAAGAACGTATAAACATAAAAAATGTATTAAGTAATTGTCGGACTTTGTCCATTTCATAATATATATATATATATATATATATATATATATATATATATATATATATATATATATATATATATATATACTTCATTTTAGGATATTGCATCAGAAACATGTAAAATTGCTACACGAATTCAATCATGTTTCGATGTGCATTAAACATCGCATCATGCTTTAGTCAATTGAGTAGACAGTTTATTGAGATTTAAAAACAACATGCAGCCTCTTTTCACGAGAAAACGAAGAAAAGAAAAAGAATAAGAAAGAAATGGAAGAATAAGAAAATATGCATATACAGGGTGTCCATAATGTTCCTGTGCACTTTAAAAAAATTATAACTTTAAACTACACACAAACTTTCTGGACACCCTGTATATATATATATATATATATATATATATATATATATATATATATATATATATATATATATATATATATATATATTATAAATTAATTGATTTAAATATGTTTTTTCGCTACACAGTGATAACCATGTTTCAAAAATGGAAGCTAAAACCTTCGAATTTAATTTTGTTATTAAATTAAAGACAATAGTTCGCTTGACGAGGAAATGGAACTAATGTCTTTAATTTAATAACAAAATTAAATTCGAAGGTTTTAGCTTCCATTTTTGAAACATGGTTATCATGGGTAGCGAAAAAACATATTTAAATCAATTAATTTATAATATTAATGCTCCGTAAATTTACATTGAGCACTATTGTGTAAAAATAAAAATATCTATAAGAACACCGGATTTTATATCTTCCTGTTCTTTCTTTTTATATATATATATATATATATATATATATGCGTGTGTGTGTGTGTGTGTGTGTGTGTGTGTGTGTGTGTGTGTAGGTAGTAATCCGTTGGTACAATCCAAGCGACTCCTATTAACACAACCTAGAATTTGAAATATGTTAAAACGGACTCACAAAAAAGCACTCTTTTCTAAGTTTCCTCTGGTCTTTTCTAACTTAACTAAACTGCTCTTATTAACTCTCGAAAATGTTTCATCCTAACATAGGGTTTTGTAGATGCATGTCAACTAGCATATGTATCTATGTATGTATGTATGTATATATGTGCTTGAATGTAGATATCTAAGTGTATGTTGGTGTAGGCAGCTATGCGTGTAGATATTATTAATTTGGGCAAACGCATAGGAACGCATAGATATATATCCAAATTTACTCCAAATCCTTGAAAACACTCCACCAAATCTTGAGCCCTGATATATGGACGAGTTTAATAGCATTATTTCCGAATTAACTCTTTCATTTTACCGAAGTTACCTCTTGATTGTTTTTTTCACGATTTCGTTAATTTCCATGAATTCCCGTCGAGTTAAATATTGACCATATGACCATTAGGAGGTAGCTTTTTACATCGGTCTCCCCCTACCCAGGCGCTCCTACCTCCATAATATAATTCCAGTAACAGTACCTTCATCTCCCCGTACCTCCCAATGAGTTCCTTATAACATGCTCTCTCTCTCTCTCTCTTTCTCGCTCTCTTTCTTTCGCCAAATAAACAGTACACGACAAAGTGATACCATAAACAGTTTGAAAAATCCTGCGAATTTTAAAATTAAAATTCGTAGGTGAAAATGGTCATTTACTAAAAGTATCGTAATTCCAATTGTAAAGTGTGTATGTGTGTATACACACACACACACACACACACACACACACACACACATATATATATGAAGAAATATAGTCTTGAAGTGTGCTATATTTATGGGATAAAGTGCTCAGTATCAGAGATAGAGCGCGTGTAAATATAAAAGTGAACATAGAAGTCAACACTTAAAGGCGACAGTCTGTTTCATGCTAGTGCAATTGTCAGGCAACTATATATATATATATATATATATATATATATATATATATATATATTATGAAATGGTCAAATTTCGGCAATTAATTTAAGACATTTTTATGTTTATACATTCTTTTATAGATACAAATATTTAAATCTTAAAATAATTGTCGGACTTTGTACATTTCATAATGTGTGACGTCATTTGTTTACATTTGGATACGGCATGATCAGATATGAATGTCCGTGAGAGAATCATGGAAGATTGTAGTTTAAAGATAGTAAACTCGACCTTGCTCCTCTGTGGCCTAATCGGTTAAGGCACGTCAGGCTATATTACTGTTCTGTATAGGATACAGGTTCGATTCCTGTCGGAGGACGAATATTTTCTATGAAAATTTCTCGGACATTCAGGCTCGGTAAATGTCGTTAATGCTTTTTATTATGAACAGAGCATTTACTAAAATATTTGTATCTATAAAAAGAACGTATAAGCATAAAAATGTCTTTATATATATATATATATATATATATATATATATATATATATATATATATATATATGTACACACACATACACACACACACACACACACATATATATATATATATATATATATATATATATATATATATATATATATATGCGTACGTATTATGAAAAGTATGAGAATAATTCAATGAGACATGGTCTAAGAGATAGTGCATTCAATTTGTGGGACTTTGAACTTGATAAAAACTGCATACACTGTTATTCCCTGTTTCTATCGAAATCCTACTTAGAGGCATTTAGTAACTGGTTTATAAAAGACAATATTCACAGAGGTTAGAGGCAAATATCCATATTAGATTTGCTTTGCTGGTGCTGTTCGATTTCCAATTTCACGATTTGGGGACCACGATTTTCACTTCGCATATATATATATATATATATATATATATATATATATATATATATATATATATATATATATATGTATGTAGGTTTGTTCGTTATAAACAATTCTACTCGTTTATTCATTAATTATTTATTATTATTTCATTTATTATTAAGAGTAAAATTTAATGACTAATTTTTTTTTATAATTTCGCACCAAGCAATGCAATAAAAGCTGCGAAGATGCAATGTGTTTCCAAGACTGAAAATCACCGAAGACAATGACAGAACAAGATCCACGTAGACAGACGACGAATGACATTGCATTTAAATAGATTGAGAAAACGGGAACAGAAAGAACTGAAATAGAGAGGAGGAAGCATATAAGACTGACAAGCAGAGAGATAAAGTGAGATACGAAGTGGAAAATATCTGACAAATGGAGAAAGAGAAGAGGGAGAGTGAGATAAAAAGAAGAAAGGGAAAACACTGACATAAGTAAAGAAGAGTTAGATAGAAATTGAGAGAGAAATAAAGAAAAGGAAAAAAGATAGAGACAAAGAGACAGCAATCAATCTAG
>OZ038477.1:16257725-16277725 GCA_964036315.1 Acanthosepion esculentum
AGAACTATTAACAGGAAAAGAAATTATGAACAACAAAATGTCTGTAATGGATGACATGAATAAATGGGCAGGGAAGGAAAAAAAAGTGTATATATATAATAAAAGTAATACCACCAAAGATGCTAGAGACACAGCACAGCAAGCCCAAGCAAACAGTCACTTTGTTTGCAAAGAGCCGGTCGCCTGGACCTGATGTACAGCGTCTCCAACACCCTGAGATGCAATACCGAGTGTGCCCTGGCCAAAACAGAAAACCAGGTCACACTGAAATCCAACGCACAAGTAGGATTATTTATGAAATGATCCGCAATCGACGACCCATACGTATTCCGAATGGAATCACCCAACGAAATAAATTTTTCAGGTGCATATATATTGTCATCCACAGACAGACTGTTTCTTTGTATCACAGCTCATCAATGTGGCTAGACGTCCGGTTCGAATGGGTATTCTTCTAATATATATATTAACTTGGTACAACAATTTTATCAATTCACTGTAACATCCAAATAAATTTTGAATATGCCTTCTGTGTTAGAGTATGGACTTCATTATCCCTTCACAGATATTGTGGTTTGCATCTGAATGGGGAAATATTTATTATACCGAGAATAAATATTTTTTAGTTACATAATTATACATATGTAAGCAAATGATTTTCCTATAATCTTTAGGTTTTTTTATTGAGAAATTCTTTTGTAGGAATAAATACGCTTTCCAAATCATCCTTCTAAGGAAAGACTATTTCTTCTTTCGAATGTATAACTCAACCAAATTTGACCTGAAGTTTATGGTTTCAAATGCAAAAAGTACTAGTGATGTCCGATAAAACCGGAAATTCCTACAAATTAACAGCAGAGGACTATAACAACCTAATTAGGAAGGATTTAACAGGCAATTATAAAAAAAAAAACAGCTAATAATAACAATGTCAATATGTTAAAGAATATAAACAGGACTAGTAAAACTATCACGGATAAATGAAATATAATTGATAAAGTAATGAAACTCACCGAAAAGGGCTACTACATCATAAGCCGGATTTCGAGAAAAACACTGCTACCAGAATAATAAACCCATCCTGACAGGAAATCGAAAAAATAAGCAAAAAGTATTCTAGAAAGTATTACCAAGCAAATTAAGGGTTATCTGGAATTAACACTCGGGATTAATACCAAAGAGATCACCAAATGGTTTACCAGCATCACCGACAAACCAAATTGCACACTAATACAGTTCGATCTTGAGGATTACTATCAGTCAATAACAAGAGATCTATTCTTAGACTTTTCAACTATATATTCAGACCTAACAGAAGAAGAAAAAACACAATTCTCCGAGCAAAAAGACATGGTGACCAATGGAGGAAATCTCCGAAGCCCATTTTAACATCGCAATGATATCATTAGACAGTGCGGGGTCTTCTAACAATTTCAGTCTATTTATATTATATATATTATATTTATATTATATAACCTAACTGCGCATCGTGAAATAGATATTAAAGACACAGTGCTATACAGAGATGACGGCCTTATGGTAGTCAGGGAATCTACAAACTATAAAATAGATAAAATTAGAAAAATAAAACATAGAGAAGTCAAAAACCTAAATTTAAAACTTACGGTTAACACAAAATTTAAACGGGTAAATTTCCTCGACATAATATTAGACTTAATGAATAACATATACCTACCTTATAGAAAAAAAAACTAATACGAATCGTATGTATGTACACCCCGGGTCAAATCATCCTGCCTCTATAATTAAGCACATAACTTCATCAAGTGAGAAAAGAATTAGTAGAAATTCCGCAAATGAAGAAATATTTAACAAACATATTAATTTTTACAACCAAGCTCAAAATATAGTGACTACAAACACCCTAACATCAATTATATAAAAATTAACCGTACAAATCAAAAGAAAAACAGAAAAAGAAAAATCGTTTGGTACCCCCCTCCCCGTCCAAGCAAATGGTTAGTAATAAGCTAGGACAAAAATTCCAAACTTTAATCAACAAATATTTTCCTAATAATAGTAAACTTAGCAAAATTTTTAATGAAACCACACTAAAAATGTGTTACAGCTGTACTGAAAATTTAGAAAGGATTATAAAACAACATAAGAATAAAATATTGAAAAAAATATGCATGTCACAATCAAATATATAAAGATCCTAAAATTAAATTAGACAATAATAATGAAAAATTATGTAATTGTAGAAACCCTGAAACGTTCCCATTGAATAAAAAATACCGAATAAATTCCGTAGTATACCAATACACAATCTCATCCATTGAGAATCCAAATAGGGAAAAATAAGTAATTGGTTCACTTTTTTCTCGAGATTTACTTGACCCCCACCCCTATTGAGACAGGATTTGACACAAGGTTGGTTTTAAACGCGGGCACTCGAATGTTTCCACACGGGCCGCTGATCTTAGTTTATATTAGATGATCAAATCTTGTCTAAGCTGAAAAAATGTACAGAAATACATAATTTCCGCATGTTTTTGCTTACAAACTGATTCGAAATTTGACTCTTTCAAGAATAAATCCAAAGAAAGTTGATATCTTTTGCATTAGATACATTGAATGGAAAATATATTCAAACTAGAATTAAATTATGAATCACCACAAATCACTGCAATTTTTACTGTATTCTATCAGTAAAAATTTGTAAAAGATTTCCAAAAAGGCTAGTCAATGAATACGATTCGTTAGATCATTTGTTAGATAATAATTAATAAAAACAAACATTAGATAAAAGTGTATATATAACACCATAATACTGCTGTTTCTTATACTTTGGCTTTTGGAAGACAAATCACGCTATGTCAATACACCTTCGGATTTCGGTGTCACTTATTCCGTTCTCTTTGAAAACAATTCCTCTTATATTTATATTTATGTACTTGTTTGGTTTTGGTATCGTCAATTCGTAGTTCGAATCCATATGCTGACAATCCCTTATTCGAAGAACTCAAAAAATGTCAGTTTTAACCTCTTCCTGTGTTACAAAAGATGTTTCTTCCAAACGATTCTGTAAGCTACGAAACAAATGGTAGTCTGAAGGAGCAAGGTCGGGAAAATAAGGTGGATGAGGTATTTCTCTCAACCAAGTTCGATCTTTTGTGACGTGATTCTTGGTGTGTGTGGCCGTGCATTGTCCTGATGAAACATCACCCATTTTCGATTCACAAGAGCAGGTCTTTTTTTTCCTCAAAGCTTGGTTCAAACGCTCTAATTGCTGACAATATATCTGAGCATTAATTGTTGCATTAGGTGGTGAGAATTCAAAGTGGATTATTCCTTGGCAATCCCATCAGATTGAAAAAAGAACCTTTTCCCCATGAAGTTCCCTACTCTGTTGTGGCTGGGGTCCTTCCTCTTTACCAAGCCACTGCTCTATGACGCTTAACATTTCGATAAAAGATTCATTTTTCGTCGCCAGTCACAAGTCTATCCAAAAAAGGTGAAACAAGTTGGCGAGAATGGAGAGAAGAGCAGATGTCAACTCGGTATTTGAGGTTGTTTTCAGACAATTCATGAGGCACCCATTAACCAAGTTGTTGAAGATGACGATGAACAGTTGTATGGTTTGAACTGAGAACCACTGCCAATTCCTCAACTGATAAAGCAGGATTTTCTTCAAGGGCTGCTTCAAGCTTTTCATCAAACTCAACTGGACGTCCGGTTCGATCTTCATCTTCAAGCTTGAAATCTCCACCTCTGAATTTTGCAAACCATCTTCTGCAAGTTCTTTCATTCACACATTCCTCTCCATAAACTGGGTGAATGTTTCTAGCCGCTTCGGCTGCTGAGTTTCCTTTCTTGAGCACATAAAGCATTATGTGCCTCAAATGATTCTTGGGTACTTCCATGTTAGCAGGGTTTTAATCAAACAAAATTTTATTTTATTGTTCTCTGAAATAAAATTTGATCAGTTTAAATGCATCTAAACATAGAAATAATGTTCAGCTCCATTAGACATTAAAAATACTCTTTACATTTCGTTCATTTTAACAAAAAGTTATAATTCGGACAGAACTTATGGGATGACCTAATAGAAATGGGAATAGCAATAACTGAACCGGTAGACAATAATTTCATTCTAAAAACAAGGGCGATTTCTAATCACCCTCCTAAATATAATCTTTATATTAATAAGAAAAAATAATTATGTAGAACTACTTTTTAGTACTAAGGAGTTATTTTATCGTTATTATAACCATGTTCGATCCAACGGGGGACTACCTACCCAATCAGGACGTATCCTTCAGGTATTTATTGTATATTTTGCCATTAATAAGTAATTAATTAATTACTATTAATTAGTAATTGAACATATTTATCTAATAATCATAGATATAATACTTTTACGCCTAACAAACTCATCGACAATTAAATTACCGGAGTCTAACGTGTTTAACCGTGAACAGATTTTTGTAAAGTAAAAGAAATCAATAAAAGTATTTATCCTAACTTGACTTTCGGTGTATCTGGAAAATATGACGTTGGAAGATAAGACGTTTGTATTTTTATTTCTCTATTAAACATTTGAAGTATTATTTAAATAGTTTATATGGGAACGTACGCAGGGATTCCTTTTTTACAGCAGCTCGACCAATGAAAGTTTTGGTGTTCTTTTATTATTCTCGTTATTTATATATAGAAATGCGCGTACCACTCAATAATCATAATTCGCCTTAATTAATAATTCGAAAATGTTATTTTGAATTAAACAATATTCATGGAGAGCTCGACAAGAAATTGCAAATATTTTAACTGCAGATTAGAGAAGCATTACGCAAAATCATTTTTCAGGTACATTGCACGAATTATTTACATTATTTACATTGTTCTGACTTTCGTCCTCATCTCTATTGCCATATTCACGTCGTTTCGGCGTTTATACCCTCCGGCTTTCTTCAGGAGATTAGAATTTCGAACTGAACCCTTTTTTCCGTCCACCGGGGTAGATTGTTCTAGTACAACGTGCCATGCCTCTTCAGGATGTCTCAGTTATCTCTCCTTTAAATCAACTCTCCAAGTTTTGTTCACCACTGCAGTAGTCAAGTATTGAACTCACAACTCTTGGGGACAAATCACTGGAGGCAGTATGGCAATAAAATGAGTACAATTCTCTAAACAATGTAAATAATTACAATAGCTCATCTCGGAAATTTCAAGAATTTGTCACTTATCTTAAAGACCACAGTATCGGTACAAAATGTCACAGAATTGGTGAACACAAACAGATAGTAGGCAGTATATTGGTAGACTGACTCAGCAGGTTAGTGTTAGCTGCGTGTCTTTTGTGAGCGCGCATTTTCGTTGAACGGTACAATCGCACTGATTACAATCCGGGAAATTTTCGATACTGCCTCATCTGTATATGAAGGTATGTAACGGTTAATATTAGATGCGCTAATGTGCAAGCAGATGCTGCACTGAAAATCAACAGAGTTAGAGTGAAATTAACTCCTAAACTAAGATAGTTGACGATGTAGAATTATAAACGGAACTTTGAATGGAACGGTCAAAGTAATTGCTGGTAGGAATGAAAGTCTCCCATCTGGAAGAAAACTAGAATTAGCTTCCTCGCACAAAATACCACACCTTCAGGCTGGAATTAACAAAAGCGGGCAGGGATTAGCTCCTGATAACTCCAATATGGTTAGCGTCACTATTCAAGGTCTACTGAGCATGAAGATGGCAATTCAGAGTTAAAAGATAAAGAATAGTAATAACTTCCTGATTAAGGAGCTGGTAATAACTTAGGCTCTCAAGATGCTGGGAAGAATTTGGGGTGGATATTACGGCAAACTGTAATTGTACTTGTGGATAGATGTAATTGTACTTGTGAAGCTAGGGAAATAAATCCCAGTTTAATGACACCCAGTCATATGTGAATGTAATCCTGTATGCTTCATTAATATATAAGCAGACCCATATATATATATATATATATATATATATATATATATATATATATATATATATATATATATATATATATATATATATATATATAAACAGTAAATAACCTCATAGGCGTATATAGACGGTAATATATACGCTAGGGTTCAAATGTTTGGGGCAACACCTGCTAATTTTAAAATTAGCTCCAAATTTAGTTGCTTTGTTGGTTGAAAGAATAGAGAATTATCATACATGGTTAAAAATAAGTGTGACATGATTTTTCATTAGAAATTTTATCATGACAAAAAAACATTTTGATTAAATTTTGCTCTCGTCAATATATCCCCCTTTAGCATTGATTACTGCAGCACAATTTTTTGTTATTCGTTGCAAAAGTTCCTCAAAAAGTTAAATAGTTGATTTCATTCTTTTTTCAATGAATCTAAGGGATCTTTTTAATTTTTTTTCCACTTTTCTCTCAAGTTCATCCCATGCTATTTCTGAGGTTGGCCTTTTACAAGAAGATATATATAAATACACACACACACACACACACACACACACACATATATATATATATATATATATGTATACAAACACACACACACATATATATATATATATATATATATATATATATATATGTATGTATGTTGTGAGACCGATACTTTCCTACATCATGGACTCTCCCAGTACTATATTATTATGTGAATGGTAGTATCATGGGAGTAATACCAGTAATGGTGCTCTGCTGTCGAACTCTCTGTTTAGCAGAGAGGAACTCGGACGAGGTTTGTCGCAGGGCAAAGTTTCGTCCGGGGAGGTAGACAGTCCCTAAACTCGTCTATACGAGTTATAAGTGGGCATATTTTTGGCCGAGTCTACGGGCTCGGTAAGCCCACGTTAAACCGGCCTTGTGCCACATTATACCCGTATAGGGGGGTTGTTAAATATCGTAGCAACAATAATGCGCAGCCGCGTACGATACCAATATCGGACACCACTGGATACTAAGCTCAGCTTACTCTTACACTATTCTTTGTTATTTTTCTGTTTAATATATCTTTCTTACCTCTAACCCGTGTTCCGTGTTTTCCTTCCGTGGCCCCTACTTCGGGTCCACATCAATATATATATATATATATATATATATATATATATATATATATATGTATTAAGCTAATGAATGAGAAATTGGAAAAATTCTACATAACGCGTTTCACCTTCTAGATGGACTTCAGATTAAATTAATGTTTTTACTGATAGCATTGTACACACGTTTAAGTGACACGAGTAGATAGAAATGTGCTATAATTTTGTATCGCTGTCGATAAGAAACGCTGAATTTTTTAAATTTATGCTTCAAATTTTATCAGAGATGTCGGTACACACAGTTGTGTTGATCCAACTCAGTTCGCACAAGCTTTTGTTTTATCCTTTGTTTCTTCAGTATCCCGCATTGTGAAAACGGAAGTTCCGACGAGAAAAGTGAAGTATCTGTCTATATTTCATAGATGAGGTATTATATACACTATTTACATTATTCGGACTATTGTCCTCATCTTTTTTGCTATATTTATCACAACGTTTCGGCCGTTGTACGCTCCGGCCGTTGTACGCTACGGCCGTCTTCAGGTGGTTGGAATATCGAACTGAACCCTTTATTTCACTATATCCACGTGCCATGTCAAATGGATGTCAGTTATCAGTTATCTCCCGTTAATTCACCTCTCTAAGTTCTCCACTGCCTTAACCAGGAATTGAACTCTGAAGTCTTTGGGTCCTGTCACTGGATCTAACCAACACCTTTATCCACTGTGCCATGTGTCCTTAATAGCGCAGTGGATAAAGTCGCATATTAAATCATTTTTTTGATTTGTATAATGTACATATGTACACCTGCATTTATACCTTGTATTAATAAACGAACTCTATTACTCACTTCTCTTGGATAAAAATACACAAATCTACTTTCTATGGGTGCATCCATTTTTTTGCATCGTATTGTGCTCGTATATATATATATATATATATATATATATATATATATATATATATACGAACGCGGTTCTCTGATACTACAATAACATGCCACCATCCGTTACTCCAGCGAGTTTGTTAAATTCAGTTGCGGGCAAAAACCTTAAGAAAAGGTATCAATGAATCCCTTTTCCCCACACCGCTATGAATAAACAGCGGGGCACACTGGAACCTGTCGACTTGAGAGACAACTGGTCTGGGAGACAGATAAGTTTGTTTCAAAACTTGAGGTGGGTGATTTGGAGACTTTGGGGTACATTACGTACATTAAGTTTTATGTATTCGACTTTTCATAAAATTAGTCAGTTCTGCACAAGCTTTCAGAACTGTTGAAACTTGACTAATGCATGGAATAATAATGCAACACAAAATGTACTTAGAACAAAATGTACTTAGAACAAAATGTATTGAAACAAGAAAGTGTACACAATATTTACATATAGTCTTTTGTATATTCCTGTGAAGACCGTTCCTGAAGAATGTGTTGACTAAGTCGCAGTCGGGCAGAGTCTCTAGTTGAATCTCTTGATTCGCCCCTCTGTTTTCCCGGTACCAACCATATTTATATAGTCAGTACTCCACTATGCAAATTAGGTGGATCCTACCACAACAATAACTAAAAGGAAATCATATGTACGTGTAGTCTGGCTGTTCTGTTCTGCTCTGCCATTATATGTGGGAGAGTCTAGTATACACACGCACACTTACACACACACACACATATATATATATATATATATATATATATATGTGTGTGTGTGTGTGTGTGTGTGCGTGTATGTGTGTGTGTCTTTGTGTGCGTGTCTGTGTCTGTATGTGTGTGTGTCTTTGTGTGCGTGTCTGTGTCTCTATCTGTGTGTGTGTCTCTATCTGTGTGTGAGTGTGTAGAAAGAGAGAAAGAGTGAGAAGAGAGATATTTCGTTTCACACAGTTGAATGATATCATGAATTATACTTTAAGTCTTTCATTATTAGTTTCGCTTTATTCGTATTACCGTAGATTTTACAAGACAGATATTGTAATTGCAGCAAATGTAAGGGGAGTTTAATTTAAGATATTTTCAAAAAAGTTCAGACTCATTGTCGAAATAACATTCTTCATATTTACACGAAAATTCAGTTAGGCTTGCACAAGCACAGACGCATACAGCCACACATGCATAGGCGTATCAACACAGTCGTGCAGACAGTTGCACAAAGATCGATACATAAATAACAAAAAAAAAAAGAAAGAAAGAAAAATCATTTTCTCTATCGAATGATTCACGACACCCGACCCTTCCTTCATTTGGGAGGAATCACTGATTGAAACTCTCTTTGCTCGGCTACCTTTTATATTATGCAAACTTAATAATGTAAGTAATAAATGGTTCAAGTTTTTGATTTTTTTTCATTATTTTTGAAGTTTGCTTCTATTTTTCCCGCTTGAATCAGATTAGTGTTTGATTAGAAAGGGAATAGATTCAACCATTAAAAATCAACATGGCTAATATTTTTCTCTTCTTTTCAGTATTACTGGCATTTGTTAAAATACTCATTAGTTAAATTAATATGATTAGTATTAAGTAGAATACTTGCTTTTAATATATCTCTGTATCTCTGAGATGAGGTATTATGATTACTTCCATTATTTACATTATTTGAAATGTTATCCTCATCTTCATAGGCCATATTCACAACGTTTCGGTCGTTGTACGCTCCGGACTTCCTCATGTGATTGGAATTTCGAGCTGAACCCTTTATTTCATCCACCGCGGTAGATTTTTCTAGTTCCACATGTCATGTCTCTTCCGGATGTCTGAGTTATTTCCATTTAACTCAACTGTACAGATTGTTTCACCACTGCTGTAGCCTGGTATTGAACTCACTTCCTTTTAATATTAATAGAATTAGATAAATAATAAGTAGTTATATTAGCCCGATTATCATTAGTGATAATAATGAATAGTTACAGCATTCTTCAGAACGTAGGCGATAATGGCTCTCCACAATTTCCTACATTTGAAGTAGGTTATTCACCGTCTCCCTCCGTTCCTCTAGCATTCACAGCATTCAATATACCCCCCCCCCCAGAATATCAAATTTTGTAAGCCTTCTATTCTATTCATATGTCCAATAAATGCAATCTGTCTCTTTCTGACCTGATGCATAATAAGGCAGTTTGTTTTTCCACTTGTTTTAGAAAATCAGCATTGCACTCGTTGTGAAAGCCGGGGTCATATATGATAAGTAATAACACCACAAATTAGATTCAGAAGTTTTATCAGATTTTAAGCATTTAGTGTTAAATATCATCTGAAAAAAACGAAATACATAATTTCAGCATGTTTTTGTTTACAAACTGATTCGAGATTTTACTGTTTCAAGAATAAATCCAAAGAAAGTTGATCTTTTGCAGTAGATACATTGAATGGAAAATATATTCAAACTAGAATTAAATTATGAATCACCACAAATCACTGCAATTTTTACTGTATTCTATCAGTAAAAACTTGTAAAAGATTTCCAAAAAGGCTAGTCAATGAATACGATTCGTTCGATCATTTGTTAGATCATAATTAATAAAAACAAACATTAGATAAAAGTGTATATATAACACCATAATACTGATGTTTCTTATACTTTGGCTTTTGGAAGACAAATCACGCTATGTCAATACACCTTCGGATTTCGGTGTCACTTATTCCGTTCTCTTTGAAAACAATTCCTCATATATTTATATTTATGTACTTGTTTGGTTTTGGTATCGTCAATTCGTCGTTCGAATCCACATTCTGACAAACTCTTATTCGATCTCCTTACAATCCATAATTAGTCCTTTCTTCTGATTTTCATTTACTCCATTCTTTCGCACTTCCTGCAGTATTCTTTGTTAAATAATTACGAGTAAACTAATATTATTAACGTTAATTTTAAAAGTAATAGTTTTCTTATACTTATGATATTAAAATATTTATTAGAAATATTAGTTTCATTAGTATTAGTTATAATTTTCGGATTACTATTACAAATATTACTTCAAATATAAAATTACTAATATTAGTATATGTAGCCTTGTTTGTAATAATAATTATTAGTATCAGCATTATTTATAATAATGAGGAGGATTAGTAGTAGTTGTTACCTATATAATTCTGCTTCATGCCTTAACACTTTACACCATGCCAATAGTTCATGAATAATGGATTATTCTATTTTAATTCCGAGGAAAGACGGAAAAGTTATATCAGAGACGGTGTTTGGTTTCTGTGAAATAAATAAATAAAGAAAGAAAGAAAGAAAGAAAGAAAGTGTTGTAACCTAGAAAGTGTTACTTTATGAGGAATAACCAAAACGGAGATTGGAAATGAAATGGTAATCTTTATAACATCAACAAAATACAATACTCGCCAGCGGCATGAAGTAGGTAAACAACTGCTAGTGTTGGACTACATAGACAACATATTTCCCCCATTTACAATAGTGTCCAACGTATTTATGAGGATTAGGACATACCCATTATTCTTCATAGGTACGGTATATATCAGAAAGAATGAAAGAAAGAAAGAATGAAAGAAAGAAAGAATGAAAGTAAGAAAAATGAAGGAAAGAATGAAAGAAAGAAAGAAAAAAGAAAGAAAGAAAGAATGAAAGAAAGGAAGAAATAATGAAGGAAAGAATGAATGAAAGAAAGAAAGAATTAAAGAAAGAATGAAAGAAAAAAGAAAGAAAGAAAAAAGAAAAATGAAAGAAAGAATGATAGAATGAAAGAAAGAAAGAATGAAAGAAAAAAAAAGAAAGAATGAAGAAAGGATGAAAGAAAGAAAGAAAGAAAGAAAAAATAAAGAATGAAAGAAAGGAATAAATAAAGAAGGAAAGAATGAATGAAAGAAAGAAAAAAGAAAGAAAGAAAAAAGAAGAAAGAAAAATAAAGGAAAGAAAGACTGAAAGAAAGAAAAAGAAAGAAAGAAAGAATGAATAAAAGAAAGAAAGAAAGAAAGAAAGAAAGAAAAAATTAAGAAAGAAAAAAGAATGAAAGAGAGAAAGAAAAAATGAAAGAAGGAAATAAAGAAAGACGATAACACAGTCATATGTTTAATATTTGCTTCAGTGAAATGAAAAAATCTTGCCAGTTTGAAATATTTGTATTTGTACTCTCCTACGTCTTTATAATAATGACATGCAGTCACAAATGATTGTCATAAAAGCCACATTTCGTTAAAATTGTTAAGCTCAGATATTAAATGAGACAATAAGATATTTTGTATTCGTGTAACTCGTAATGTCCTTATTTATTCATTAATAAATATCAAAGAGATCACAAAATTGAAATATTAAAACCGTAAAATTTTCACGAGTACTACAATCATTAATTATTATGAGAGGATATATTAATTAATAAAAGTATTCATCATCATCATCATCATCATCATCGCCTAGGTCTATTTTATCATTAAAACGAACAGCTGAATATTGAATACAAATGTGACAGAGGGTACCACTTAGATGCTTACTCGATCACTACGATATTAACTTCATCAAATCAGCGTCAACATTTTTCTATCCTACATATCCTCCTAACAAGACCCTCTTACTTTCTCCATTTACACTCCCGACTCATTAACCCTTTACCTTGAATAACTCCTAGGGCCATTATATGGTGATCAACAGAATAAGAAAATCTAGCTGAAGAGTTTACGTCAATGCAGGGAAAGGAAAAACAGAATTATTGCTTAGAGCCACAAATGATAAGGATCTGTAGAGAGCTATGTCCCGAGAAGACTTGAAAAGATACGGCACATAAAAGGAGAAATAATTATTCGGTTGAATTATTGAAGTTATATTATAGCATCATCAAAGCATTTGTTGAAAAAGTGGTTTCTTTTTTTCTAATTAACATTATTTTCTTTCAAATGAACGGTTGACTAGAATGCCCATCCATATTATCTGTACTTCAGTTGTTATTAATAATTAAACATTAGTTTCGGAATTCTGTCTTAACGGGTGTAATTTGTACCCTTTCATTTTCTTTTCTTTAGATCTAAAAGTATCTACATACAAAATATTACTGTCTTTCTCCTCCACTCTCTCTCTATATCTATCTATCTATCAATCAATCAATATATATATATATATATATATATATATATATATATATATATATATATATAATGTTACTTATCAGCAGTAATTTATGGCATCTTTTTTTGCATTTTCTTTATGCATTTTCAATTATGTATAAAAGTGTTTATGAACGCTTTTGATACCATTTTTTTCTTGACTGAAGCATAGAGTGAAATTAAATCACCAAGGGGAAAAAAAAGGCGAGATTTAATGAAAATCGCATTTTTATTTCAACAGCCATTGTCTGCTTTCCGTGAGTGCGCATGCGTTCATCAGTCCATGCCGATTTCTGGTGTACGATCGCTTATATAGCATGGGAGAGGTGGTGGTGTTGAACACGCCAGTAATATAATATTAAGTATCATTAAATTAAATTAATACGCATTAAATTACATAAGGGAACAAAAGAAATGATAGAGTCGGATATGAATATAAAATCAAAAATATGTAAGACTATTTAAATTAAATTTATTCGAAGAGATAGTTACTTCCAATCGTGACCAATCGAATAGATCATGTTTGTATCTTTAGCGTTTCAAGTTATTTCTGATGCGTTTTAGACGATAATTACTGAAAATAATGGCTGTTTGGCTGTATATCAAAGAATAATGAACTCTTTACTTTGGTTCTCACACCCCATCGCTTCTATACCTTAAGTACTTTAGCTTAGTATGCAGTGGGAGAACAATTTTTATTTATTTAATTATTATTTATTTAAAGCGCAGTCTATATAACCTGTCTCTTTTTTTCTTATGTAATTGCCATAGTTAAGTCGTCTTCTTTATAAATATTTTGCTAACGACAAGTATTTGATAAATGTGGAAGTCAGTTCTATCTATAGTTCATCTAATTTTCGTCACCATTGCTAAATCAAGGAATAATGCTGTTCAGAATATGGAAGCGCAATGTTGCTAAATTATATTTTAAACCCGAGAAACGATGTAAGTTCTATGTTGTTGTGAAAACATAACTGTTTATTCGCAATAACAAGTCATGATCAGTAAACATGAAGATAGATTTTATATAATGTCATCTTAATGTTTAGCATAACATCTTCATCAAGTTAACGAAAACAATAAAATTATGGTTACTCGGTGCTTCCATCTATCCCTCTTGATTTTACAAGATATTGTGAGTGTCAAATTTCTTGATTATGTATTCTAGATTATGCATTCTAGAAATTTCAACTGTATCTTTCTAAATCTAAGTATAAATGTTCATTTTGCATCCATTTAACTTGTTGATAACACGTCCCATCCATGGTATTCTCAGTAGCCTTCTGTAGAACCCTATCTCTGTTACCCCAAATCATTTATTAATAATTGTGGAAATTATCCAGCATTCACTATCGTATAGATGGATTGGTATTATATAAGTGTCCAGTAGTTTTTGTTTCTAACAAAATTTTTCTCTTTCTTATACTTTGTTTATTTTTTAAGGCACTTTTCTCTATTCCAATGCGTCCTCGGCTTTCGGTGTCACATTATCCGTCTTCTGTTACAACACTTTCCAAGTATTTAATCCTATTTACTCACTTGATTTTGACATCTCCAATTCTTAGTGTGAACATCAAATACTTTCATTCAGTGTGAACATCGAAAAACACAAAAGAGAGCTGAATGAACATCTGTGAAAACAGCGACAGACCTGTCATTAAAGCATGAAAAATAATATAAAAAACTTCATAATATTTTTTAAAGAAAGGTTCACTCTGTACAAAGCTCGGGGCCAATCGAGATAGAGGGTTACGTTAAGTGGCAGTTTATATGGATACGAGCGGAAGATAACGGTTAACTCTTGACATGAACTGGTTAAGATTATAGTGCTCGGGGAAACATTCTCTTGGGAGTCGGCTCCAAAGAACAGTGGTTTGCACGAAGAAGCTGTTTGAGTGGAACTTACTTCTCGCTGATGGAATGCGGTGAGAATGTGGGTGGTTTGATACTATATAAATGGCATGGTGGGGGTCCTAGTCGTGAAGGTTAGACTTAGTGGAAGAAAGAAATGGAATTCGTCCGAGCACTTTCCATTGTAGTAGCGAGCATTGTAGAGCAGTGAGAGACTCGCCACACCCAGCTTGTGTGAGAGAGACGCTTTTGAACTCTATAAAGATTGTAAAGTAGGCAGCTCCAGCCCAAATATGACAAGAGTACTCCATTTGTTTTGTTTTTTTGGCGTGATATGTCTCTTATAAAGATAGAGGATAGTATACGCAGTCAGGTACATACTGGAGTTGTCCAAGGAGCCGGCCATTTTACCTGCATCCAAGACAATATTAAACAGAAGTAAAATTTCAATATTGACATCTGGTTTAGATCTAACTAAACACGATACAGATTGTGTAAAATAATTCGGACAAAACTGATTAAAGTTAATGTACTGTGGAATCGAATCATTTAGATAATCCGTTTATGAATTCATTATGCAAAAATATTCCATATATTATCTATCAAAACTTCAGTTGGCAAAATTCCAGTAAAAGAATGTTATAAATAGTAGTATATATTATACTCTTGCACACCTTGGAAATCAACATTTAAATTAGTGACTGATTTCATGAAAGCCAATAAGGTAGATAAAGAAGATATTAAATATATACACCGCAAGAAAGACTAAAATGCCACTAAAGCACAAGGGGTTACTGGGACTGAAAGAGAGGAGAAAGTACTATAAAATAACAGGATTCGGGAAGACAGAAGATGGCGACTGAATTGCATTGAAATTTATAAAGTCTGTAAGTGGAAAGAGAGCCAGGAAACGTAAGGAAGTTCCGCAGTCGGGAAGTGCGAGAAAAGAAACTAATAGGATAGAACATACGTTTGCACCAAACTAGTTCAACTGCAAAACATTGAGTGATTGTTGACAATCGAGTAGACTTACTTTCAGGCAGTCGGGCCAGCAAAGATGAAACTTCTTCAAGATATTCGATATGTAAAGACAGAGAGAAGTTATGTTATGACACTGGGAAAGTGACTGATATCAAGATGGCTGGTCAGAATCAATTATATTACTGTTAAATCCACTTTTTTGGAATTTATCAAAAGATCTCGATATATATACTAGGGGCACAAGACCAGATATGGCAGCAATATTTAATGCAAGGACAAAGGGTATATTTAGAAATTTGCACTATGGATTCTGACCAGGAACATTATCCCTCACGAACCAACTTTCAAAGAAGCAAAATTACTTAAATAAACTCCCTTAACTTAATTTCAGTTAGCCCAAGAAGACGCAAAGTTTTCCTCGCGTGTAGGTTATCAACAGCTCTGCCGTCGGAAGCTGGTATACTTTCTCTATGGTGATTAAATGAAATCAGTTTTATTTGGGATGTTTTAGAAGTTACAAGCTCTTCCATAATCACTGATTGAGCACCTCCGCGTGGTATAATGGCTAGCAAGCTTGTTTCGCTAGAACAATTGCGACTGTGTAGTCAGTTCGATCCTCATTGGGTTCCCTATCATTTCGGACTTGTGCCTCATCTAAGCAACATTTAGAAAATCTCCATATCCACTCATTGACGGTAGTTTTCAAGGACAGCTCGCAGTTTTTCCGTTGTCGGAACTGAGACAAGATTAAATAGTTGTGTCATCAGTATAAATAACTATTTGCGAACTGATGATATCGGGAAGGATGAAAATAATAATTAAAAGAGGATAATAAACAACATATATCCAATGATAGAGGCCGGAGGGACTCCTGCATTAATGCGAAATGAACTAGAAGCGTGTCCGTTCAACACGAATTTCAATAGACGAATTGTTAAAGATCTAATTAAGCCAAATAATCGTTCAGATACACCGTAGCCCTTTAGCTTGTGGAGAACGCCTTCGAGTTATCTAAAGCTAAAGTCTGAGGTTCGTGGTTTATATCTAAAGACAGATAGAACAATTTATAAAAACCGGTAACACATCGGTGATAGAACTGTAGAAACGAAAGCGATATTGTTTATTATAGAGGGAGACGTGTGAAGTAAGATGCTTAACCAAATCGGCGTTGATTAGAGCGTCTAGCAATTTGCCAAAAAGAGTATAAGATTAATATAGTGATAATTCGAGGGGTTAGAAGCTTCACGAGAATTCTTAAGCACTGGAAATACAGAGGAGGATTTCCAACAAGAAGGAAAGCAAACAGGCAGCGAGAAATTTATTATTATGGAGTTTGGAGAGAACAGGAGCCAGTTAAGAAGCACATTTCTTTAGGACAATTGCAAGGATACGATCGAATCTACAAACCTTGTGGCAATTTATTTTAGATATGATAGCAGAAAACATGAACGTACATATGTGTATCAGATACCAAATATTTAATATGCTTATACACTAAGTTGAGGCACAAGCTATATTAAATTAGATGAATGTGATATTAAATAATTAAGAATGGATGTATTTGTAATTACCTATTACTGTGCTTTTAGAACACCGCTATGGCATTTTGACTTATTTCAAACAAAGTGATATTGAAATTCGGTTTAAACTGCTTTAAAATTGTGCTTCTACTATATTTAAACGTCTTTTACACTTTGATGTTTTTAGAATTACAGTGTTATCTACAAGGATATTTTTTTATAGAAGCGGGGAGTTGTGCACGTGTTTTAAGTGTTGAGTTTTTCTTGATGGAACTTGGTTGCCGATTGTATATGTTTCAATTTTTTTGGTTCATTACCAGAATATACGCATATAAAAGTTTTCTTGAGTACACACTAAGACCGATAGAGCAAATAAATACTGTTTAATATAAACAGACAGCCTAATCAAATAAAAGTATCCACTATAAGTAACGTTGAATTAATAAAAAAAATATGTTGGATTAAGAAATAAAAAACATTAATCATTTACACAAAACATTAATCATATATATATATATATATATAAGACTAGCGACGACAGTCTGTTTCATGATTATAAGCAATCGTCAGGCTTAACGTGTTGGGTGTTGACAGCAGAGCCTTCATTTATATTTACATACGCTCTACACCTGATATTGAGCGCGCGTGCGCACACACGCACACACGCACACACACACATATATATATATATATATATATATATATATATATATATATATATATATATATATATATATATATATATATATAGTCAACGCCCGCACAGTCCACCCTGGTTTATGCTACTCACATTTTGTTACTGAGATTTAACCTAATGTGAGTATATATATATATATATATATATATATATATATATATATATATATATATATATATATATATGTAAATGCAGGAGCGATGAACATTCTCAGTCAGGGTGAAGGCAGATCATTCTGTAGAAGAGAAACTAAATATAAAACCAAATGGGTAAATAGAACTCATGAGCTAGTTTAATGTTCATCAATCTAGGATAAGGAAACTGATATAAAACAAAACATTCGGAGTCATTCCAGTGCCTAATAAAATGGGGTATAAAATAAGTCTTATGTGTAAAAACAGTTTTATTTGTATGTTATTGTGCCCTTTGGGAGATTACATTTCTAACAACATCAAGAACAATTACAATAATAATAATAATAATAATAATAATAATGATAATAATAATAATAATATGTATTAATGGTAAGATGCTATTTCATTTATCATTTCCTTTAAGCTGATCTATATTCTTCTCTCGTGATATCAATTAAAATGCCAATTTTCGCCACAATTTTGCTTTATACATACATACATACATACATACATACACACACATATATACATATAAATATGAAAAGTGTGTGTATATAAATATAAATATATATGTGTGTAATGTAAGCAAATATGTGGATGTAGATCCGACGGTATGAAGAAAAATATGGAAAAGACAAAACAAAATCCGAATATGCAAGTTTACTGTTTTAATGTTGTTTTACTGACAGTAATATGTGTGTAATATATTGTATATATGTATATATATATATATATATATGTATATATATATATATATATATATATATATATATATATATATATATATATGTAATATATATGTGTAATATATTGTATATATATATATATATATATATATATATATGTGATATATTGTATACATATATTCTGTATATATATATATATGTATTATATTGTATATATATATATATGTGTGTGTGTGTGTGTAATATATTGTATATATATTATTATTAGGTATATTATATTAGTTTGTCTGACGATCGCAATAGCGTGAAAGCCAGATTACATACTCACATGAATTCAACCAAATATATATATATATATATATATATATATATATATATATATATATATATATATATATATATATCCATTCCAAGTGAGGCGATAATGCCAGAGCTTACTGGGAGTGGAAAAAGAATGTTTTGACTTGCAATAATATATTAGAAGTACAGATTTCAGGAAGATATTTCAATCAACGTTGCATTTAAATTTGTGGAGATTTTACGAAGCAGATGAGAAAAAAATAGAAGATGCTAAGTGATGCAATTTAATGTCTAATAAATATTACTTGAAAATATCGCTTTCGAATGTTGGTAAAATATGTCTGTCCACCGTTTTTTCCAAACATCTTCTTTTCTAAAGTATATACCTCTTTCCAAAACCAACATAAATGACGGTATTTTTTTTAAATTGAAAGAAGACGGTCAGTTCAAAACCGTCTGTTATAAAAAAATATGTATAGATACACAAATCAAATTCTCACAATTAAATAAAATAACTAATAATCACATTTAACAATGAAAAATCAACAACAATAAAATCTTTGATACTCTTTCGTTTATTAGACATTAAAAGATATCATTTAGCAACATTCATCGTTCATTTTGATTTTCAGTTAGCCAGATGCATATTCATGAGTGTTCAAAAGTTTTAAAACATTTTAAACACTAACGGGATTTTTTTACTTTAATTTATATTTGTTGCAAAATAAAATCTTTACACTTGCCTTGATAAAGTCCATCAGGGGA
>OZ038477.1:16285225-16290225 GCA_964036315.1 Acanthosepion esculentum
CTGTTCTTTGCATATTTTCATGAGTACCGAAGGCTTTCCATTTCTTAATTATGTACCCAACAGTGCTCACGGGTATACATAGGTCTTTAGAAATCTTACGATAGCTTTTCTTTTTCTTTATGTGCAGAAACAATTCGATCTTTAAGATCTTTCGACAGCTCTCTTTGCTTTGGCATCCTGCAGGACTGTTAGTGCGACGTCTTGGGATGAATTGACCATCAAGATAGCTAACACCTTTAAGTGATGCATGTCCTAGACTATTCCATAAAATTCTAACACATTCGAGCATGAAATATACTCAAAACATTAATTTTAAACATAATTTTGGAACTGTCCAAATACTTTTTTCACTACCTGTTTTAATAATTTGCATATAAAATATATATACGTGTCAAATAATTTATTTTTGCTGTTTAATTGCATTTATAATTGTTTTAGGAATATATTGTGAGCTTTAGACAATGCTTTTCTTTCAATATATGATTCTAAATCCATTTTTTACTGTCCAAATACTTGTTTCACCTCACTGAAAGTATATATGTATGTAAAGTTAAAAAGGAAGACCCTACCAATACTGGAAAGAGTTATAACAGTTACTGAACTTAAGAAAACTATTCTGCTGCGTGAATTTATGGAAACTGGCGCATTCCGATCAATAAGAGCGGCGTAATGTATATAATACGCGCTGTATTTGTGATGATGTGCTCACATTATCCTACGACAATACGTTTCTTCAGCGTGTTTGAAAAAAATGATTCAAAATTTTATTTGAATTGATACATTTTATAAGAACCACAAACAACATAATCTATATCTATAAAAGGCAGGATGTGTGTGTGTGTAACGAATGCACGGCCGCAATTTCCGTCGGATTTGCACCAGGATTTACATGCACATGCTCCAATGTAGTGATAATGCCAAGACCGACTTTGCATTTCCCAACTCCCATCGATAGTGGAAATAATCGATATTTTCATGCTTCTACGGTAGTTTTCATGTAGTTTTACGGCCATTTTCTACTGGCCAGAGTGAGAGCCTATAGCTGGCTGCCACGAATAGGCAGGAAGATTCTATTGGCCAGCGTGAGAGCCAACAGCTGACTGACACGAATGCAAAAAAAAAAAATCGATAGCTGCATTCGTCACAAGTGGGAAAAATTTAAATCTGCACGGCACTTTAGTCCAATTGGCTCATTCGCTTGCTTAAACTCAACGTTGATTGTGATTCCGCAGAACTGGGTTGGGTGTGAAAAAGGATTTGTTGTTAGCATTCTGCTTTCATTCGGTTTTTCTAGTTACGACTCCTTTTTTAAAGCTGACCGTTTTGTGTTTATTTTGTTTAGTTTTTTTTTGTAACAGATGTAATGTTTAGTATCGAGCTTAGAAAAAAAATTTGTAGTGTGAGATAGGCAAGAAGTAAGGTCTGTAGCAACATCATCACGGCAAAAGTTACTCCTTTAAAGGCAAGGAAGGGCAAACATATTTTAAGTCAAATGATAGCAATTGCTGTATGAGTCGTACGATTTTTGAATCAAGCACGGGCAGCGCCGGGCCATGCTGCTAGTATATATATAAACTATAAACTACATAATAATCCTCTTTAGGCAACTAGCATAGATCAACAATTCCTTAGCATAATTATTAGTTTAAGTTTGTTTTTAAAGGTCCCTATATAATGTGCGGTGTACGTGTGGAACGCAGTGTAATTGTATGATAGAGGTATAGTTGGGAACATGGTATAGTTTGGACAGTAGTATCGTAAGGAAGGTTTTATATGGATGGGCGAATTAAAGTAGTAAATAAATGACATATTGAGAAGCGAGGTATGTTTTGACAGAGGACGGTAAGTGCGACGCTGAGACCCGAAAACATATTGGGATGACCAAAGACGCATTCCAAATGCTAGGCAGAGTATTACGAGGCAGGGGGATTTCTTTGGTAATAAAGAAAAGGGTACTGAGAAGCTACGTGATATATGTCCTTTTTTACGGCAGCGAATGTTGGACGGTCTTCTCAAAGATGAAGAAGAAAGACGGAGTTGCGGTTCTACGAAGGATACTGAGGATATCATGGACCGAGCGTGTGAGCAACGATGAGGATTTGTAGAAGATGCAAACAAGGAGAAAGCTTATACTTAAAACCAGGAAGAGGCAGCTGAAATTACTGGGACACGTAATAAGAAAAAGGGCTTGGAGAATCTGATACTCACAGGTTGAATAGAGGGAAAGAGAGACAAGGGAAAGCAACTCATATCATACATAGCGGGCTTAAGCAAGTGGATGACAGAACATGGCCTGGAGGAATTAGCAAAGTTACAAAACCTATTCAGAGCTACAAGGGATAAGGGGAAGTGGAGAGCCATGATCGCCTACCTCCTGAAGGGACACGGTACATAAAAAGAAAGAATAGTGTGCAGTAAAAGATATGACTCGGGTAAAAGATATTGTGGGAAAATATGTAATTTTTTAAATTATTTCATAATAATGCCACTTCGATATAATGGGTTACTTGGAGTGAAAGAGCATGCGAAAACATTGGTGAGGAGAAAGGACATGTAAAGAATAGGATACAGGAATATATAAAATGGCGATTGTATCTAATTAGTTCAACAGAAAAACTGTGAGACCTAGTTGCCAATCTAGTAGAACTTTCGAAATTACTTGAACAAGAACAGAAGAAAGCACGATCTTTGGGCAGGTTATCCACAAATCTGAATCCGTTGTTAAACGTCTTATTTGAAAATTATAAACTTCTAATAAAAATTTAAACATGATTGAATATGACAAAACTTTCTTCTATGGATTCTTTGGTTTGTTTGTTTTGTTTTGTTTTACGGCACATCAACATTAACCGGTCATTTAATGCCGACAACTTTTTTTTTCCTGATAATACTTTTGTCTTGTCAAAAATCTATTTCTATTAATATGCGTTTTCCTCAAAAAGTTATATCTGGTAATATTTTTTCAAAAACGTATAGATTGTAATACTATTTTTCCAAAACGTACAGCTGGTAATATTATTTTTTCAAAAAACGTATAGCTGGAAATATTATTTTTTCAAAAACTTATAGCGGCAACACTATTCTTTAAAAAAAAAACCCAAAAAACCTATAGCTGATAATATTTTTCAAAAACGTACAGCTGGCAACATTATGTTTTCAAAAACGTATTATCAGAGGCCTTGCTGTTCGACGTAGTTTATCGTCATACCCAGGACGCGGATGTAGTTTATCGTCATACCCAGGACGCGGATATAGTCTGGGTGTTAACTATTTGCACATAGCTGGGACCATAAAAGGTGCTACCACCCCTGGTCAGGGTGAACCTGGGAACATCAGAAATTAAGAGGTGGTTCCACGCTCCTCAAAGCCTCCTGATCAGAGGTCTTGCAGTTGGATGTAGTTTATCGTCTTATCCAGGACGCGGATGCAGTTTATCGTCACACCCAGGACGGAATGGATTCTTGCCAGATAAATATATATTATACACAGATATATATTTTGGAGGCATATCGATTTTCTTGCGTATATAAGAGTTTTCAATTTTAAATAAAACGCAAAAAAAGCCACATTTTTCATTTCGTTAGCCATTTAGTCTGTTTCCTACATAGAATTATTTGAAAATGGATACTTGTTTAACTTTGACTTTCCTGAGACTTATTGCTCATTGATACAAATATTTAAAAAAAATTCTGTAAAAACTATCTAGACAGTATTTTTATAAATCACACAATAATTTGTGTGTCAATATTTCAATAAAAGTTGCATCAAAATTAGTCACAATTGCATGGATAATAACGAACAAATAATTTAAAAATATATATAACGACAAAATACAAAATGACAAAAATATAAAGAAAACTAAAGCCGAAAGAAGAAAGAAAAAATTATATCAAAAGTAACTCAAAGAAAAAATTATATCAAAAGTAACTCAAAGAAAAAGAAGATATACACCGGGACAACTAGGAAATAATTTAAATTTATTCGATTGATTCATATTTTACGACATATCAACCCTTGGCAGGTTATTTAAAACCAGAAACTAAAATAAAATTGATATATTAGGTTGGTGCAAAAATAATGTCGTTTTCTCACATGAATTTGAACGTCAAAAAACGACATTATTTTTGCACCAACCTAATAATAATGCTTTAATGCTACATGTCTTATTATAGGTTGATTATTAAGTGGTTGATTCATACATTTCCCAAGAATATTTACGAGTAATTGAAAATAACGAACCCAACCGGAATTGAAACTCGGCTCTACGATTAAAAATTCCAGACCACTATCCATTGTACCACTAGCACTAGTTATACACATCTAGACACAGACAGGGGCTCGCCGTTACTTAACTTCGCTGATCGTACGGTAACTAGTGTTTCAACATGATATCGTCGTAAGCCTGGACATGACTTAAAGAAAGATAAGTAAACAATTTGCATTAAAATACGAAAGATATGAAAAATAATACCATGATATCAATAGAGTTATGACGAACAAAGAACGAAGGAGAAAACGACGTTAACAAAAACAAGTTAAAAAAAAAGATAACGAAAATTGTAATCTATGGAAGTTCGAAAATAAAGTAAATAATGAGGTATTAGCAACTGTATTATGCGTGCGAAAGCTTGCATATACTGATAAGCAAATAACTATTTAGTTAATTGATGGTGCAAGCAAAACGGTGGTCAATTTAGTTAAACAGAGCTATGCAGTATATATTAATAAATACGCATATACACACTTTTGCAGTGCAACTTACAGTTTCATGGATCCATTTTCGTCAGGCATATGTAGCGACGGAACCACTTAGTACAGTTATTTATTATTTTTTTCAATACTGGGTCGCATGAGAGGAACGCGAAATTAGACTCAGATTCAAAGCTCAAAGGTAATATAAATCCAATATATTATTGGACTGTAAACTCCAAAAATTGTGTATGTAGGGAGATATTGGGAAAAATGGATGATGATGATGATGTAAGCTTAAAGTTAATATG
>OZ038477.1:16292725-16310225 GCA_964036315.1 Acanthosepion esculentum
TATATAAAAATGAAAACAAAAAGAATTTATGGATTTAATTTCTTAATCCGAGATATTTTTATTACTTTAAACGATATTTTTATAGATACACGTATTTGTTTACATGCTCTGTTTATTTTAAACAGTATATTTTTTAGTCTATCGGCCTGAGTACTCAATAAAACATAATGAAGATCACGTGCCCTCTGGGAGGATTGTGAAACTGTATAACCCTTGGCTCAACTGTTTAATTCGCTGTGCTTATACCACTCGGCGATGAAGAACATCATTCTAAAGCAACGTTCTATATTGCCGTTAAAGCACACGGACAAATCCTTGAATATGCATACATACATACATACATATATATATATATATATATATATATATATATATATATATATATATATATATATATATATATATATATATATAGTGAGACAGAGAGAGAGAGAGAGATATTCATTATTAGGAGCTTTGTATAATTTCATAATGATTCATCATGTACGTCTAGCACCGGAAACACAGGACGGATGTTTCGTTCTTTTGGGGACTCATCAGCCGTGCTCATCCTCTACTGACTCTGAGAGTCGTGCCCGAACCGCTCCGATACGACGCAACCATCATACCACTGGGCAAACGGGCTGTGATAGCGAGGAGGAAACTAAATTACTAGACATAATATAGCATAGCTTATCATTTCTTGTGGTGACGCTCTCCAAGCAGATATAAAACACAGGACTGACCACACCGTCCGCTCCTGGGACAACGACTTCCGTCACTGAGCCGCCCCATCCACAGAATTAGAAGCTGGATCGAACATACATTATAGATTAATAATTAGAGGATTTGTATAACTTAATTTCCTCTTCTATCAACGTAGCCCGTTGGCCCAATGATAGGATGCTTGCGTCGTATCTGAGCGATCCGATTTCGATTCTCAGAGTCTCAAAAAGGACGAAACGGCCGTACAATGCTTTTCTATATGCGTGTGCTTTTCTATATATATGCATATTCAAAAAGATATTTTTTATCACAGGTGGGAAATAGATTATTTGGGCAGATAATGAAAGTGACCGTCGGTCTTTTCAACCACATCGGGCTTAAAAAGACAGACGACCACATTAATCGTCTGCCGAAATAGTCTATTTCCCATAAGTGGTAAAATGATTTCTTTTTTATTCTTCAACATATTGCTCTGTATAAAGAAAATACATCGAGCACAATGATCTAAGAAATAATATTATTAACTTACACTGATCCGACCAGTTATATATATATTATTTCTTAGATCATTGTGCTGAACCATGATAGAATTTATCAAAAATCCTTAGTGTGATGCTATGAAAACATTGTCAGTGCTATTCGGCGTTGTATCAGCGGGGATGTTATGAGAGAAAATAGGCCCTCTTGAACGGATTGCACATAACCCCGTCGTCGGTATTGGGTATTATTTCTAACTTAGATCACCACAAGGCTACTGGTGGTGACGGGATACCAGCCATTGTCCTGAAGAAATGCGCGCCTGAACTGGCGCCTGTCCTCTCTAAATTATACAACCGCTGCCTCAAGGAGTCCTGTTTTCCTGACTGCTGGAAATCCTCAACCATTGTTCCTGTCTTTAAGAACTCTGGTGACACCTGCGACCCTTCCAATTACCGTCCTATCAGTCTCCTACCCCTCTTCGGCAACGTCTTCGAGGCCATTATCAACACCGAAGTGATTAATCATCTGATATCCCATGATCTGCTCTCAGACAAGCAGTATGGTTTCCGCTTTGCCCGATCTACGGCCGATGTGCTTACGGCCATCACTGAATTTATCTACCAAGCTATCCATAATAATGGTGAAGCTCGTGCCGTGGCCCTAGACATCTCCAAAGTGTCTGATAGAGTTTGGCATGCCGGCCTTCTTCGCAAGCTCCAGGGTTATGGTATAACAGGTCGATTGTTTGACCTAATACAATCATTCCTGTCAAACCGGGAATTGAAGGTCGTTCTCAGTGGATTCATCTCCAGCTCCTATCCCACTAACGCAGGTGTTCGTCAAGGCTCCATCCTAGGCCCTACTCTGTTCCTCATATTTATAAACGACCTTCCTGACGCCATAGACTCCCAAGTCGGCATCTACGCTGACGACACCACAATTTACTCCTGCCTCAAACACAAATCTAGTGATGCTGACAAAGTTAACCTGGCAGCTCAAATTGAAAAGGACCTCCAATCGGTTGTGAACTGGAGCGAGAAATGGATGGTTAACTTTAACGCCTCTAAAACAAAACTGCTCTCTATTAACCACCACAAGGATCCATCCCTGCATCCCATTAGAATGTCTGAAGACCAACTTCTCGAGAGCTCCTCTCTGCGGCTGCTCGGTGTCACGCTGTCCGCTGATCTGAGATGGAACAAATACATCGAGTCAGTTGCATCATCCACTGCAAAGAAAGTTGGTTCCCTGTGCCGAGCCAGGGCATTTTTCTCCCCGGAATCGATCCTCCAAGTCTATAAATCGACCATTCGCCCTTGCATGGAGTATTGCTGCCATATATGGTCTGGGGACCCTGCAGTTTGCCTCAGGGTTCTTGATAAGATCCAGAGACGGATATGCAATGTGATTGGCCCTGATCTGTCATATCGTCTGCAGTCGCTCTCTCACAAACGCGATGTTGCCTCGCTCTGTCTTTTTTACAAATACTTTCATGGTAATTGCTCCGAAGAGCTGCTTTCGCTTGTCCCTCGGCCTCATGAATTTAAACGTCCTACGAGGTTGGCATCCCGTTCCCACCCCTTCATCGTTGAAACTGTTAGATGTAGACGTCTCTTCTACTCCAATAGCTTCATGTCTCGCACATCTCGCCTATGGAACTCCCTCCCCTATTACTTTTTCCCTGACAAATACAATCTCCAACGGTTTAAGTGTAGCGTCAATCGTCATCTCCAGTTGCATTGATCTATCCACTTCCCTTCTCCACATCCTTTCACCTTTCATTCCTATCTGCTCTCGCTCCAAATCTTCTGTAACCCCTTTTCCTTGATCGAACCACTGTCTTTCTCTTTCTCCACATCCTCTCCTTTACCACTCCTATCTGCTCTTCCTCCAATCCTTCTATAACCCTTTGCGTGATAGTGGCCTCCAGCTTTGCTTGGAGTGATACGCTTAAAAAAAAAATGCCTACTTATAAAAAAAGATATATATATATATATATATATATATATATATATATATATATATATATATATATATATATATATATATATATATGACATCGAATGAAATGGACAACAGACTTATTTCAACCGTTCTGTCACCGAGGTATTGCGTGCTACCTTCAATGAACAAGACTGGAGGAAAGCGTCCTTACAAGTGAAGAAGACGACAAGGCGAATGTAATGAGATGTTTTGGGTGCAGTTTATTGGTGTTGAAGTGAAAAGCTCGTGTCACAGATGGCCTCACAAACACACGTTAGTTTTAAGGCACACGTGGAACCATAATTCAAAACGACAAACGTTTTCATACAGATTACATTTATACCTGAAAACGCTCCCCAAAATCAACGATGAAAACTAATGTACATCTGATTAAAGTTATTTTCAAAAGACGCATCAGTGCTGAAGTAAATTGCTTTTTTTCGTTATAAAGTATTTCAAACAGAAGTTTTTTCGTCGGCAGAGAATAATTTAAAAGCAAATGAATTTCTTGATGATGTGCAGATTGTTTTTCATGAAGAAATAAATGGATGAACGACTTCTGAAAACTAGTTTAAGAACTTGTAGCATCCATTTCATATTAATGTACATTTTATAACCAAGTTTTCAGTACATTCCTGCACGTTAAACAATTACCATGTTTATAATTAGAGCATGAGATTTTTGAGTTTCAATAACCTGACTACGACGGTAATATTTTGGATATCGAATAAAATTCCTGTACCTGTTGCCACATCAGGATAGCTGCTTGCAATGAAAATACGGAGAGCAGAGTTCGAATTCGAGTCGGGTTTGTTACATTCACTTACGCGCAAAATTTTTCTTATGTTTTTCGATGTGAAATATTCTCGATATTAGACAATCTCTTTTTTGTATGTTCGTGACCCAAATGTTTTTCTTGAACTGGCAGTGAAAAAATTCTACGCTAAGTTTAATAAATCAGTTAAGACTGGTCCGAGAAAGGGTGAGAAAGATATTTATATTCTTACCCTTTAATGACCCCTGTGCGTTCTTAGATCTATTTCCATATGTTTGTGTTTTTGTCAGCACGTGTACGCATACGTATATTCCCTCTCCATATATACATACAGTCTTATAATTCTTCTTCGCCTCTGTTGATTTCAATGTTCACTTTTATATTTACATACGCTCTATCGCTGATATTGAGCACTTTATTCGATAAATATAGCACACCTTAAAAGTATATTTCTTACTTACTTACGTAAATGCTCTGTTTTTAAATTAAACATTATTAGTTACATTTGCTGGTCTGAATGTTCGATAATTTTTTCCAGAAAATATGCGTTCTCCGCCAGGAATCTAACATAGTCAGAAAAAAAATTAATAAAATAAATAATTAAATAATTGTCGAACTTAATTCATTTCATTAAATGTTGTCATTGTTTACGTTAAAAAAAACATTTCATTAACATATATGAGGTCAGATCCTCGGTGTCCGGTGTAGAGGTTCGATTCTTGTCGGAGAGCGAATAACAGATACGTTTCGTGAGCAGATATGATTGATCGAGAATAGTCATCGAAGATTGTGTGTTTATAAACAGTAGTTCGGACTTTGCTAACTAAACACTTCTCTTTAGATGAATGGTACCGCAGGTTAGGTCAAATAACATTTTCCGTAAAGGAATAGAATTTCGATTCCTGTGGGAGAGCGCATATTTTCTATGAAATTTCTCGAACATTCAGGCTGGTAACTGTAATTATTACTGTTTAAAACAGATTGTTTTCTTAAATAAATTGTTTGTATAAAAATAACGGATAAAAAGAAAATATATTAAATAACTGTCGGACTTAATCCATTTCATTACACACAGACACACGCGCACACACACACACACACACACACACACACACATATATGTATGTGTGTGTGTTAAATGTGTATTTTATCAGCAAGAATTCATTCAAACAAGGGTTATTAGATTCAATGGACAAGGCCTGTAATGGTTTTTCCTATATCCGAATGAGAGATTGTACATCGAATCTCAATTTGTGAATAGGCCGTTCAATTTTTTATAATGATTGAGATTATCGAATATACTTGAAGAAAACAGAAAGTCATGTACTTACGTCACACACACACACACACACACACACACACACACACACACACACACACACACACACACACAGAAAAAACACACCACACACACAAAAATACATATATATAATTATAAGAGTGAACATTGAAGTCAACACTCAGAGGCGACAGGCTGTTTTATCCTGGACGCCACCGTCAGGCCGCATGAAACAATTAACGTCCAGCATGAAACAGCCTGTCGCCTCTGAGTGTTGATTTCAATGTTTACGTTTTAATTTATATTTACATACGCTCTATCTCTGATATTGAGCACTTTATCCCATAAATATAGCACACCTTAAAACTATATTTCTTGATATATATATATATATATATATATATATATATATATATATATATACCTCGTTCGAACTTCAAAAATTTAAATGTAGCGCATAACGCAGTATTCCGTGTGTTTTAACCCAGTTGTTATATTTTTCCTTTCTCTTTTCCGACAGTTTCTCGTTTTCTTTCATTCTCAGTAGTCCATTGTGCTTTATGAAATTGCTTGGTGTGAGTAATATATATATATATATATATATATATATATATATATATATATATATATATATATATATATATATATATATATGCATACACACACACGCGCACAGAGAGCAATCTCGGTTTCGAACGTGTTTAGGCAGCGCGCTTCTATTTTTATGGCAGGGATATTCAAGCAGGTCATGAATGTGAGAAAACCCGAATGCACGGAAAGTGCGTTGGAATATTTGCGAAAAACCTCTGCAAAGTGACAACGTACTTATCTAAAGTTATCAGTTTCTCTGACCAGAAAATTTCTTACTACTGAAAAACAGAAGGACAATGCACTATACGAACTAAGAGATGAAAAAAAACTGCCATTTCAAATGTAGCAGACCGTAATGGATTAAATATGACCATAACATGATAAACTTATTTAATTGTACTTCCCAAAAATTTAAACGCACTTTTCTATCATTTCATTTTGACCCGAAGACACCTGCAATGGTGAAACGTGTTGCCTGAATATTAATAATAATAATAATAATAATACACACACACACACACACACACACACACACACACAGACATATATATATATATATATATATATATATATATATATATATATATATATATATATATATATATATATATGTAAGAATGTTTGGTTGATTATTCTAGACATATTATATCTATTTTTATATTAATCCTCTCAAATTCCCGGATTAATTTCATAGTGTTGTTATTAAACTGATTAAGAAAGACGACGTAATTTTGGTCATTTCTTTTTTTCCCCCAAGTAATTTCAATCTCATCCAAGATCAACTTCAGAGGTGAATTGATAAGACATTTTTTTAAAATTCTAGGTTGAGTAATTTAAAACTGTAATAATAAATAAATATAAATTAAGTTGCCTCCCTTACATATTCTTCATTTTAAATGGTCTATAACGGAGCGCGTTTCATGCGCCTTTACAAAAAAGGAATCACAAGTATCAATTCCATTAAATTTTTCCTTAGCGATTCTCTTGGATGACACTGAAAGTACTTGGGAAAAATAAAAGAAATTACCAAAACTACGACGTCTTTCTTAATCAGTTTAATAACAACATTAAGAAATTTATCCTTGAATTTGTGAGAATTAAAATAAAAATAATTAGACATAGATTATTCAACGAAACATGCTCTAATGAAAAGAGACTGCTTAAATATATTCACACACACACGCACACACACACACACACACACACACACATATATATATATATATATATATATATATATATATATATATATATATATATATATATATGTATGTATGTATGTATGTATTATAATGTATTTATTATAATAGTTCACAATAAAAACATTTTACATCGCTACACAAAAAGATATCATTCTTCAGTACTGAGATTGTACTTGCTCAGGCGATGGTAGCTAAACTCTAGAAAACAGGTAACTATTTATTTTTAAATTTCCCTAATAAATCATTTTCATCACCAGTTATCTACCATCGCACGAGGGAGTACAATCTTAGTACGGAAGCATGATAACTTTTGTGTAGCGATGTAAAATGTTTTTGTGTTTTTTAATGGTAATCTATTATAATAAAAATATTAAAATAATATTTTGCTCTACTTTGTATCGAGCACTTCTTTAAAAAAAGTAAATGCTACGAACTGTAGATTTTTACTCCATTGTTCTTTCTCTCATTTGGATATATATATATAATGCAAGAAACGAGACGACCATTTGTTTTCCCTCACGCATGCGTAAAAATATACTTTAGAAAATTATGTTTGCAATCTAAATTTACCGTTAGTCTTTGTATGATAATTATTGTGCGTCGCCGAGTTCCTCAATGTGTTACGCTTAGCCACACTAGTGACAGATTAAGCTAATTTAATAACCAAAATATCATTTAATCGTGTAACTGAATGTAACTGATAAATATGTCTTGAAGTCTTTTGTAATGATTCCATTCAAATATATTCTTCCATGTAAATCTATATGAATATCTTCAAAAAGAAACATAACCACATACGCTAATATATCCGCGTATTTTATTACTACTCAAATGCTACATTCGCATATTATCCGTAACTCGAGCGCATATAGGCTAAATGAAATAATACGCATCAGATTATTTCATTGTACACCATACGCTTATTGTCAGAAACATGGCTACTTTACAGAACCATACGTCGACGGAAAATCCGAAAAGGTCAGGAAATCTTAGGAAATGGATGCCCTTTGCAGAAGAACAGGTGGCGCGGTCATGCAGACAAAAAAGTCAGTTTTTGAGCGTCATTTTCCTTTCGAGAGACGGGCGCGGGAATGGTCGACTATTTGGTAAACTCGAAGAAATTCATTTCAATTACGTTCTTTGTAGTCGGTGAATGCATTATTCATGGTTGAACTGCTTATGATCGACACACGGTCACGTGACCACCAATTTTGTGACGCAGCCAAACGAACTGAACTTTGTCACAGCGTTTTAGTTCCAAATTGGAGACGCGAACGAGGCAAGTGGATGAAGACCGTGCACGCAAGCACTGTGTACATAGGCACGCATCAAATGAAACGAATCACTTGTGTTGTTGAAAAGTTCGCGCTCTGACCAAGAAACATTACAATAAAATTCTGATGTTTCGACATTCAATCAGATTTTCGGTAATGGATCGTGTTAAGAACTTTTAGACACTTCATATAAGCACACTTAAATATTCTTAATCAATTTACATTTTAGTAGTAGGATAATGATATGCATAAACTAATGTAGCCTCATTATAATATTATAATAATATAAAATGCATTCATTTTTTATGTATGTTTCATTGAATATAGTAACCAAGGAAAGATCTTTATTCGGGTTTTCTAATGTTCTTACGGTTTTCATTTCACGAATACGTTATTTTGCTGGTCTCGCTAAAATAGACACCAAGACTATTTTTCCTGTCCGGGTAAAATAGACAAACATCTTTTTGATTGGGGGAATGAGGAAAAAGCCGGTAGTGATTATGGTACCAACTATTTTCGGGCAATTCATTAGTCATTTCATTGTTATATTTTCCAGTATTTATGTTTAATCTTTATTGTGCAAAAGCAAGACTAATTCTAAGCAGTCTGCATATATATATATATATATATATATATATATATATATATATGAAGTCTAGTCGCACTGAGGAGCTGTGATACAGCGAAACATTACTGTCTGTGAATGACATAATATATATATATATATATATATATATATATATAGAGTTGTATATTTAGGCAGCAATTTTTCGTTTATGCATGTTTCATTAAAAACGACAGACAAGGTACTACGGTTAAGCTTTTTATTTAATTTTTCTTGTATTCGAACAAGAGCTTTCTTTTCTGGACAAAGGGTGTGTAAAAACTGTCCAAATGTTTTATATTTCCGAGCGCTTTCGGCTATACCTTTAGCCATTATCAAGGATGATTCGATTTTTCAGCTTAAATGAGTGTGTGAGTTATGTGTATGTCTTAGTGTGTGGTAGGGATGATTTTAATTTCCGAATACGGTTAGCACATTCTGGTTTTGTTCGTAGTTAATATTGTTAAGAGTTGGCTTTTATTTTTTATTATAAAAGCTTCCATTATTTTTAATCTTTTTTACAGGTGGATGCAGTTAATATATTTGTGTTTTCTACTAGTATGTTTCTAATGGAGTCTGGTAAATTTGTCTGTGTGTTTAAATGGGTTCTAATGGAGCTGTGATCAGATAGGTGTACCGTAAGACGTCTGGATAAACATGTAGTTGTGTAACCGATGTAATTATTTATCAGTCCGATTTGATCAGGAACACAATTCCTTAAGGGGCATTTGAACTCATCGATAATATTCGTTCTTTGTAATTTTGACTTAGCTGGTGTGTTGTTATTTTTTAGGATAATGTTAGCTGTCTTAAATTTTTTATAATAGATAATTAATTTGATTTTTTTATTCGGGTCAATTGGGGTAGTATATTTCTTTATAATATGTCTTAGTGAAGATTCGTCTTGTTTGTAATTAATATGCATTTGTTTTTGTAATAAATGTGTATGCGATTTTTGACTGTGTGTTTACTCTCGTTATTACTACTCTGGGGAGAAATAGTCTAATTTGGTGGTCTATAAGGTGGTTAGGGAAGCCGTTGTTGATTAGTGTTTGTTTAACATTATTAATTTCTTTGAGGAAGAATTGTCGAGAGGATGAATTCTGGTGTGCTCTTTTTAGAAAGTTTTTATGACTGCTATTTTGTACCTAAGTGGACATTCGCTTTTAAAGTTAAGGTGGCACGAGTTTTTGCTGGTGTTGTTTTTGTATAATGATGTAATGAAAATGTTATTGCTGTATTCAACGAGGGCATCTAAGAATGGAAGTTTGTTTTTTTTACTAAGTTCATAGGTAAAGTTAAGGACGGAGTTTTTCTCAAATGTGATCTTAAGTGTATCTATTTCTTTAATGTTATTTGCTAAAATAAAAATGTCATCTACGTAGCGAACATATATTCTCGGTTTACGGACCTGTGTAAATATCGTACTTTCTACGTGGGACATATAATAGTTGGAAAAGCATGGACCGAGTGGGTTTCCCATACTAACAGCATTAGTTTGGGTGTAGATATTGCCATTATGGTCATAGAATGGAACTTTGGTTGTGCATGCGTGTAGTAATTTTTTTTAGTATGGATGGTTTGATGGATGGCGGAGGGATAGAATTATTAGTATGTACAGAATTGAGGATAATGTCAATAGTTTGGTCGACGGGGACGTTTGTAAATAAGTTTTCGACGTCAAGTGAAGCTATTATACCGTGGTTTGTTTTTTTTGTAGATTTTAAAATTTGCAGGAATTCGTGGGTGGATTTGATGCTGTAATTGGTAGGTAGGTATGGAGTGATGATGTCTTTCAATAATTTTGATAGCTCGTAGATAGCTGTTGGTATCTGGGAAATAATTGGTCGTAGCGGGTATCCTGGTTTATGGGTTTTTATATTTCCATATAAATATCCCGGTTGGTAATCTCCGACTATTTTTTGAATTTTCAGAGAACCGACTTCTACGTTGTGAGCTGTTATTAGTTTATTGATGGACCTTTTTAAAGTCTCAGTGTGATATATATATATATATATATATATATATATATATATATATATATATATATATATATTAATTTAATTTAAAGAAAAAAAAACACCACTTTAATGTTCCATTATTTATAATTTATTTCACCAGAGATTTTATTTTTCTCTGGATCTTCAGACTTTACTTTCAAAGGTGAAACGAAAAATGAATTTAAAATTTACACCTTTGAAGAGCAGTATTAATCTTATATCAGGTGACATAGAGAGTGGTGAGAGATAGGATGAGAGACAAGGTCGAATTTAGAGAGGGAAGGCAGAGTTTTAAAATTTATTTTTATTTTTATTACAATACTTAATATTGAGGAGGATGGGGTAAATATCAGGGATTGACATATTTATTCTGTCAAGTCACCGGAAATGATTTGGGAAAAAAGAAGAAAAGAAAGAAAGAAAAAAAGGAAAAAAGAAGAAAAGAAAGAAAGAAAAAAGAAGAAAAGAAAGAAAGAAAAAAGGAAAAAAGAAAAAGGGGAAGTAAAGAGATAAGAAATAAGAGATGGACGTAGGGTTTAAATATATATATATATATATATATATATATATATATATATATATATATATATATATATATATATATATATATATATATATGACAAGCATCCTGCTGGGCCGATAACTATTCAGCGTATGATCTCTGCTGATTTTGTCAACCATTTTCCCATATCTATATCCCTGAATTTTAAAAACCATCGTCAAGTTTTCACCCCTCCCCATGTCTTTTGAACAGGAATAAAGACGTATCCCTTGTTTCCTGTTAAGTATTGGTTTCCAGTTACATCTTAAGTATATTTCCTCCCTTTCGCAACAGAATTTTAGTCACATTATCTTCATACTTGTGGTGAATTGTGTTTTAGTCATAACATCTCTGTACTTCGGCTGAATTGATTTTAAAAAAATCAGTACACAGGTGATTATGGCTCTCCACAAGTTCCCATGACAGTTCTTAAAGTGATTTTTCTATGTATTTTTGATGGTGTTGAATTTAGAATTTTAATTTTCCTGAAAGTCTACAACGCCAGTCTACTCTACTTATTTACACTGGTGGCGGGTGTAAAAAAGATAGATTATTGCTTTTCTCAAGGACGTTAGCGTGAAGCATTCACTATCTCTTCCAAACAAAATACCTGTAAAATCTTTCAGAGCCTTTTTCATATCTGTCTGCATGTGATCAAGCATTAGTCTCAGATTAAAATGTAACGGTTCTCTTACTGACACAGCTTCGGGTGTTGAGTCAGTACGCGCTAAGATAGAAATGTAAATACAGGGTTTCCCAAAATATTTGACATCATTTTAAAAGCAATTATCTTGATAACTACTAAATCTAACTCATTGAAATTGAACAGTTTAGGTGTTGAACATCATAAGTTTATTATGGGACCGATTTCATAAGTTTTCAATATATGCACCACCTGTGACACGGCACATGCCAAGTCGGTAGTTAAGCTCTTGCCAAACACGCTGTAGCATGACTCCTGTAACATTATCCATTGCGGAAGTGATTATCTGCTTGAGTTCGTCAATGCTAGCAGGAGGTGTGGGCATAGACTGGTCCCTTCACATATCCCCATAAAAAGAAATCCCACGGGGACAGGTCCGGTGACCGCGGCGGCCATTTCATCAAAAAACTGTCTTCATCTCCACCACGCCCAATCCATCTTTCTGGCCGATTCTCATTGAGATAAGCATGTACTGAACTCTTCCATTAAATATAATAAAATCTGGATCTGTTTCAATGCATTCTGTGAAAATTTGAAGTCATTTCAACAAGAATTGCCGAAATTATTGGCCTGCGAAATTATGTCAGATTTTTCGGACAGCCTATATATTCGTCTGAAGATAGGCAAATCACTTTAATCGGAATAACTCGAATTTGGTTGTTGAGTCATTACACGCTACGAGAGAAATGTAAATATATTTAAAGTCAAAGGTATTATTTTAGTTTCCTTAATGATTTCTAGGTTCTTTGTCTTACCGATATAGTCTTGAACAATAGTTAAATACGAATGACGTACTGTCTGCATTTCTTTAGAAAGTGGTTACCAGTGAATTAAACTGTACGTCTGGCAACTACCAAGGCAACCATGATGGAAGGCTTCAATACATTGTTAATAGTTTTGGCATAAGGCACCGACTGAGGATCGAACTCAATACGCAGTAGTAGCAAGGCCAGCTAGCTAACAAATACCCTACAACGGAGCACCCAGTTGCTTTCTAAACATACCATAATTTGGTAGAAAACAACAATGGGGTAATTAGTTGTGATGATCAACCATAATATATCTTTAACTTGCATCCACATCGAGACATTGATAGATTCTAACAAATATTATTGAGCATAATTTACGAACTATGGGGTGTATAATTAAGGATAATGAGAATATAAGCTGTTTCCTTATAATGAATCATTTGGTATTCATTGGCAGAGCAGCCTGGGCTGAAATTTATAAAATCTTTCAGGAAAATATCTTTCTCAAATCCACTATTAACGCCTTTTCCAGAATTGATGTGGATTTACTCCCTAATCTTTTGTTCGATGTCGTGTGGAAGAGCAACATCTTGAACATGCCATTATTTTCTCTTCAGTTTATGTTTGCTGTCTATTTTAATTGTACATTACTTGAATTATTTACATTATTCGAACTGTCATCCTCATGTTCGTTGCCATATTCACAATGTTTCGGCCGCTGTACGCTTCGGCCCTCTTCAGGTGATTGGAATTTCGAACCGAACCCTTTATTTCGTCCACTGGAGTAGATGGTTCTAGTTCCACGTGCCATGCCTCTTCCGGATGTCTCTGTTGTTTCCCTTTAACTCAACACTCATTGTTTTGGCCTGGTATTGAACCCACAACTCCTAGTTACTAGATCTAACCAACGTCTTTATCCACTGGGCAATGTGTCCTTGAGAACATTTGTGCATGGATTTTTGGGACTTATAAACCTAATGTCTCAGCAATCATATTTTTACCAGTGCTGATGTTGCAATTTTTGTTATTATTACATTTTTTACCAGAGCTTATATTGCAATTTTTGTTGTTATTCATTAATTTTATCTAGCACTCCTTATTACTGGATCCCATATTGTTTCCGATGGACGCAGTAAAGGCTTCGTTTTGAAATTCCAATCACCTGAAGAAGGCCGGGGCGCACAACAGCCAAAACGTTGTGAATATGACAATGAAGATAAGGTTAACAGGATAAGGATAAATAATGTAAATAATGCAAGTAATCTTAATACCTCATCTCAGAGATATAGGCAATTAGTTGTAGATGCTGCTGAAAAACATAAAGAGATGTGATTTCTGTTATTTAGTACCGTACATTTGTTGCTGATTCTGTAGCACCAGCCGACGACGTTCAAAGAAGGGTGGCCATTCTTAAGTCCTACAGACACCATTCATTAGAAACCATACTTAACTACAAATCTGTAAAAGTGGTTGTATACAGCTGACAGCTTAGATATTTCTGAACGAAGTTTTTGTCATGCATGACATCCAAATGAAAGTCTTGATCTGGCGAGGTTATTTAATAATATGACACGAGCGCTTTGGTTGATGTTTTGGTTTTTAACAACCTGCTGATTTAGGCAATATCACTTCTACCGCAGTTCAATTTACTTATCGCCTCTGTTATAATTTATCCACACGCCGAGATATTTAAAACTTTTAGTATTTATTAATCTCACATTCTGAATGTTTATTTTGGATTCATGGAATGTATCATCTCTGATTTCATTCTAATTCCGGAATGTCTAATTCTAAACCGAAACTGTTTATATTTACTTCGCAGTAATATTCATTGCTTCCAAGATGCACTGTTTTCCTAAAAAATACACTGAAAAATACGAGGCTTCAAAGACGAATGTAAGTCAACGCCTAGGCTCAAGTATGTTTGGACGGTCATCTAATTGTCACCTTTTGTAAGATGTAACCTCAGTACTTAGATGTTACAAGTATTTCCACGACTATAAACCTTCCTTGATAAAGGTATGAATCCTCTTCTTCTCTCCCCAGCCATGGGTAAATAGCAGGACAGACCGAGTTCTTTAGCCTTGGATGGCAATTGGTCTACCGCAGAAAGAAATGGCAACCTACTGCGGGAAAAAAATCTGCCTCGTCAGTCACGTATCGAAAGATACATAATCGCCTAAGCCTGTATAACGTATGGCATCTAACTGACTGATATAAATATTGTTAGAAAATAAAATTCTTGCATTTGTCTTGATAATGTCCCTCAGAGGACGAAACGCGACGGTTAAAAGAAGTTTTCCTTTTGTATTTATTCATAAGCGAATCGAGTCCTCGAAGTTACTGTGTGGTTATCTAAAAAAAAAATATTACGCTAAAATTCAACTGCGCCCCTGCTGCGCGCCGACGGCTTACTGGTAGAATCTCCGACTGATGCCATTTTAGCCGGTTTCCGATCCTAGCTAGAGGCAGCCGGACGTCTAGCCACAAGGAAGAGCTGTGATACAACGAAACAGTCTGCGTGTGGATGACAATATATATACTCAAATGTATGCAAACATAGATTTTCCTTTTAAATCAGAAAATTATAGCCTTTTGAGGTAACTTACTCGTGTGTTTACCACTGAAAATCATGATTGATTTTTGGTCATCATGTAAAAACTAGTGTTTTGAATATCGAATTCCATCACTGACTGTTAATCTCTTTGCCTTTGTTTCGTTGTCTTCCTTCTCCCTATCATTAGAATCGAGTATAAGCAAAATCATAAAACAATATATGAAAATGTAATCAGTCGAGTAAAGAATGCGTAAAGACACGAATATAATACAAAGACAAATGTTCTGATGCTACCACAAGCATTTTACAGTTTCTGATCTTAATTGATAGAAGGTATTAAAATATTAAAAACTAGGGTAGAGCCGATGCGTACTACCCCAGACTGAAGTGGGGGGGTATAAGCCTGATTGGGGCCTCCCTCCCTCCAGTGCTTTTGATCTTTGCTATCTTATGAAAATAAACTTTCTTCTACCTACATTTATCTACATTACAAATTAAACTAAGCTCAAATGAATATGAAGGGATTAACCATTTTCGTGGATTTTGACGTTATCTGTTTTTTCTCTTCATCCAAATACGTAAATTTGTTTTCTCATGTTAAGTATCGAAATGGCTGTATATAAAATTCACTATTATTTTATCCACTTTAACTTTTTCAACAATAAACATCTCAAGCTGATGTTTACAATTGTCGCACAATATTGTTAATTTATTTAAGATGGAATAATCTATTATGGCATGTTTCTAATTTGTATTTAGATGTACTTACTTAAATTTTTTTATAGTTGAATTCTTCACATATATAACATATGATTCATTATGTTACATAATTAGGTTACAACAAAAATGTGTGTTTTATATGAATACAAACTTATAAAGATTGAGAACTAGTAAAGTTAGGGTCCTGTATCATAGATTTGAGGTGGGAGAACGAGTCCCTAACACCGGTTCTATATTAGGGCATTGTTCTTCTCCTGAATCTATGGGTGTTTCAGCCTAGTCAAAATCAGACATTGTCTCAGGAAATGGTAAACGTAAATATGATAAATCACAATCTTAAAACCTGCTAGAAAACTTTAAAACCAAACGACTGAAAGTACTATTTGGTAAGAACGTGAAGGCCGGATAAAAAAAAATCACTATACCGTATATACTTGCTTATCAAGTTACTTTTGAAAACTTAATTTTGAAGCTAATTTTAAGAGGGTAGCATCATATATAATGGTGTCCCGGGCTACACTGTTGACCAAACTATATATACATTTACACGAGTCAAAAAGTAGAGCTGTAACTAAAATAAATATGATTTTGATAAAACTGATGTTTTACTTAACACTATCCAATAATAGTGCATGTAATATTTACATATTTATATAGTATTATAAAATACGAAAATACTTAATCTTTTCCATTGTTTACGTTTGTAAGATTTTTAGCTGTTTCTCGTTCGGTTGTTTATGGGTATACATGTTTAGGCAGCGAGTATAGAGTTACTAACGATATTTGTATCAATCTCTTTTACTTATTTAACATATGTAGCTAGAAGGAGGCACGGTGGAGTAATAGATAGCGGTTCAGATTGAGAAATCGGATAGCCAAGTTCAAATTCCGGTCGAATTCATTACATTCACTTACGGCAAATCAATTAGATTCATTTAACCTTCTCCCGTATGAATCCTGGGTAAATAGCGGGACAGACCGGGGGTCTATAGCCTTGGATGGCCTACTGGTCTACCGCAGAAAGAAATGGAAACTTGCTGCAAAAAATTCTGCCTCGTCAGTCATGTATCGAAAGATAAATGATCGCCTAAGCGTGTATCACGTCTGGCACATAACTGCGCTAAAAATTCGGAAGGAGAGATAAGTGATTAATTAGGGGTTTCTAACATACGGTATTTTGTATGTAATGCTGAGAGAGGTCAAAAGGAATAGTAAATGTTTGATAAAATAGTTAGAAATGATTTCGCGTGGAAAATAATTAATCACCCAGAAGACAACAGTGTTCAAGAAGCTTTTAACCCTTTCCATTCTAAAACATATATCCCACAGATAAAACA
>OZ038477.1:16315225-16337725 GCA_964036315.1 Acanthosepion esculentum
GTGAGGGAAAATATGCTTGGCTAAATTTAATGCCTGGGAAACCAAAATTCTCTCTTGAAAAAGGTAAAATATATCATCGCCATGTCCCCTCGAGGAGGCCCCTTGTTTTGATTGACTATTGGGCATGAAACTCCCCATACCTAAGTTGAACTCGTACATACAATGCATCACTAAAGCAGCTGGTATATGGTCTGTTCCGTGTACCACTTCAGTAACTTCCTGGATCTTCGTGCTATCCTCTTACTTTACAAAAGGCAGATCAGGTCGAAAATGGAGTACTGCTCTCATATTTGGGCAGGAACTTCCCAGTCCTCACATTTCAGCCTCGGCAGAGCCCAAAGGCGTATCCGCGTCCTTGGGATGACAAATTATTTCCCACCCTGCAACATCATCTCTCACAAACAAGTGTGGCAAACCTCACACTGATCTATCTATATTTCAAAGGGAGGTGCTCAGATGTTCTATATTCCTTAGTTCCGCCAGTTCTAACCTTCACGGCAAAGATCCGCCACTGAAATTGTAGCCACCCCCACTCGCCTAAATCCCTTCGTATTGCATTGCTAAGAGGTAAGTTTCACTTGAACAGCGTTTTGCCGCGAAAAACTGCACGGTGGAAACGAATCCCAAGATCACAGAATATTAACCGTTATCTTTCCCATCTACCCTGTTACTCTATAACCGTCTACTGTGAGTGCCCCCGAGTCTTGCAGAGTGTGAATCTCAATGTAATATATATATATATATATATATATATATATATATATATATATATATATATATATATATATAGCAATAAAAGTATTAAGCTTAATATTACTAGACATATTAAAACGTGCGAAACAACCGGTTTCGCTCCCGCTCATCAGGCTTGCAACGGGGGATTTTAATTTAAAAGACAGAAAATGTACAATAAAAGAAATTGTAGAGGGGGATAAAAAAAAATATATGAGCAAAAGGAGCTAGAGGCAAATGACAGCGAGCCCCAACAAACACTCACGTTGTTTACACAAGGAAGGCTTGCGGGACCCGATGTAAAGTGCCTCCAGCACCTTCAGGTGAAATAAAGAGTGTGACCGGGACAATACGGTGAACCGGTCAACACTAAAATTCACTGCACACGATCTGCTATTTGATAAGTGCTCACAAATGGCGGACCCGTAGGTGTTTGGGACGAGTCCATTCAGCGGCAAAGTGTGGTTCCTGATTTTGGTAGGAACGTGCTGCTTGATTCTCACGTCCAAGCATTGTGTTGTCCTTCCTATGTAGTTAGCCCCGCAACTACAATTATATTCGTAAATTATAGAATTAATTTGATGAGGAGGGAGGACGTCTTTACACACTGGACGAACCATGGGTCGGGTTTGAAAAACAATCCGTACCTCGGCAGAGAAAAAACAGCGACGAACCTTTGATGAAATTTGTCTAACCATACTTTCACATTGTGTCTTATCAAGTGATGATGATAATAAGACACCGGAGATGTTGAAACAAAATGGCTATTTTCGTAGTGATTTTATAACATATCTATGTTGGAATTTTTAAATAAACAATTATATATATATATATATATATATATATATATATATATATATATATATATATATATATATATATTCAAATCGAACCATTTCGCAAAAATCAGCACTTCAATCTTCCAACCCACCTACTGACAATTTTCAAACAGGTACCAAAACTTTGTGCTAAAATTGACCGCAAATTCTACCACTAGATGTCTTTTGATCAAGCGAAATCACCATATTAAATAGCATTAAGGAAAAGTAGTTGTCCTGCTTATTTAGATTGCAGTCTTTGTCACGCGGTGTATGTGTGGCTAACAACCTGTTAAAGACATCACTGGTGATAGAACGGATTTTCTTCTTACCTGTGAGGTATAATGCTTATGGGTGTATATTTGCCCATGTACTCTATCATTTACTCTCTATTCCGTGGATTTTCACGGTAATCAAGCAACGAGGTATATTCCCAAAGATAGATCAATTCGACTTGCTTATTCTTGTTTATTCTTATTAAATATGTTCATATGTACGTCAAATATAATAAAACAATAAGAAAAACACGCAGATTATGGTTTATTGCGTTTTCATTTATATTTGCCGTGAATCAGTTAATTAAGTCAATTAGAAAAGAGATTAGTTTTCTTCACTGGACTGAAACACTTACTTCCACATTGTCAACTACTTCCAAATGTAAAACCTTACAATGACCCTCCACCCAAGAATATCGAGACATTCGAATTACGAAATAAATAAATAAATAAAATAAAACCGGACTCTGTTGCTTAGCGCGAAATATTTTTCTTTCTATCTACAGTCAAGGCCGAAATTATTCTTGCCATAGATTTTCAATAGGATTCAAATTAGGGATAATTGAAAACCATGGCAGAGCTCTAATCTTCTTTTTCTACGTTCACGCAGTCACTGATTTAGACATATGTTTTGGATTATTATCTTGCTGGAAAGTAAATCGCTGATCTAGATGAAGATTTTGCGCTGATAGTTGTAGATTTTCATCCAGAATGTTGATATAGTCTGCAGATTACATTATTCTTCTTACTGCATTTGATTGTTCAGTCCCCCTTGTGCTAAAACAGCTACAAAACATCATCGATCCGCCTCTATGTTTTAATGTTGCCACAGTGTTCTTTGGGCGGTAAGCGTCACCTTTCTTGCGCCAAATCTTCTGTACATCATTATGTCCAAAAAGCTCAATTTTTGTTTCATCACTCCATTGTACTTGTCCCTAAATGCAATATTCTTTGTCCAGGAACGTTTTGGCAAAATTAAACCTAGCAACAATTTAACTTGGTTTGTGAAAAGGGGTTCATTGAGGTCGGTTTCTATATAACCCATTTCTATTTAAACATTGTATGTGCGAGTTCTTACAATGATACCCATCATATCCAAACTTTGGTCAATGTCTATCAAAACAACTCTTGGGTTTATATTCACCTTGCGTCACAGTTTTCGTGCAGTTCTCGGTGAGAATTTGGGTTTTCTTCCACACCCAGCCAAATTTCCTGTCGTGCTAAACTTTTAAAATTTCTATATAACAGACTGTGCCGTAAATTTAGGGATAGCTAACCGGTTTGAAATAGAGCTGTAACTATTTCACGACTTGTGGAAGTTAATAAATTATTTGCCTCAAGTCAACGCTAATCTCCTTTGTCTTCCCTATTGTGTTGTTAATGTAAGTATAACAATGGTAACACTATATGCACCACGTGATGTTCTTTGCTGAAATTATCACAAACATTCTACTGAATAAATAGATTAGAATGCTTCAGAGATAAAATAATTTTGTAAATTACTTAGACGAATCAATCAATTTAAAACTAAATTATGTACTCAACGAATAATTTTCTCTTTTCCTATTTTGCATAATTCTCTGTAAAGTTTCTTGCATTTAACCACTTGTTCTGAACATTGAGTTTTATATTAATTTCTTGTGCTTATTATCATATTAAAAACCTGGCATCATACGGGCACTAGATTGTGAGAAATGGATGAAAATATTCGAAATTGATGGGTGTATAAATAATTCCGTCGTTGACTGTATCTATCTTGCTCTTTTTATGTCTATATCTGTTCAATACTATTTTTCTGACTCTTTTTTTATATTTATCTATCAAACGGTTCTCATATTATCTACCTGTCTTTCTATCTATTCTTTTTTTAATCTTTGGATGGTATGCTTGCAATTTTCCTAAAGAAATGAACTCCTCAACTGTAACCTTTTTTCACGATACTCTACAATACATGACTTGCTGCTTCTTACTTCAAATTCGTTGAAAATCTTCTGTAGTTCGTCTCGTTAAGAATTATTTGAAACTGTTAATCGTCTGAATTATCGTTCTATTAATTTTTTACCCCATCTTGGTAACATACGAGAAACTCTAATCAACTTTGAATTGGTTAAGCATCTCACTTAACACGGCCTTCCCTCGGATAAAAAACATGGCTTTCCTTTCTCTAGGTGAACTGCCGATGCATTCACGGTTATTACTGAATTTGTCTTTAAATATAAAGGCGAGGTTTGAACGTGGCTTTAGATATCTGTGACGGATTTTGATAAGCTGGCCTTCTTAACAAGCTGAAGCGTTATCTTTTCTCTAGCCAAATATTTGGCTTAAGCCACTCGTTCTAAACAAACCGTGTAATAAAGGCTGTTCTGAACGGACATGCTTCTAAATTATTTCACATTAAAGCGGTGCTCCCCCAGGGCTGAATCCTTGTATCTACGTTGTTTCTTATCTTCATCAGTTTACTACTAGGTATTTATGCTGATGACATCCTATCTTTAATACTAAATCCGATAGGTGTGGCAAAGAAAACTATGGTTGCTGCTTTGAAAATGAATTTCAGTCAGTTGTTAACTGGCGCAAGAAATGAGTTGTAAATTTAACGACTCCAAACTGAAACTATCTTTTAATCTTCATTGAGAACAAATTTTCACTTCCATCAGCATGGCCGATGATATCCCGGGGAGTAACTCATTGCACCTTCTTGGTCACATGTTTTAATTGGTATTAAGTCGAATGATTATATTGAAACAATTGCTAGATCTGCCGCTAAGAAAGTTGGTTCATTGTGTCGGGCTGGATATTTTTTCCCGCCAGAATCCATTTAAAATGTAACACTAGACCGGTTTCCTGATATATATCACGAGAATTTTGACAGACTGCAAAGAAGGGTCTGTAGCGTTATCGGTATTTTCCCACCGCCGTAATCTGTCTTCCTACTGTCTTCGTGTAATTATTTTCATGACATTTTTTCTGATGAACTCCCTTCCTTTGCAACCTTGACCGCATGAATTTAAGCGTACTACTCAATCGTCAAAGAAATCTCATCGTTTTACTGTTGAAATACGAGTGTCATTCAATAAATAAGTTGAATTTTTCGGTATGAGGACTTCTAATACAGATAGAAGCTTAGTGTTTTTTTTTGTTTTACTTCTTTTTCAAATGGATTTAATTTCTTTTGCAGATTAAAAAAAAACTTTGAGAGTTTTGGCGATTAACAAAGATGGCCGATCAAGAAGCATGCTCCAGGATTGAACAGCGGTCAGTTATCAAGTTTTTGGTTGCTGAAAGGTGCAAACCAGTTGAAATTCATAGGAGAATGTCAACTGTGTATCGTGCCACATGTTTCAGCCAAAAAATGTCTACAAGTGTGCTAAATTGTTTAAAGAAGGACGGAGCAGTGTTGAGGATGAAGACATGCCTGGGAGGCCTACAGAAGTGAGGGCTCCTGACGTCATCGAATCAGTCAATGACCTCATTCAGTCTGACAGAAGGGTGACAGTGGATGGCATTGCAAGGACTTTGAACTTATCTGTAGGGACAAACGCAGGGGTCATCAGTCAGAAGGAGTCATCTTGCATCATGACAACGCAAGGCCTCACACAGAAGCCTAAACGGTGCAGACCATCAAAGAGCTGGGCTGAAAACTGCTCCCTCATCCCCCCTACAGCCCAGACCTTGCCCCTTCAGACTTTCACCTGTTTGGTCCCTTGAAAGCGTTCAGGAGAGGCACGAAGTTTAAAAGTGACGATGAAGTCAAAAGTGTTGTGAGCGACTGGCCGAGACATCAGTCCAATGATTTTTACGCTGAGGGAATACGGAAGCTTGTGCACAGATGGGAAAAGTGTGTGACAGTGCTGGGAGACTACGTTGAAAAATTTTTAAAAAGTAAGCTGCTATCTGTATGAGAAGTCCTTATACCGAAAAATTCACCTTATTTATTGAATGACCCTCGTAGCTAGATGCGACCGTAAATCGTATTTTCTCGCCTGTGAAAATCTATTCCAGTTTCTTGATTCCCTGCTCCGTACATTCTTAAAAAATAGATGCAAAATCAATCACCATCTTCTGTCTTCCTGAACTCTGTACTTTCATAGTTCTTTCTTTCAATAAAGTCTTCTCATTGCCTTCCACTCTCGGTAACCCCTTGCATCTTAGTGGCATATTTGACTTGCTTGTATGAATTGATAAAAACATCGTTGTTAATTCTTATATATCTCACTAAATTCATATGTATGTATGTATGTATGTATGTATGTATGTATGTATCTATCTATCTATCTATCTATCTATCTATCTATCTATCTATCTAGAGCGCTCTTTCCATATCTTTGTTTAAGCCCATACCCTTACTATTTCCATATGTAGCTATCTCCACCGGATATCTATCTATCTATCTATCTATCTATCTATCTATCTATCTATCTATCTATCTATCTATCTATCTATCTATCTTCTTGTTTGTCGCCATAAAATTATCAATCACAGTTTACACTAATCTATATATATCTGTATTTATATTTGGATTATGTAATGTTTCACCCAGAAAAAATAAACGCAACGCCAAATGTAATTTAATGTCTTCCGGAATACCGTACTTTTATTGTCCTTCCTCACTAACGTCTTCTCTTTCTCTTTCACTTTCATTAACTGCTTACGTCTTAGTGACATTATCGCCTTGCTTGGGGGTCGAATGATTAAAAAAAACTATCGTTGTAGAAACTTATTTATCTCAGGAATTTCATATCTATCTATCTATCTATCTATCTATCTATCTATCTATGTGTATAATTTCAGATAGAATATACTTGTAAAAGGGCTCTATGAATAAAGACAAAATGGAAACATACCTTAACCAACGCGTTTCATCCTCTGAGGGAATTTGTCAAAGTGGACGAAACGCATCGCCTTCTTAGCTGTTTTCCTTTTGTCTTTATTCCTATCTATCTATCTATCTATCTATCTATCTATCTATATATATATATATATATATATATATATATATATATATATATATATATATATCTTTCTATCTATCTGTCTGTCTGTCTATCTATCTATCTATCTGCTTGTTCCTCTCTATCAAATTGCCGATCATACATTGCACGTATTGGTATATATATATATATATATATTTTAGAATTGGACATTGTCCGACAATTTATTTTAAAGACATTTATATTATGTTTAACGTTCTTTTTATAGATACAAGTATTTAAGCAAATGCTCTGTTTTATAATAAACAGTATTAAATAACATTTACCGGCCTGAATTTTTTCGGAGAGCGAAAATTTTCTATGAAAATTTCTCGGACATTCAGGCCGGTAAATGTTATTTAATACTGTTTATTATAAAACAGAGCATTTGCTTAAATACTTGTATCTATAAAAAGAACGTTAAACATAATATAAATGTCTTTAAAATAAATTGTCGGACAATGTCCAATTCTAAAATATATGACGTCATTTGTTTACATTTGATACGCTAGAGCAGATATGAATAGAAGAGATTCATGGAAGATTTAAGTTTAAAGATAGTAAAATCGACCTTGCTAACCAGACGCTCATCTGTGGCCGAAAGGTTAAGGCACATCACGCGAAATGATGGTTCCGTATAGGATACAGGTTCGATTCCTATCGGAGAGCGAAAATTTTCTATGAAAATTTCTCGGACATTCAGGCCGGTAAATGTTATTTAATACTGTTTATTATAAAACAGAGCATTTGCTTAAATACTTGTATCTATAAAAAGAGCGTTAAACATAATATAAATGTCTTTAAAATAAATATATATATATATACAAACCGATATATTTATATACTCCATGAAAGATGCAACGATATGTTTTTAAATTTACTAAATAAATCGTTTTTTATCACAAGTTATTTACTATCACCTGACGAAATCCAATAAAAATATTAGAGTATATGTATATATATATGTGTATATATATGTGTATATATATGTGTTTTGTGTGTGTGTCTGTATATATATATATATATATATATATATATATATATATATTATCTAATGTCTCATCCATATATCTCTTATTTCCTACGTTTATTATGTTCTTGTTGCATCTTTGCTCCAATCATTCTGATTTCTAATAAATATCAAACACAGATTCATATGACATGAATGCAGACATTATTTATCTTTATAATTTGTATAAAAGATTAGGCGTAATGGTTTCTTAATACCAAATATTAATTATCACCTCGTATAGAAAGAGGGGGAGAATAACAGATTTCTAAATTATTGTTTAAAAATGTGTAAACTCGGATAGGAAATTTAGAGTTTAAAAATATAACATGAGTGACATCACAAAGGATATTTTGACTCTGCAGAAATATTTAAAATTCTGACTCTTATGTTGTAGCTGGACATACCTCAGTCTTTTTTATATTAAATTAGAATGTATATCAATATTTCCGATAATATTCCTTGTAATCCTTTTTGTTTACATTGGAAGGTAAATCAACAATGTGGTAGATTAAGAAAACAGGGAAAACGAAGAACATGGAGAGACGATTGTAAATATAGAAATGAAGAAAGTGAATTCAATTATATAAACAACACGAAATAACACTTATTATAACGAAGACAACATACATCGATAAAGAGTCAAAAGAAACAAAACAGAACAAACAATGTGACGTGCGATGCATTCCACCCTGACCACAATAAGTTAGAGTTTAAAGTTCGATTTAGTTTCACTCTTCTCCTTCACCATGAACGCTGTACAACGGAACATGAGTAAGAACATTATTCATTCAATGCACTATATCAGATGAGTTTTCTCACAAGAAGAAAATCAGCGAGAAAACGCGTCTTGTGTATGTTTTATTTCTTTTATTAATAGAAAAAAGAAAAGAAAAAGTAGACGATAAAATTGATTAAGAACAATATATCCAAAAGAAGAAAATGCAAAAGAAAGAAAGAAAAAAAAAGAAAACTACGTCTAAGGCGTCAGTCAGGATTGAACCCCTTTATGGTGTTGGCTTTCTTTCGGAGTCCATTAAGCTGTCACTGGAATACTTGGCCGCCTCGCCAAAAAATAAAAAAAAATGAAAATAATAATACAAGTATCTCCCAGTCGAAATGTAAAACTGTCTTCTGGTTGAATGGAGAAAGTTGGTTTTGTGTCTCGAGAATCACGCGGTTGAACCACAGTCGACACAACCATTGATGTCGAATAAGAAGATTGACGCGGGTGTTCAGTAGAGAAATGAGAACATAATAATAAAAAAAAACACACAAACACGAGAGCGCGCACACGCATATATATATATATATATATATATATATATATATATATATATATATATATATATATATATATATATATATATATATATATATATATATATATATATATATATATATATATATATATATATATATTGTGGGTGAGGCAGGGTTAGAAGATTCGAGACAAAAATATATAAAATCACGTACATATGCACACAAACACATTTACATAGTTGTGTATTTGGACAGCAATCCCTCTTTAATATATGTTTCGTTGAAAAAGACTAACGAGGTAAATTTAATTAGATTATTTTATTATACATACAAGTGTCTTCTTTTCTGCACTTAGTAACAGATAGATAGATAGATAGATAGATAGGAACATACGGCGATAGATAGATAGATGGATAGATAGATAGATAGGAACATACGGCGATAGATAGATAGATAGATGGATGGATAGATAGATAGGAACATACGGCGATAGATAGATAGATAGATGGATGGATAGATAGATAGGAACATACGGCGATAGATAGATAGATAGATGGATAGATAGATAGATAGGGACAGACGGCGATAGATAGATAGATAGATGGATAGATAGATAGATAGGGACAGACGGCGATAGCTAGATAGATAGATGGATAGATAGATAGGAACATACGGCGATAGATAGATAGATAGATGGATGGATAGATAGATAGGAACATACGGCGATAGATAGATAGATAGATAGATGGATAGATAGATAGATAGGGACAGACGGCGATAGCTAGATAGATAGATGGATAGATAGATAGGAACAGACGGCGATAGATAGATAGATAGATGGATAGATAGATAGGAACATACGGCGATAGATAGATAGATAGATGGATGGATAGATAGATAGGAACATACGGCGATAGATAGATAGATAGATGGATAGATAGATAGATAGGGACAGACGGCGATAGCTAGATAGATAGATGGATAGATAGATAGGAACAGACGGCGATAGATAGATAGATAGATGGATAGATAGATAGGAACATACGGCGATAGATAGATAGATAGATGGATGGATAGATAGATAGGAACATACGGCGATAGATAGATAGATAGATGGATAGATAGATAGATAGGGACAGACGGCGATAGCTAGATAGATAGATGGATAGATAGATAGGAACAGACGGCGATAGATAGATAGATAGATGGATAGATAGATAGGAACATACGGCGATAGATAGATAGATAGATGGATGGATAGATAGATAGGAACATACGGCGATAGATAGATAGATAGATGGATAGATAGATAGATAGGGACAGACGGCGATAGCTAGATAGATAGATGGATAGATAGATAGGAACAGACGGCGATAGATAGATAGATAGATGGATAGATAGATAGGAACATACGGCGATAGATAGATAGATAGATGGATGGATAGATAGATAGGAACATACGGCGATAGATAGATAGATAGATGGATAGATAGATAGATAGGAACATACGGCGATAGATAGATAGATAGATGGATAGATAGATAGATAGGGACAGACGGCGATAGCTAGATAGATAGATGGATAGATAGATAGGAACAGACGGCGATAGATAGATAGATAGATGGATAGATAGATAGGAACAGACGGCGATAGATAGATAGATAGATGGATAGATAGATAGGAACAGACGGCGATAGATAGATAGATAGATGGATAGATAGATAGGAACATACGGCGATAGATAGATAGATAGATGGATAGATAGATAGGAACATACGGCGATAGATAGATAGATAGATGGATGGATAGATAGATAGGAACATACGGCGATAGATAGATAGATAGATGGATGGATAGATAGATAGGAACATACGGCGATAGATAGATAGATAGATGGATAGATAGATAGATAGGGACAGACGGCGATAGCTAGATAGATAGATGGATAGATAGATAGGAACAGACGGCGATAGATAGATAGATAGATGGATAGATAGATAGGAACATACGGCGATAGATAGATAGATAGATGGATGGATAGATAGATAGGAACATACGGCGATAGATAGATAGATAGATGGATAGATAGATAGATAGGAACATACGGCGATAGATAGATAGATAGATGGATAGATAGATAGATAGGGACAGACGGCGATAGCTAGATAGATAGATGGATAGATAGATAGGAACAGACGGCGATAGATAGATAGATAGATGGATAGATAGATAGGAACATACGGCGATAGATAGATAGATAGATGGATGGATAGATAGATAGGAACATACGGCGATAGATAGATAGATAGATGGATGGATAGATAGATAGGAACATACGGCGATAGATAGATAGATAGATGGATAGATAGATAGATAGGGACAGACGGCGATAGCTAGATAGATAGATGGATAGATAGATAGGAACAGACGGCGATAGATAGATAGATAGATGGATAGATAGATAGGAACAGACGGCGATAGATAGATAGATAGATGGATAGATAGATAGGAACATACGGCGATAGATAGATAGATAGATGGATAGATAGATAGGAACATACGGCGATAGATAGATAGATAGATGGATGGATAGATAGATAGGAACATACGGCGATAGATAGATAGATAGATGGATGGATAGATAGATAGGAACATACGGCGATAGATAGATAGATAGATGGATAGATAGATAGATAGGGACAGACGGCGATAGCTAGATAGATAGATGGATAGATAGATAGGAACAGACGGCGATAGATAGATAGATAGATGGATAGATAGATAGGAACAGACGGCGATAGATAGATAGATAGATGGATAGATAGATAGGAACATACGGCGATAGATAGATAGATAGATGGATGGATAGATAGATAGGAACATACGGCGATAGATAGATAGATAGATGGATGGATAGATAGATAGGAACATACGGCGATAGATAGATAGATAGATGGATAGATAGATAGATAGGGACAGACGGCGATAGCTAGATAGATTGATGGATAGATAGATAGGAACAGACGGCGATAGATAGATAGATAGATGGATAGATAGATAGGAACAGACGGCGATAGATAGATAGATAGATGGATAGATAGATAGGAACATACGGCGATAGATAGATAGATAGATGGATAGATAGATAGGAACATACGGCGATAGATAGATAGATAGATGGATAGATAGATAGGAACATACGGCGATAGATAGATAGATAGATGGATAGATAGATAGGAACATACGGCGATAGATAGATAGATAGATGGATAGATAGATAGGAACAGACGGCGATAGATAGATAGATAGATGGATAGATAGATAGGAACATACGGCGATAGATAGATAGATAGATGGATAGATAGATAGGAACATACGGCGATAGATAGATAGATAGATGGATAGATAGATAGGAACATACGGCGATAGATAGATAGATAGATGGATAGATAGATAGGAACATACGGCGATAGATAGATAGATAGATGGATAGATAGATAGGAACATACGGCGATAGATAGATAGATAGATGGATAGATAGATAGGAACATACGGCGATAGATAGATAGATAGATGGATAGATAGATAGGAACAGACGGCGATAGATAGATAGATAGATGGATAGATAGATAGGAACAGACGGCGATAGATAGATAGATAGATGGATAGATAGATAGGAACAGACGGCGATAGATAGATAGATAGATGGATAGATAGATAGGAACAGACGGCGATAGATAGATAGATAGATGGATAGATAGATAGGAACAGACGGCGATAGATAGATAGATAGATAGATGGATAGATAGATAGGAACAGACGGCGATAGATAGATAGATAGATGGATAGATAGATAGGAACAGACGGCGATAGATAGATAGATAGATGGATAGATAGATAGGAACAGACGGCGATAGATAGATAGATAGATGGATAGATAGATAGGAACAGACGGCGATAGATAGATAGATAGATAGATAGATAGATGGATAGATAGATAGGAACAGACGGCGATAGATAGATAGATAGATGGATAGATAGATAGGAACAGACGGCGATAGATAGATAGATAGATGGATAGATAGATAGGAACAGACGGCGATAGATAGATAGATAGATGGATAGATAGATAGGAACAGACGGCGATAGATAGATAGATAGATGGATAGATAGATAGGAACAGACGGCGATAGATAGATAGATAGATGGATAGATAGATAGGAACAGACGGCGATAGATAGATAGATAGATGGATAGATAGATAGGAACAGACGGCGATAGATAGATAGATAGATGGATAGATAGATAGGAACAGACGGCGATAGATAGATAGATAGATGGATAGATAGATAGGAACAGACGGCGATAGATAGATAGATAGATGGATAGATAGATAGGAACAGACGGCGATAGATAGATAGATAGATGGATAGATAGATAGGAACAGACGGCGATAGATAGATAGATAGATAGATAGATAGATGGATAGATAGATAGGAACAGACGGCGATAGATAGATAGATAGATGGATAGATAGATAGGAACAGACGGCGATAGATAGATAGATAGATGGATAGATAGATAGGAACAGACGGCGATAGATAGATAGATAGATGGATAGATAGATAGGAACAGACGGCGATAGATAGATAGATAGATGGATAGATAGATAGGAACAGACGGCGATAGATAGATAGATAGATGGATAGATAGATAGGAACAGACGGCGATAGATAGATAGATAGATGGATAGATAGATAGGAACAGACGGCGATAGATAGATAGATAGATGGATAGATAGATAGGAACAGACGGCATAGATAGATAGATAGATGGATAGATAGATAGGAACAGACGGCGATAGATAGATAGATAGATGGATAGATAGATAGGAACAGACGGCGATAGATAGATAGATAGATGGATAGATAGATAGGAACAGACGGCGATAGATAGATAGATAGATGGATAGATAGATAGGAACAGACGGCGATAGATAGATAGATAGATAGATAGATAGATGGATAGATAGATAGGAACAGACGGCGATAGATAGATAGATAGATGGATAGATAGATAGGAACAGACGGCGATAGATAGATAGATAGATGGATAGATAGATAGGAACAGACGGCGATAGATAGATAGATAGATGGATAGATAGATAGGAACAGACGGCGATAGATAGATAGATAGATGGATAGATAGATAGGAACAGACGGCGATAGATAGATAGATAGATGGATAGATAGATAGGAACAGACGGCGATAGATAGATAGATAGATGGATAGATAGATAGGAACAGACGGCGATAGATAGATAGATAGATGGATAGATAGATAGGAACAGACGGCGATAGATAGATAGATAGATGGATAGATAGATAGGAACAGACGGCGATAGATAGATAGATAGATGGATAGATAGATAGGAACAGACGGCGATAGATAGATAGATAGATGGATAGATAGATAGGAACAGACGGCGATAGATAGATAGATAGATGGATAGATAGATAGGAACAGACGGCGATAGATAGATAGATAGATGGATAGATAGATAGGAACAGACGGCGATAGATAGATAGATAGATGGATAGATAGATAGGAACAGACGGCGATAGATAGATAGATAGATGGATAGATAGATAGGAACAGACGGCGATAGATAGATAGATAGATGGATAGATAGATAGGAACAGACGGCGATAGATAGATAGATAGATGGATAGATAGATAGGAACAGACGGCGATAGATAGATAGATAGATGGATAGATAGATAGGAACAGACGGCGATAGATAGATAGATAGATGGATAGATAGATAGGAACAGACGGCGATAGATAGATAGATAGATGGATAGATAGATAGGAACAGACGGCGATAGATAGATAGATAGATAGATAGATAGATGGATAGATAGATAGGAACAGACGGCGATAGATAGATAGATAGATGGATAGATAGATAGGAACAGACGGCGATAGATAGATAGATAGATGGATAGATAGATAGGAACAGACGGCGATAGATAGATAGATAGATGGATAGATAGATAGGAACAGACGGCGATAGATAGATAGATAGATGGATAGATAGATAGGAACAGACGGCGATAGATAGATAGATAGATGGATAGATAGATAGGAACAGACGGCGATAGATAGATAGATAGATGGATAGATAGATAGGAACAGACGGCGATAGATAGATAGATAGATGGATAGATAGATAGGAACAGACGGCGATAGATAGATAGATAGATAGATGGATAGATAGATAGGAACAGACGGCGATAGATAGATAGATAGATGGATAGATAGATAGGAACAGACGGCGATAGATAGATAGATAGATGGATAGATAGATAGGAACAGACGGCGATAGATAGATAGATAGATGGATAGATAGATAGGAACAGACGGCGATAGATAGATAGATAGATAGATGGATAGATAGATAGGAACAGACGGCGATAGATAGATAGATAGATGGATAGATAGATAGGAACAGACGGCGATAGATAGATAGATAGATAGATGGATAGATAGATAGGAACAGACGGCGATAGATAGATAGATAGATGGATAGATAGATAGGAACAGACGGCGATAGATAGATAGATAGATGGATAGATAGATAGGAACAGACGGCGATAGATAGATAGATAGATGGATAGATAGATAGGAACAGACGGCGATAGATAGATAGATAGATAGATGGATAGATAGATAGGAACAGACGGCGATAGATAGATAGATAGATGGATAGATAGATAGGAACAGACGGCGATAGATAGATAGATAGATGGATAGATAGATAGGAACAGACGGCGATAGATAGATAGATAGATGGATAGATAGATAGGAACAGACGGCGATAGATAGATAGATAGATGGATAGATAGATAGGAACAGACGGCGATAGATAGATAGATAGATGGATAGATAGATAGGAACAGACGGCGATAGATAGATAGATAGATGGATAGATAGATAGGAACAGACGGCGATAGATAGATAGATAGATGGATAGATAGATAGGAACAGACGGCGATAGATAGATAGATAGATAGATGGATAGATAGATAGGAACAGACGGCGATAGATAGATAGATAGATAGATGGATAGATAGATAGGAACAGACGGCGATAGATAGATAGATAGATGGATAGATAGATAGGAACAGACGGCGATAGATAGATAGATAGATGGATAGATAGATAGGAACAGACGGCGATAGATAGATAGATAGATAGATGGATAGATAGATAGGAACAGACGGCGATAGATAGATAGATAGATAGATGGATAGATAGATAGGAACAGACGGCGATAGATAGATAGATAGATGGATAGATAGATAGGAACAGACGGCGATAGATAGATAGATAGATGGATAGATAGATAGGAACAGACGGCGATAGATAGATAGATAGATGGATAGATAGATAGGAACAGACGGCGATAGATAGATAGATAGATGGATAGATAGATAGGAACAGACGGCGATAGATAGATAGATAGATGGATAGATAGATAGGAACAGACGGCGATAGATAGATAGATAGATGGATAGATAGATAGGAACAGACGGCGATAGATAGATAGATAGATGGATAGATAGATAGGAACAGACGGCGATAGATAGATAGATAGATGGATAGATAGATAGGAACAGACGGCGATAGATAGATAGATAGATGGATAGATAGATAGGAACAGACGGCGATAGATAGATAGATAGATAGATAGATAGATGGATAGATAGATAGGAACAGACGGCGATAGATAGATAGATAGATGGATAGATAGATAGGAACAGACGGCGATAGATAGATAGATAGATGGATAGATAGATAGGAACAGACGGCGATAGATAGATAGATAGATGGATAGATAGATAGGAACAGACGGCGATAGATAGATAGATAGATGGATAGATAGATAGGAACAGACGGCGATAGATAGATAGATAGATGGATAGATAGATAGGAACAGACGGCGATAGATAGATAGATAGATGGATAGATAGATAGGAACAGACGGCGATAGATAGATAGATAGATGGATAGATAGATAGGAACAGACGGCGATAGATAGATAGATAGATAGATGGATAGATAGATAGGAACAGACGGCGATAGATAGATAGATAGATGGATAGATAGATAGGAACAGACGGCGATAGATAGATAGATAGATGGATAGATAGATAGGAACAGACGGCGATAGATAGATAGATAGATAGATGGATAGATAGATAGGAACAGACGGCGATAGATAGATAGATAGATAGATAGATAGATGGATAGATAGATAGGAACAGACGGCGATAGATAGATAGATAGATGGATAGATAGATAGGAACAGACGGCGATAGATAGATAGATAGATGGATAGATAGATAGGAACAGACGGCGATAGATAGATAGATAGATGGATAGATAGATAGGAACAGACGGCGATAGATAGATAGATAGATGGATAGATAGATAGGAACAGACGGCGATAGATAGATAGATAGATGGATAGATAGATAGGAACAGACGGCGATAGATAGATAGATAGATGGATAGATAGATAGGAACAGACGGCGATAGATAGATAGATAGATGGATAGATAGATAGGAACAGACGGCGATAGATAGATAGATAGATGGATAGATAGATAGGAACAGACGGCGATAGATAGATAGATAGATGGATAGATAGATAGGAACAGACGGCGATAGATAGATAGATAGATGGATAGATAGATAGGAACAGACGGCGATAGATAGATAGATAGATAGATGGATAGATAGATAGGAACAGACGGCGATAGATAGATAGATAGATGGATAGATAGATAGGAACAGACGGCGATAGATAGATAGATAGATGGATAGATAGATAGGAACAGACGGCGATAGATAGATAGATAGATGGATAGATAGATAGGAACAGACGGCGATAGATAGATAGATAGATAGATGGATAGATAGATAGGAACAGACGGCGATAGATAGATAGATAGATGGATAGATAGATAGGAACAGACGGCGATAGATAGATAGATAGATAGATGGATAGATAGATAGGAACAGACGGCGATAGATAGATAGATAGATAGATAGATAGGAACAGACGGCGATAGATAGATAGATAGATGGATAGATAGATAGGAACAGACGGCGATAGATAGATAGATAGATGGATAGATAGATAGGAACAGACGGCGATAGATAGATAGATAGATAGATGGATAGATAGATAGGAACAGACGGCGATAGATAGATAGATAGATGGATAGATAGATAGGAACAGACGGCGATAGATAGATAGATAGATGGATAGATAGATAGGAACAGACGGCGATAGATAGATAGATAGATGGATAGATAGATAGGAACAGACGGCGATAGATAGATAGATAGATGGATAGATAGATAGGAACAGACGGCGATAGATAGATAGATAGATGGATAGATAGATAGGAACAGACGGCGATAGATAGATAGATAGATGGATAGATAGATAGGAACAGACGGCGATAGATAGATAGATAGATGGATAGATAGATAGGAACAGACGGCGATAGATAGATAGATAGATAGATGGATAGATAGATAGGAACAGACGGCGATAGATAGATAGATAGATAGATGGATAGATAGATAGGAACAGACGGCGATAGATAGATAGATAGATGGATAGATAGATAGGAACAGACGGCGATAGATAGATAGATAGATGGATAGATAGATAGGAACAGACGGCGATAGATAGATAGATAGATAGATGGATAGATAGATAGGAACAGACGGCGATAGATAGATAGATAGATGGATAGATAGATAGGAACAGACGGCGATAGATAGATAGATAGATAGATAGATAGATAGATATGAACTGAGATAGAGAGATTGATTGAATGAGAGAAAGAAAGAGAGATAGAGAGAGAAGTAAACCGAAAGATAATGAGAGAGAGAGACATCGACAACAACCGTTATATCAAATATGTTTCGTTGAATATGACAGACAAGGAACATTTATTAATGCTATATTTATTTTTCTTAATATTCTTACATTTTTCCGTTTGGTGGTAGTAAGGGAGTGTAAAAATTGTCCATAGTATCTATTGTTTCAAGCGCTTTCGGACACTTTTTGACTCAATTTCAAATGTTGGTGGTGGGAGGGATGTTGGTAAATGTACTTAATATAGTTCCGCGTTTGTCTTTTTAAGATGTAGTTTTTGTGATGTTGAAATAATAGTAGCGTTTATCGCTAGCCACGTGAATTAAATGTCGCTGGAAATCGAGTTGGCATCTTCTAATATAAATAAAACATCAACAAACCATTTCCGCTACTGAATAAGGTGTGAATTATACTGGGTGCCAGATGTTTTATGCGAAGGGCCTCTCTCAGAGTGAGATATCTTCGGTTACGGGACCTATCTAGGATGCTAGTGTTATCAGCGAGAATCTTCCTTATTAGTTGTTGTTAATTGTGGTTGACTAAGTGCCTTTTGATGGCACTTTGGTCAGGGACGTGACACGTGACGTATCTACTTAAGGAGGTGGTTGTATGACCGATATAGTTAATTGATTTATGAGAAGTCTTGGACTGAAATTGCTGAAATTGATACACTATATTGGTCATCGATAGTTTAGATTTGGTAGGGTTATGTTGATTATTGACGACGAGGTTGGCTGTTTTCCATTTTCTGTTATATATTACAAGTTTTACATATTTGTCAGATTTTTACGACAGAAATATGGTGTTTCATGAGTCGTCGTATAGCGAATGCGTCCTGCCTGCAGTAAAATATGTCGTTCTTTTGTTGTATGTTATTTTTATTAGCGGTGTTATCTATTTTTTGTAAGAATAATTTTATTTTTTATGGATGATGTCTTTGAGAAAATTATTATTAACTAATGCTAGTTTCATTTGATTTAGTTCAGTCGATAAAAAACGCATTGATATTAAATATATTTCCCATTGCAAAAAATATCAATATAAAAACAAAAAAAAATAAAATTAGATCGATTCTAAAAAATAAAAAAAACAAAACAAATATTATTTTCTTCTCTATTTCGCGTCCCTCAGGACGTTGGCGATCATGACTCTTAATAATTTCCTGACCTTTGTATCTCCTAATAAATTTTGTCTATTTGTTATCTCTCCTAAACTGTGATTCTCCATAAATTATTCGAACTCGCTGGGTAGTTTATGTATTGTTTTCTTCTGTCCCTCTTGATCTCAGTTTGTTCTGTGAATATCAAACTTTCTAATCCGTCTTTCCTTATTATGCCCCCTCGAAATTTCAATTTTTTAATTTCTGATGTTAATTATAAGTGATCTTTTTTTTTTGATCTTCTCTAAAATTTCAACGTTGCTCACATGTTCAGTTCATGGTATTCTCAGCATCCTTCTGTACAACCACATTTCTGATGTTTCAAGCCTCTACTTCATCTGTGAGGAGATTGTCTAGCATTCACTGCCATATAGAAGAACTGATATTACGTTACAGTTCAGTGCTCTATTCTTCTTTCTAACGAAATTGTTGTCTTTAGTAATATTTGCTTAAGGCATAATTTCACGGACGTAATGCAGACAAAAAATAATTTTTACAGGAATTGGAAACAATTAGAGGAATAATTACTAGGGTGAAAAATGAAGAAAAATGGTCGGAAGAAGATAAGAAGAACAAAAGTAAATGTCACCGGGAGATGATTGAAAGGGGGAGGAAGAGAATGTTGCGGGAAAGAAGCGATTGAGAAGAGATGAACAAGGTGGGTGCAAGAAATAGAAAATATAGGGATAATGAGGGTAGATTAAAAGAAGGAAGGATAGATAGGGAAAATGAATAAAAGAAATATGTTATTTTGGAGGCGAGGGAAGAGACGAGAAAAGGAGGGTGTTCGAAGAGAAGAAAAAGAATAAGAATAATGTAATGATGGAAATCAGAATGACTATTAAATGAAAAAGAAATGAAGACGCGAAGATGAAGAATGCTGTGATGAAGAAAACTTCTGTGAAGAATTAAAAACGAGAAAGAAACGAGAAGAAAATACATTAGGAGGGAGATAACGAGAAAGAAAAAGAAACGAATAAAAATATATTTTACGGGAATTGGATCAAAGATGGGGTACATGAAAAAACAAGGAAAACTGTAGAAAAAAAAAGAATATGAATAGGAATAGAAATAGAAGAGGAAGAAGAAAAAGTCGATAACAAGAGACGGAAAAGAAGAATAGTAAGACGCGAAGAAAAGAGGAGAGGAAACCGCTAAGATGACTGAGACTATTCAAAAATTTAAGGACAGCAAAGCCTGTATTTTAGATAACGCTGAGGACAAATTACAAGACGGCCATTTTATGATCAGGAAAAGAAGACGGTGGGATACAATAAAAGGCAAGTAAAAGCAAAATATAAATAAAAGACAGCTAAAAATAAAGTTAGGTCTGTCTCGAAAGATCACTGGATACTCGCCCCAGTGACATCGTCTTTGGTTTTGTAGCCCTGTTCCAAATTGCTTCCTTTCTAGTTTTCACGCTCCTTAGATGACCTCCTGTTTTGGTGGAAGTGTTTACAAGATATAAAAATGTCTAAAACCGATGAGACACAACGTGTTGTCTTTGCGTTGTTACCGGAAAAAAAGAAACGACAAATTGGTAAATTTGCTATGCTTTTCCCTTCTGTGTTGAAGTGAATATATACTGTCATCCCGTCTCTTCATCTTTAACTTTCCCAGTCTGTATTCCTGTTTTATCCTTAGGAGATGAGCCTGGATCAAGGCAAAAGATTTGCGAGTAGACACTGGTGACGCTTCTTGCATCTTTGAGTGACATTTGTCTTTATACCTACAGCAGAATCAATCAGAAATTTATTATGGAATGATTTGTAGTATTGCTTTTCAGACATTTTTATTCGGAGGCAGAATGAAAAAAACAAAACAAAAAAAAAACAAAAAAAGGAATCACACATTTATAAGCTATACAATTTGCGATGGATAAATTGTCGCATTTTTATCTTTTTAATTTCGCGCATGCGCCCTGTTTGTTTTTTTATTTTGTCGACTGCACATTATAGTACGGTCAGCTGGGCACCTTCTATGAGAAAAAGAGCACCATGACACAATTCACTCCGCCAAAAATTTAGTAATGGCATGCTGTACTGTTTGGCATTCGCGCCGGAATCCCCAATACGAACATTTCATAGTGTTTGGGTATCACTCTGAGAGCAGTGAAGAGGATTCTGAAACAGTTGGATGATATATCCAGTCAACATCATGGTATTTGGAGAGATCACTAGTGATAGCGAGGTTATGCCTCCATTCATCTTCATACAGGGCCTCAGACTCAACACGGAGGCCTACATCAAGTGCCTTGAGGAAGTAGTCTTGCCCTGTGTCACGTGGGTGGCTGCTGTGAAACACTATGTCTGG
>OZ038477.1:16342725-16412725 GCA_964036315.1 Acanthosepion esculentum
AAATAAAATAAAAAAGACTCTAAATGACTTCGGCTATATATATAAAAAATACCTGGAAAAAAAAGTAAAATCCCCTGCAAACATAGTTCCTACCAACATATCAAATTTAGTACGACATAATTTCCTGAATGACGAAGCGCATTCCAAGTAAACCTTTTCCAATTTATCATACAATTTCATCAATATTGTCCATGATATACAAAAATATATATCGTTATTTCATATAAAACATTTTATTGTATTAGAATAATAAAAAAATAACATCCTCAATATGATTTACATCCTTAGTGATGCAAAAGGTGATGCGCTTTGCAAGATTCACGTGAACTCGATGTAATAATTCCACATTGTTTCAAATTTTAGCACATTTACTCTTTATGCGTTCAAACAAATTCGTTGCATCTGTGATTTGTGAGGACACCTTATCTTTTGGATACCCCAGAATAAGAAGTCAGTACTTTCTTGTTTCGAACAAGATTGTAGATTTAAACAATTATAGTTAATGAGATTTCCTATGTGTCCAGAATTGTAAGGACACCCTGTGTATACACACACACACACACACACACACACACACACACACACATCTCTCTCTCTCTCTCTCTCTCTCTCTCTCTCTCTCTCTCTCTCTCTCTCTCTCTCTCTCTCTATATATATATATATATATATATATATATATATATATATATATATATATAATATAAAAAATTGGATCGTGATTACGATTCCAATGTAATAAATTATAACCATGGAATATTAGTGTTTGAGGCTTCTTACTCCGTCCTGGACATTGAATTCTTCCTAGATTCTATCCTCTTGGGAATTTATATATATATATATATATATATATATATATATATATATATATATATATATATATATTAAAGGGAAAGAAGAGTAAGATATATAATCCGGTGTTCTGATTAATACTTTTATTTTTACAAAACAGTGCTTAATGCAAATTTACAGAGGATAAATATTATAAATTTACTTACTTAAAAATATGGTTCCATCGCTACACAGGAATTGCCATGTTTCAAGTTTGAAGTTTTATCTCCTGCTTTTGAAGCATGGTAATTCCTATGTAGCGATGGAATCTTTTTTTTAAATAAGTACATTTATAATATATACATATATATGTGTGCGCGCGCGTGTGTGTGTGCGTGTGTGTGTAAGATTATATCTCAATCTATTGACCGTTAGTGTATAGAGTGAATTGTATGTGTATTATAGATTTTATTTTTATTCATGACTATCTAGGCATTTATTTTAATTCGTTTTGTATTCTCTTCTCAAAGAATCGAGATTCGTTTCAGAATGTGTCAGCAATTTGGAAGTGACATTCTAACCTATTAGGTCAAATCCTAAGTTATTCCCAATTTTCGCAACCAATTAAAATTATGAATGTATCATCCTAATTATTAATTATAAGTAACAGTTAATAATATATTTGAAGTAAACTAACATGTACTAATATCTGTATGGCAATTGCAGTTAAAAAGTTATTTTCATCCATGGCAACGCAAGGCCGCATGCAGTCAGAATAACCCAGGAAAACATTTTGGAACAGTGTTGGCCTGTTCAAGGTAATCACCACATAAACCTGTAATTATCAATAGAAACAGATTTCTCTACATCAGCATGGCTGATGATAACTGAATTACTATAGAAGAAGAAGAAGAAGAAGAAGAAGTAGAAGAAGAAGAAGAAGAAGCAGAAGAAGAAGAAGAAGAAGAAGAAGAAGAAGATAAGAAGAAGCAGAAAGTAACGGTGTAACCCCTTCAATCTATTCTAGATAAGTCATGATAGATAAAGAAAATAAATCTGTAGAGAGTCATGATCACTCTGAGGTGAGATGGCATAAACATATTAACATCGTCATCAGTTCCTTGATCGTGTGTGGTCGTAGGGTTGCTGCTCAACAGAACACTTAACCAGTTCATTCTACATATGTGGGTTGAAATTCGGATAGGTATTAAATTATGCGAAGCGTGCCTTATGCAAATTATACCTGATGCTGTCCATCCCTCTCTAGTTCAAACCACAGTCAATGTTCTCCAACTTGGAGGCACAACTTGACCACTGACACATGATCGTTTGTTCAAAAAATCACTGCTCCCTGTCCGTTGGATTCAGTCTAGGGGAAACTATCCACCTAGCCGTGTCTTTACAACACTGGCATCATACGTAGCTATTGATCGCAGTCTCTTCCACAGTGCTAGATGACCGTTGACCTTACACTAGTATTCATCTGCTCTTTTTTTTAAGTCCCGCTAGGTACGTAGCCACCCTTTTCACCTAAAATGTCTAGTGAGGGAACTGGTTGAGTCGCCGATTCCGCGACTATTCTGCTAATAGTCCTAGGTTACATTGTATCAATAGCGCTCCAAAAGTAACCTGATAGAAACAAATATGACCAAAAGACAAAAAAAAGAAAAAGAAAAACGTATATCATATACTTACCGCTACTTTATTTGCAAAGAGAACAACCGCATATTATTTTATCTTAAAGACAAGATTGTTTTTCGGCGTCTCTGCTACAATAGTTCAGATCAATGTTGAGAAGAGAAATACGTGATAGTATTTTGAATTTTGAAATACAGAAGGATCATTCCAGGCTAGAATATCAGCGTTGTTTTTTGTAAAGAACTAAAGCAAATGGTATTATTCCCTTTTCGTTTCAGTTGAATTCTTTCTGAAAACAAAAACGCCTAAGAGAGTAGAGAATCGATTAAATGTCTCGACGGTACTATCTACTTTCTGCCCTTCCAACGCCTTCCGATTCAAAATGGCTTTTAAGCTGTTCGATTTGAAATAATGTAGTTGTCACCTTATCCACACTTCATAGAGAATTGACTCGATATGATGCCAAGATTGTAGATTTGTGTAAAAAAGAATTTTGATATCTGAACAAATGTTATACTTGCGCAAATACATAGAGAAAAAAGTTCGTGACATATATTCATTAAATAAAACTCATCAGCTTACACAAGTATATACATATACAAATACACGTGGTATTAGACGTATGGGAGTCAAGCAACGCAGTTCTTAGGGGCCGACAGCCAGACCCCAGCATATATGATTTGATTATAGTAGTGAAGGGTTTGTGTAGAACCAACCACACTTTTTGAAGGGCTGTATACAGAGGCCTGGTGCATTACGTGCCACGAGGTCCCCAAATCACCCTCCGCAGGTTTGGAATTCTTAGTTGTCCTTCTCCTAGACCAGTTGCTATCCAAAGCTATAGAACCTAATTTGTGCTGCTATTTACCCATAGCTGGAGGTAGAAGAACAGGATTAATACTTTGCCCAAGGCTTTAACACTGGAATTCAAACTGGGCTCTCCGATTCCTCAATCCGAGCCAATATCCACTACTCCACCTTGCCTCACTAAAAGGGATAAAAATACATGTAGGTGAATCAATAACGTGGTCATGAAAAGCTGCATAAAATCCAAGCTACATATATCTAATTTTCCACATAGTCTCTTCCCTTTTGTCAAGGCTTTTCATTTTATTAGTGATGTCAAACATTATAAGGTGAATATTTCTAATCAAAATTTATCTAATAACCGTATCACGAGAAAAAAAACTGAGTGAGCTAAACTGCATACGATGATCCTGTAGACAGATATTAGTGGATAAAATAAATTCATTACATATTTTACTTATTTCAAACTATTGTCTTCATTTGGGTTGTTACAGACGTGATTGCTGAAAGGTTTCGACTCTGTTCGCTCTGGTCATCTAAGGCAGGGGTCGGCAACCTTTTGCTAACTATGTGCTGACCTAGGGTTTTAAAATCATTCAGTGTGCCAACAGCACACGTATTTTTTATACAAGACAAGGTAAAAATACCTGCTGTCCAATATATTTTATATAGTAATAAATGGTATATAAACTTTAGTATATATTAAAATTGAAACAGCGAAATATCTTCTTTGTGTTCTCGTAGTTTTTGTTTCGGACTGGAAAATTGCTTGGCGTGCCGCGTGTGGCACGCGTGCCGTAGGTTGCCGATCCCTGAATTAGAGTATCTGATGTAAACGTATCGACCATATTCACTCTGTTCATCTAATGTGTCCATTGTTTTAGCTAATATGGGATATATGTTGACTATTCCATCTTTTATTGCTGCGATGTAATTCATTGCTCTTTCCTACCTAATCAGTACCTGATCTAGTGATTAAATTCACGAACACCAGTAAGCTCATTAACATTTTGGAATCTCCCTTATAAATATTAATGCGAAATGTAATCGTTTCCATGACGACAATCTGGAGATGCCCACGATTCATTGGCTAAACCGTTAACATTAATATGAGTGGAAAATTATAAAATTCTTAAAACAGCTTTTCAGGAAATTAAACTTTTCATGTCCGTAAAATATTACCGCTCTTTCTAATATTGAAGGGTGCTGCCATTTAAACCATTTGTTTCAGGTAGATTCAAAGGTCAGTATATTTAATTTTTACTTCTAGTAATATTTGCTAGTTATTTCTGTTGTTGTTACTATTGAAAGGTTTTAGTGATGTATGTTTATTTTTATATAGCTCTTTGATATTTTGTAACGCTAATTTAAACTTATTTAATGCTATTCACCGTTTACATGTAGAGGGTTATAGAGCAAGAGACACTATCCCAAGCAATTGCTACCAAAATGCAAGGGGGGACACTACAAGTGAAAGAGAAGGAAAACTTTTTAGAGGGAACAGGTGACCCAATTCTAAACAGGAAACACGAGATAAACATCTACTCCTGTTCATATGACCGGGGAGTAATGTGGGCCGGATGATACGCAAACCGACCTACTCCCATTGAGAATAACTGTAAATAAATACTAAAAAAGCGTTTCAGACGTAGATATAAGAAATATGTATTTGAAGTAGATTTTAAAATGAAACGGAAACACAGTCCTAAATAGGAAGGAAGGGATAAACCTCTTCTCCTGTTCAGTGAACCAGCGAGGAGTGTGAACGATACTTGACGATATTTGTTTAAGATCTAAAGTCATTTCCAATCATTGATCTGAGAAGACAGTTACATAAAGTTGGTTCCATGGAAAAAGTCTGTGAACTTGATTCGAGCTCTCAGGTTAATCTTTTCGTTTGTAGAATCTTACAGTGTTGTATAAAAGTACCCTGATCGTAACCTATCCTTTGTTCAATTTAAAAGTGATTTGATTCAAGAAAAACTCATTTACTGAATGTTGTGGATTCCGGGAATGGAATCCTGCACAAATAAATAAACAACGCCAGTAATTGAGATAGAAAAATAAGTGTATTAAACGTAAGAATACAGACTTGAAGTGAAGATTAGTAGTCCAAGAATGCGGGTTAGTAGAAAGTATATGCACAAGTCTCTGTAAGTGAAGCCGTAATTATCTCTCTCTCGCTGGACTCTCGTATAACTCTCTGTGAACACCTTGTGTACTGTCTACATATCTCTCACTTTGACTCAACGTATCTCAACCTGCAGGTATTCTCTCTGTCAGTATAAGTATACTTTGGACGAGTCCATCTTGTGTAAAAGGGTTTGCCCCATAACACTGAAGGAGATAATTCCGGATTTAATAGCGAAAATCAGGGAATACAGCGATTTGGGACCATGGATAATGGTTTTAGATACTCATAGAATTTGTTCGATAGAACATGATATTCGATAAAGAATACTCATTATTACGATTGGCCGATATCTCTGTCTGTAAGATATTAATTATTTTAGTTATATTAAAATCATTTGTTTAAAAAAAGACGAAATAACTAATAGAACTAAACACAAGAAAAGGTGATGTTGTTGAACATTAAGGTTGCGTCCATGCTTAAACAGTCCATTTAGAATCGTACCAAAGCATAGATGAAACAAAATACCGAGAAAGATTTGTAACTGTCACGACATAGCGTTCTGTAGGTATAGAGATAAAGTTTTGGATTTGAGGAGACTTGCTGTCACCCATTCTTTATAGATAACGAGTGAACATGCAAATACATGAAACATAAATCATAATCAGGATTAGTGTCGAGATGAAGGTGGTGAATAATCCTTCGGTTAAAATAAAATAAAAAATACATTGGTGTTAATGCTCAACCCAGTGTACAGAATGAGATGATTTGAAGACAGGGAAGGAAGTCAGTGTCCGAAGGAGAAAAAAAAAGCGGTGGATAAGTTGTGATTTGTATATTAAGACAACGACGCTGACAAGACAAGAAATCAGCCTGAATGACAGGAGGAGTAGGCAAAGTTATGCAGTAAGGAGGGAAAACAAGAAATGAAAATAGACAATAGGCCAGCAGGGGGTTCCGGGTCTTGGCAGTTGTCAGGGTTAGTGGCTTTAAAGATGGCGTCTCGAAGCGTCTAGATAACTAGGGAATCTCCTTATCCATTTGAATTGACAGCACTGTCGTGATAATACGTCATTGCGTGGCAGATCTGTGTTTTTTTTGTCTTTCTTAAATATCCCAGACTTCTTTCCCATTGTGTCAGTTTGCGTGTCCCTCATGGCACTGACTGCAGACGCTACAACTACAGCTGTGTCATATACACTGGCAGATTCTCTTGTTATACCAGGTTCTTTGTCTTTCGCAGTTTCTCTCGTTCTCGATTTCTGTTCATCTGTCAGATCTCTCTCTCTCTCTCTCTCTCTCTATCTATCTATCTCTCTCTCACAGACACACACATACATACATACATACATATATATATATATATATATATATATATATATATATATATATATATATATATATATGTACGTGCGTGTGTTTTGAGTGGGTGTGCGTGGACTGGTTGAGATAAATGCATGTCTCCCACCGTCCAAACTAGTCCCTCGTCAGTTTTCCTAGCCAGGTAAGATCTAGAAGGTTGAAAAGTGATGTTTTTTGAGGGTCAAACCCTATCAACTTGAAAACTTAGCACAAAAGAAATAATCTATCTATCTATCTATCTATCTATCTATCTATCTATCTATCTATCTATCTATCTATCTATCTATCTTTGTACATATCTATCTCATTCTGTACATATATATCTGTCTCAGTCTGTTCATATCAGTCTACCTACCTATCGATCTATCTCAGTCTGTGCATATCTATCTATCTATCTATCTATCTATCTATCTATCTATCTATCTATCTATCTCCTTTTTATAATTAACTACCTATTTATCCTTCTGCATATATGAGAGTTTGTTTCTATTTGTCCTCTCTTTCTCATTCTATTAATCGTTCATTCTATCTCTCACACACACATATCTATCTATCTATCTATCTATCTATCTATCTATCTTTTGAACAATAAAAGTTATTAAAAAATTAAAATCTTCAGACACACTGGGTTGTAGATTAATATTCTTTCGTTTTTATTATTATTATTTCATTTAGATTCCTCATATATATATATATATATATATATATATATATATATATATATATATAATGCAAATAAAATAAATTAAAAAAGTAAAAATAATAGCAATATTATTTATTATATATTATTGGGACAATAGCCAAATTCCAGGCTCGTCCAGACAGGTGAAGAAAATGTTAAAATCAGAATATTGACACACGATTGTATTATTTTTTAGAGAAACAAATATTTGAATCATATTAATATGTTTAATATATATATATATATATATATATATATATATATATATATATATATATATATATATATATATATATATATATATATATATATATATATGTAATACTAAAAAGAAAAATAGTAGGCAAGACTAGAGTCAGGCCAATACTCTGATATTTTTTAAAAAGTACTCAATACACAATTCAGAAAAAAAACTGTCTTTGTAGAACTGCTAATAAAATATAAGATTAGGCAAAATTCACGGGCAACGCACTACCTGGGTTTCGACCTGAGGGTCTCGTCAGAGCAGTTATTTGTGGCTGGTTACTCTGTAACACTATTCATGCCCGATTAAATAAGCTATCAAAACGCCACATATAAGATATTCAAAGGGGGAGCGGCAAGGGAAGAGTTGGAGTAACCGAATTTTTTTTTTTTAAATTAAAGAAAAAATTGGTTCATCTGGACTCTTATTGTCTCAGAATATATTTACTGGTATGTCTACATTTCGACATCACCCCAGATCGTTGATTTAACAGATTGGTCTTGACTGGGTACGTCACTGTGGGCAGATTCTATTCCTGACCGAACCTAAAAAATTATAAATACATGTCTATGTCTTAACTCCCCTTAATACACTCCATTCTATGTTGGGGCTTTTATTGCATTTCTTATTAACTTCCCGCACATAATGCGACTGGTGTGGCTCTCTAGTTTGAAGGAGGATAAACGCACCTTCATTACACTCTATGTATACTTTGTTCAGTCCCGGTGGATCATCCACTTTCGCTTTATATACCATGCGCATGACATTTCAAAGGGCACTTGTTTTGTTCCTGCAGTTACAGGGGATTGCATTAGTGGTGTTGCAATCAGTGGCTGATATTGAATTATTTTATTAATGAATATATGTATATTATATTGTATTATTATATGAATGAGTATCTATATATTATTATTTTCTTATGTATTTCATGGATGCGTGGTTGTGTAATTAACACCAGCCTGGAATGAGATATCTGAGATCCGATATCGTTACATTCACTTAATCGCAAGTATCTTTGGGAAAGTTATGAATCCAGCTTTTCTCACTGCCATCTATAGGTCAATAGCAGGAGAGACTGGGTTCTACAACCTCGTTTGGCAACCAGTCTACGAGAATGGCAAGTTTGAATTTAAACATACTGGCAGAGAATTAGTATCCGCCAGCTTATCTTGCCCCAAATACACCCCTGTTACACTAGTTGCAGTACATGTGGTGCCTCAACAACCCTATTTTTGTAAGCGTTTCACCCCCAACAAGGCGGAAGTGCCAGTACATGCAAGGGGTTACAGAGAGTGAGAACAAGAGTAAAGAGGGGTGTTTGAAGAAAGGAAAAAGAGAAGGACAGGGATCAAGATCAAGATATCGTTTGACGTTACATTTGAATATTTGAAAATTATAGCTATCAGAGAAGCAAGTAGGAGCAATGGAGTTTCATTGGCGGGAAATGCGAGATAAGAAACTGTTGGAGTAGACGGCTGCATTCAACCGTTTCGACAGTGAACGGGTGGGACCGAGATGCCAACCACGTAACACGCTTAAATTCACGCAGATTGGGTACCAGTGACAGTATCCTGTCAGAGCAGTTGCCACTAAATTATTTGTAAAAGAGACAGAGGTAAGCCACCGTACGTCTCTGAGAAAGTGACTGGCCAGTCGGGCTACGTAGGTATTGTCCCTATCTAACCTGGCCAGTCGGGCTACGTAGGTCTTGTCCCTATCTAACCTGGCCAGTCGGGCTACGTAGGTCTTGTCCCTATCTAACCTGGCCAGTCGGGCTACGTAGGTCTTGTCCCTATCTAACATGGCCAGTCGGGCTACGTAGGTCAACGTACGTCTATCTAACATGTCCATCCGGGTTGCGTAGCTCGTATCCCTGTGAGAGCTGGCTAGTGCATTCGTTAAATCTAAGTGATGAAAACGTTTCCTCTGGCAGGGTCGAAGCTGCGTTTCTCGAATGCGTAGACCGATAGAGGTATTATTCACCCTTTAATAATAAATAAAAATTGGCCATCTATTTTAAATAAGAGGTGTTCACTATAATGGCATTTGAAGTAATAAAAATGCCGGACTAGAAGGCATGAATTCTGTATATATATATATATATATATATATATATATATATATATATATATATATATATATATATATATATATGTATGTATGTATATATATATATATATATATATATATATATAATTCATAGTAATTCCTCGAATATTAATAAATCTTCAACAGAATGCATAATATATATATATATATATATATATATATATATATATATATATATATATGGCATATCTTTTATGCAAGATAATGTCGCCGTAGTAACATTATCTCTATTTTAAATGGTTCGTTTGTCTTTCCATATATATGTCATGTGTGCATATGGTTATTGTTTGCTGATGATCGTCCTGACATGAATAATAACATCGTATTGTGGTAAGCTTTCTCAATACGCGTGGCTGCACGTGCGTGATTACGACTATCGATTTGAAACCTGTCTTGCCTGTTCGGGTGGCATGTCGCTTTCCCCCATTAAAGGGTCAGAGACAGAAGACAAGGGAGAGTATAACGCAATTATTTTCCGAATATCATTTATGTCCTCACTCGTATATATATATATATATATATATATATATATATATATATATATATATATATATTGTGTATTTAGGCAGCAATCCTTCTTTCATGCGAAATTGAAAAAGACAGACAAGGTGCTTCTATTTTTTTTTTTTATAAAATTTCTCATGCGATCTAATAATTTTTTTTACTTTTCGGATGATAAATTATATAAAAACTGTCCGAATTTTCTTTTCATCCGAGCGCTTTCGGCTATACATTCAGCCATATTCAAGGATTATATTTTAACTGAGTCAGAAGAGTTAATTTGTATCCACATATCAGTCACCTTCGGAAAGAAGTCAAAAGAAAGAAAGAGGGCCGGGGTATCTATTTCAAAGCAAATGATGACATTCATATACGCACATCTTCTGGTCAGTTACAGCGACAGATAGCTGTTGGCACCATAATACGCCCTTAAGTGTCTAAAGAATTCTATTTTGTATATGTTGTTCACTAAGTCTAGAGTTATGTCGAGGAGGTTTACCCTTTTTAATTTAGTATTGACTGTAGTTTTTAAATTTAGGTTTCTGAATTCACTATATATTATCTTTCTAATTTTATCTATTTTAAAATTTGTGGAGCTCCTCACTACCAAAAGTCTGTCATCCCTATATAGCCCGATGTCCTTAATGTTTAATTCACGGTGCTCGGTTAGATTGTATAGTATAAATCGACCGACACGGTCAGAAGACTCTGCAGAGTCTAAAGATCCCATGGTGATATCAAAATTGTCATTAGTGTTTTTAATCCATTGGTCCCCATTATGAATGAGGACAGATTTTTTGCACTAAGAATTATGTTCATTTCTTCCTTAATTATGTCAGAATATACAGTAGCAAACTCCAGGGCAATCGTGAATAGATCCCTTGATATTGACTGGTAATAATTCACAATATCGAACTGTAGTAGGGGGCAGTCAGGCTTATTGTCGATGTTGGTAAATCAATTGATGACTTTGGTATTAATCCAGTGTGTTAATCCAAGGTAGTTTTTGATTTGCCTAGTGATACTTTCCACGATTCTGTTGCTTATCTTTCCTATGTTGGGTCTGGTTAGGTTTATTATTCTAGTAGTTGGGTCTTCCTTAAAATCATGTTTGTAGTGCTTAAGAGTGATGTAGCATTCCTTTTCAGCTAGTTTGCCTGCTTTATCGCTTATTTTTAATTTTTCAGTAATAATTTTACTAGTTCTGTTAATACTGTCTACCATATTAATATTGTTATTATAATCTTTTTTATAAGTCTTAGTTATTTTTTAAAATTAATTTGTTGTAGTCGTCTGCCGGCAATTTGTAGAAGCTTCCCGTTTTATCGGATTTAACTAGTATTTTATCACAGACGTTGATGCTTTTAACTTTTTGGAAGTTGCTTTTCTATTATTGAAAGGAGATATTATTGATTATATTGACTAGGTCCTTTTCAAATTCCTGTCGTTTTTTGTTAAATCGTGCAACATTTTTACTTTTAAAGCCGTAAACCTCATGTTCTTTTTTTGTTAAGTTATTCCCTCGTAGGAAGAAGAATCCTTTCTATCTCATTCTTCTTATTAATTCCTCTGTTTTATGCAAAAGTTTGACGAAATAATTCCGTTTGTTTGTGTGTAGGATGTTCTTCAGAGAAATGACGAAATTAACTTTTTTCATATTTTTAAAGTTCTTATTTTAAAAATAAAGTTTCAGAATGCTCGACCTTAATTTGGGAGTCGATATATATGTATGTGCAAATATGTAGAAAAATAGGAAATAACACGTGGGTAAATAACCCGGGGTTCTTTTTTGTGCTCCATACCAAAAAACAACTTGTAGTTCAGTGTATTATTAAGTTTCTAAATAATGAAAATTTATTAAACCATAGACATGAGTTAACAGTTTTCTGCCGGCAACAACTGATTATTGCATTAAATAATTAACATAAAAAAATAAATTTCATAGTCTAATAAAAGGTTTAAAAGCGTAACCCAACCATAAGATAGAAAAACCCTCTATGAAGACGTCAAAAAAACATTGTAGTTCAGTGTGACGCGTTCATGTAGGAAACAGCCCTTTAGAAAAAATAAATAAAGTAAATTTCTTTAGACACTTAAGGACGTATTATGGTGCCAACAGCTATCTTTCGCTGTGACTGACCAGAAGATGTGCGTACATGAATGCCATCATTCGCTTTGAACTGGACACCCCGACATTTCTTTCTTTTGAGTTCTTTCGGAAGGTGACTGATATGTGGATACAAATTAACTCTTCTGACTCTTATCAAAATGGTCGCCCAAGCCTTTCCCATAATAATTAATTTTGCGAATGAACATGCTTATAAAGATGCGTAAATTTCAAGATTGGTTATTCCTGGAATTTCGCTTGAGGATGGAACAGGGCTTGATGCTTTAATTCAAATTAATTTCAATAATTATATCGAGGTTTTTGGCACTTGTTTTTGAAACATGAGAACTCTTATGTAGCGAAGGCATCATATTTAAAAAATAAATAATTATAATTTGAGCTCTACGTCTGTATGGAGCAATGTTTTCAAAAATAAAAACAAAAATACTAAAGAACCCCGGATTATTTACCCAACGTGTTCTTTCCTATTTTTCTACATATTTGCATATATATATATATATATATATATATATATATATATATATATATATATATATATATATATATAGATATATATATATACTCACATCTCTTTCTCTATTTCTACCTTTCTTTCTCTCTCTCTCTCTTTGTCTATATATACGAGGGTCATTCAATAAATAAGGTGAATTTTTCGGTATAAGGACTTCTAATACAGATAGAAGCTTATTCTTTTTTTCTTTTTTTGTTTTACTTCTTTTTCACATGGATTTAATTTCTTTTGCAGATTAAAAAACAACTTTGAGAATTTGGGCTATTAACAAAGATGGCCGACCAAGAAGGTTGCTCCAAAATTGAACAGAGGTCAGTTATAAAGTTTTTGGTTGCTGAAGGGTGCAAACCAGTTGAAATTCATAGGAGAATGTCAACTGTGTATGGTGCCACATGTTTCAGCCAAAAACCTGTCTACAAGTGTGCTAAATTGTTTAAAGAAGGACGGAGCAGTGTTGAGGATGAAGACATGCCAGGGAGGCCTACAGAAGTGAGGTTTCCTGAGGTGATCGAATCCGTCAATGACCTCATTCAGTCTGACAGAAGGGTGACAGTGGATGACATTGTAAGGATTTTGAAAGACATAAAGAACAAACGCAGGAGTCATCAGTCAAAAGGAGTCATCTTGCTTCATGACAACGCAAGGCCTCACACAACAGCCCAAACGGTACAGACAATCAACGAGCTGGGCTGGGAATTGCTCCCTCACTCCCCTTACAGCCCAGACCTTGACCCTTCAGACTTTTACCTGTTTGGTCCCTTGAAAGCGAAGTCAAAAGTGTTGTGAGCGACTGGCTGAGACATGAGGATTTTTACGCTTAGGGAATACGGAAGCTTGTGCACAGATGGGAAAAGTGTGTGACAGTGCTGGGAGATTACGTTAAAAAACATAAGCTTCTATCTGTATTATAAGTCCTTATACCAGAAAATTCACCTTATTTATTGAATGACCCTCGTATATATATATATATATATATATATATATATATATATATATATATATATATATATATATATATATATATATATATATATATATGTATGTATATATGCGATAACGATATAAAGTATTTTAATATATCAAAAACATTTTAAAATTCTAAGCGTCTCTCGTTCTTGCACATTTGTAGTCGCTTCAACCTAAACATATTAAGATTAGTACGATGGAGTTTTTCCACTTTGTTATTCTTCTTTTTCCTAATATATATATATATATATATGTGTGTGTAGAAAGAGAGAGAGAGAGAGAGAGATAGTGAGTGAGAGAGAGTGGGGGGTTTAGAGAATGAGATAGATTTGTGGATGTACGTGGTGTGTAAGAGAGTCATACGCAGGTCATTATTTTTTTAAAATCTTATAGAACAAAGGAAATGGAAAAATTGATTTAAAACATCTTTGTAGAAGAAAAAAAAATACGGTTACGTTTTTCGAAAATAAAGGATGAAAACTATTTAGCACTTGATGAATCTTTGTCAGTGCAGTCCTTCTGTGTGAAGAGGGGAACGCAGCCAGGTTAGGAATGTGCAGGGGAGGGAAAGTTCTCGGTTTTCTTTGAGCTCGGTTCATCTCTTGTTTGTCTTCTTGCGTTTTCGGAGGATGTTGTTTTTTGGTGCAGTTTTCTTCTGCAATCGGTTCATTCTGCAGGTTCGGTCTTCCAGCTGACCGCATCGATTACCTTCCTCAGCAAGGTGTTTTTGAGCCGATCCTTGAATCGATGACTCGCGACTCCACGTGATCACTTGCAGATGTGATCACTGAGAATAAGATTTGACGACCAAAATCTTTCACTTATCTCAACTACTCTACTCTCTCTCTCTCGGCGCATGAACGTCACACACACACACACACACACATACACAAACACACACACACACACATATATATATATATATATATATATATATATATATATATATATATATATAGCGATTTTCCAAGCATAGCTTAGATGTGGCACAAGGCTGAAAGTATGGGGCACCCAGTGAGGATCGAACTCATTACTCAGTCGTAATTGTTCTAGCGAGACAAGCTTGCTAACCATTACACCGCACCGAGATGCCTCCTCACACATATATATATATATTCAGTCACACACCTACACACACACACATATATATACACCCCCACAAAAACATACACACACACATATATATATATGTACAAACACACACACACAAACACACACACATACACACACAGACACATACACGCACACACACACACACACACACACACACACACACACATATATATATATATATATATATATATATATATATATATATATATATATATATATATATATATATATATATATATATATATAACTGATATAACAGTAAAATTGTCCAAATCGTGTAACAGTATAATGGTCCATCCCACAAAATACTAATATCTAAAAAGCTACTAAACTAACTTTGTTTCTCGTTTTCAGGTTTTCAGATAATTCTTTTAACCATCTTGACTCCATTTGTCGTAAGAATCACTGAAATACCCTTTTGTGACAGACCCACTATATCTTCCCAACTGAGCAATGCTGAGAGGAATAAGATCATTAAGGTCTTCAGTAATGGCACCAACATTCATACAATGGCTTCTATCTTCAAAGTGAATTCAAGAACCGTCAAGGAGGTCACGAAAGCAAGAGGGTTCATCATTTCAGCTTAGAGCGAAATAGATCAATTTGAAAAGATCGAATCCAAACGATAAGACGTGAGAGATGAGTTTTAGTAAAGAGCAGTGAAGGAAGAATTGAAAATGAAATCGTATGTGAGATCTGTGGAGCAACTTGTACCCCAGGACAGAAAATTAGAACGTGAGAAAATGATCCTGGCATAATATATATATATATATATATATATATATATATATATATGAACTTTATTTCAATTCTTCAGTGGAATACTTATACATTCATTTTGCTAAAAGGAGTGTCCAATATCTTATAAAAACCACGGAAAAATCCAGTAAGTCATTTTTAATCATTTCTAAGATACAACGGTTCAGAACTTAATCTAACAATTGGACATTTTTCAGTTACACGATTTTAAATCTTTTGCTCCCCCCCCACACACACATTTATTTGAAAATTATAACATAAAAATGTTATAAAATCACTACAAAAATAGCCATTTTGTTTCAACACTTCTGGTGTTTTATCAAGTGATAGTGTTGAATGTATAATAAAGGGTTTTAAAAGGTTCAAATCACTTAACATCCCTCTCTAGGGGAAACGCTGTTACATAAGCTGCAATGACCAATCAAAATACAAGTATACGAGAATTAAAAAAACTTGACAACGAAATTTGGTTATAATAATTATTTAATGTTTTAATCTTAGGGTTAGACTAAAATAGAATTCTTTCTAACTAATAAATATTAAATTATTATTAAAAAATAAAAATTACCAATTTTAAATTTTAAATTTAATCTATATTAAGTTTAATATTATAAAAGTATTTAAAGAAGAAACTGAGTAAAAAATACATATGTGTTTTTATTTATTTTGTTTTTATTGAAATTAAGTTGGAATAAACCTTAAGATCTAATGCTGCTCTAAACTCCGTTACAACTTAGATACATTTGAAGTGAAGACATGGGCAAAGAAGGATGAAATCTTGCAAAAGACAATACATACGCAATCAGATTATAATACACAAACACGCAGACATATTTAGATATATAAACACGTAAAAAAGAGACGAGACAGGAAATATGTCCACGGCCCTTAAAAAAAACAAAAAAAAACAACATATACATACAATGAAGGGCACATATAAGCGATTATACACACATGCATTGATAAAGACAGGTACATATACCCATCAAGAAATATTCAAATTTGAAAGTGTTATTAAACGAATTCTAACCTACTATTAAAATATAACTTATACGGGCAAAGATATATAGATAAAATGATTGAATAGATAAGGTTTAATATGGGGAGAATAGAAAAACAAATGTTCGTCAATGGGCAACATTAGGGAAAAGGACACTAAAATATACAGAAATGGATCGAATTATATATATATATATATATGTCAGAAAGTGCGGGTGGGAGATTATCGCCGCCTCAGTATCGGCTCAGTTTCCTCTTTAATGTTATTAGCAAACTTTATAAGCTTATAATTAATAATAAAGTTTTTATCACTTCAACACGGTCTTGAGCGGCAAAATTTACGACTTTCGATCAGCTCTGTCCTCTGCTGATATCGAATACATTTGACAGGGTGTGGCCTAAGTAGTTGATGCACAAGCTCCCCAGCAACAGAATTACTGGAAGAGTCTTCTCAATTATGTCCTTTGTAATGGGTAGGTCCATGAAGGTAGTTGCTAAAGACCCATCCTCCGAGGCCCATGGGATCACTACTTGCGTCGCCCAAGACTTTTTCTCCATCCAAATCTCTTTCTACTTGATATTAATGTTGTGCCTAAGAGCATATTCAGACCTTTTGTGAATATCATTGCAGATGTTACAGCGGTATACGTGTCCAGACACAAAATTCTAGCAGGCCAGACCCGAGGAGCTGATCTCTCTTCTGGTCTAGTTCTATCAAATCGATGAGGGAAAACGATTTGGTTACATTCAATACCTCAAAAATCAATCTTGTAACGTTCCATCACCACTGAGCAGTCCTGCTATCGCAATGAAGAGGTGTTTTCTTAAGACATTAATCGCATGTAAGTCCCATCACTAAAGACGTTGTAATGCTTTACTTTTACGAGAGACAGATCAGGCGGAAAATGGAATACAGCTGCCATATCTACCCAGTGTTCACTTTCCAGTCTTGGCAGAATACAAAAGCGCCTACACCGCCTTGTGGGTGATGAATTATTCTTCAATCTAGAACTACATTCCGAAAGACGAAATGTTGCATACCTCTCGCTATTCTGTCGCTATTTCCAGAGAAAATGTTAAGACGAGCTGCATTCATTCGTTCCACTCTAACTCTCACAGCTAAGACGTGGCATGCCGCGTAATCAGTGGCGGATTACCCTTATTCCCTTCTTATTCAGTTAGTGAGAAGTTCCAACGAAACAGCTCTTTTCCACGAAGCGCTTCTTTGTGGAACCGACACCCAAGATAATGATTCCACGATCACTAAAATCTTAAGCATTTAAAAGCTGGAAATCATGAGAACCACCGCCAACAGGTCATCCTGAAGGAGGCTGTCGTCTACTTCTGCCCTTAAGTACCCCGAGAGGATTGACGGAGTAAAAGAATTGATGATCTTAATGATGATGATGATGATGATGATATTTCCACATGTCCTCATAAACGGTGCTCCTTGCATCACTCGTACCACTATCATCGCAAACTGATTCAGTGGGCTTCTAACTGAAGTGGTCCGTGTTTCGGGCTGTTACAGGGTTAAAACATCTCGTCCCAACAGGCATGAGGATAGGGAGTAACAAAATATTATCCAGGAAAACACAGAATAAACAAATATTATATAAAAATTCTTTTGTCAGTACAATAATAGATCATTTAAAGCAGAGGTGTAGTTATCGTGCAGAAATGATTTTATTTGCAACTATGGGGACACCCAGTAAAATTCGTAAAAATACAAGTATATAAATATGATTTAAATAACACATACACATCTAATATATTTTCAAATATCATTCACATGCACACACAAATCTCCTATACACATTTACAATTATATATGTATATACATCCAGAGGAATATTTATTAGGGTCTATATCTACTTAATGACATGTACACAACTACATGCATCGTGTATAAAATATATATATATATATATATATATATATATATATATATATATATATATATATATATATATATATATATGCAGAAATATAGTCTTAAAGTGTGCTATATTTATGGGGTAAAGTGCTCAATATCAGAGATAGAGCGTGTGTAAATATAAAAGTGGACATGGAAGTCAGCACTTAGAGGCGACAGTCTGTTTCATGCTAGTGCAATCGTCAGGCGACTAGTGCTGTTATTTTTCTCGGCTGTTTATATAAGGGTCAGTGGTGCATTATGGGTAGTATATTTTGGCGGGTACTTTTACCGGAAGTCGCTTATTTGTTTATTTATTTATGTCAAATTATTTTGCTTGTTTTTTTGTTTGTTTTTTTATTTTTATTTTTTATCTTATATATTTATTTATTTATTCTTTTATTTTGATCGGTGTTTTTGGTTAACGTAGTAAAAAAAATTTGTTTATATAGCTTATTGTTGGTAGTCTATAATGGCCGCCATTTACCGGAAATCGCTTGTTCGCTTATTTATTTGGGTCAAATTGTTTTGCTTATTATTTTTATTTTTATTTGTATAACAGTTATAACTTTCGTCCGTTCTTTTGTTTTGATTTTATTTCGCATATTCTAACAGGTGTGGTTTTGTGATTTGTTTGGAGTAGTTTATTTTGCTTATTTTATTGTTGTTTGTTTATATATTTATTTATTTATCTATTTTAAGTTACGTAGTAAAAATTTGTTTTCATGTCTACATTTTGAGATTAGCTCGGATCTTTTATTTAATAATTTATTTTGATCTGGGAAGGTAATGATAGCTATTTTTTCCTCCAAGCAAAGTTTGCAAGTTTTTGATAGGTTGTTGTAGGCTGATGATTTTTTCCTTATTTTCCAAGATATTTTTGGTGTGGTGTGTGTTTTGTTTTTTATTTCCCAGATATACTTAGAAAGCATTGTGCTGTTCGCATATTTACTATTTGTGAAAGACATTTTGTGTACATAATTTCTTTGTTTCCATGGTCCTTCGGTTACTCCTATGTATACTTTTTCTTCATTATCTGCTGATTTTGTCGTGGCTTGGTAGATTACGTTGTTTTGTAAACAATTACCGTTTAAGGGACATTCGTTTTTTATTCTGCAGTTGCACGTGGGTTTAATTTGTTCGTGTGGTTTGTTAATAATTTTTCTGTTGTGCTTTTTTATTATTTGTGCCATGTTCTCGGTGCAACTGTAGCTGATTTTTACTGTGTTTTTGTTGAATATTTTGTGTAGTGTGCTTGATTCCGGGAAGTGTTTGTGTAAAAGCTTGAAGAATATTTTTCCTATGTTTGTTTTTACGTTTTTGCTGTACGGTGGGTTGAACCATATGATATTTCTTTTTCTGTTGGTCTTTTTTGTGTTCTGTGGTGAGTATGTGAGTGTTGCTGGGAATATCTTGGAAAATAAGGAAAAAATCATCAGCCTACAACAACCTATCAAAAACTTGCAAACTTTGCTTGGAGGAAAAAATAGCTATCATTACCTTCCCAGATCAAAATAAATTATTAAATAAAAGATCCGAGCTAATCTCAAAATGTAGACATGAAAACAAATTTTTACTACGTAACTTAAAATAGACAAATAAATAAATATATAAACAAACAACAATAAAATAAGCAAAATAAACTACTCCAAACAAATCACAAAACCACACCTGTTAGAATATGCGAAATAAAATCAAAACAAAAGAACGGACGAAAGTTATAACTGTTATACAAATAAAAATAAAAATAATAAGCAAAACAATTTGACCCAAATAAATAAGCGAACAAGCGATTTCCGGTAAATGGCGGCCATTATAGACAACCAACAATAAGCTATATAAACAAATTTTTTTTACTACGTTAACCAAAAACACCGATCAAAATAAAAGAATAAATAAATAAATATATAAGATAAAAAATAAAAATAAAAAAACAAACAAAAAAACAAGCAAAATAATTTGACATAAATAAATAAACAAATAAGCGACTTCCGGTAAAAGTACCCGCCAAAATATACTACCCATAATGCACCACTGACCCTTATATAAACAGCCGAGAAAAATAACAGCACTAGTCGCCTGACGATTGCACTAGCATGAAACAGACTGTCGCCTCTAAGTGCTGACTTCCATGTCCACTTTTATATTTACACACGCTCTATCTCTGATATTGAGCACTTTACCCCATAAATATAGCACATTTTAAGACTATATTTCTGCATATTCAGCTCCTGATCATCAGTAGAGCACTTTCGCTACATTTATAACACAACCTGGACATAGAAAAATTTAGCCTCGACTACTCACTAAAAAACATACCCACCCCTTCCCCTTACATATATAAACTAAAATTATTTGAAAAAACAGAAAGTTTCATAAAAAGAATGAGATGGAAAGCACATTTTTTAAACCAAGATCTTCACAATAATAATAATACACTCAAGGAAAAATACGGGTTCAAAACAAGAAAATGTCCCCCGCAACAAAAAGAATTAGATGACTTCGAGAAGGACTTAACTGACCTAGTTAGAAACATAAAATTCCATAAAAATCAAGATGCATTCCAAAAAAAGCTAAAAGAAGATATAGCTAAAATAAACAGTTCAGCAAATGTATTCATCGCAGCCGACAAAACAAGAAATTTATACAAACTAACCCCTCCCACGCACAATAAATTACTAAAGAACAACATAACCAAAACATACAAAAAGGCACCCAAAACAATAGAACACGATATAAATAAAGAAGCTAAAGCAATCGCTCAAAAATTAGACCTAGATGACCGAATAAGTTGCATGAGCAAGACGCAAGCCTTTATCACACTAAAAGACCACAAGGAAAATTTCAAAACCAACCCTGCATGCAGACTCATAAACCCAGCCAAAAGCGAACTAGGTAAAATAAGTAAAACAATACTAGAAAGAATTAATTCTGAACTTAGGAAGAAGTTAGGAGTAAACCAGTGGAAAAACACAAAAACAACCATTGACTGGTTCAACAGCATAAATAACAAACAAAATTGCCACTTCCTACAATTAGACATAAAAGAATTTTACCCATCCATAACAGAACGTACACTAGATAAGGCCATCAACTTAGCTCAGGAACAAATAATAATAAAACCAAACGAAATCGACATCATTAAGCACTCCCGTAAATCATTATTATTTCACCATGAAGAAGCATGGATAAAGAAAGATGGGATATTTGACACTACAATGGGAAGCTTTGACGGTGCAGAGACATGCGAAATCGTAGGTATTTATTTACTACACGAAATAAGCAAAATAATAGATAGAAATGACACAGGGCTCTACAGAGATGACGGTCTCATAATCTTAAGAAACTGCAACAAACAAAAGACAGATAAAACTAGAAAAGCAATAATTAAAATCTTCAAAAATAACGGATTCGAGATAGATATAAAAACTAACCTAAACGAAGTAGATTTTCTAGATGTCACCTTCAACCTAAGAAAAGGCACACACAAACCATACAGAAAACCGAATGATAAACCACAGTACATACATATATACTCCAACCACCCGCCTTCTATAATCAAACAGATACCTAAATCGATTAACCGCAGGCTTTCCGACAATTCTTCCGATGAATCTATATTTAACAAAGCCAAGAAAGACTACGAAACAGCCCTAAAAGATAGCGGATTCCCAGCAACACTCACATACTCACCACAGAACACAAAAAAGACCAACAGAAAAAGAAATATCATATGGTTCAACCCACCGTACAGCAAAAACGTAAAAACAAACATAGGAAAAATATTCTTCAAGCTTTTACACAAACACTTCCCGGAATCAAGCACACTACACAAAATATTCAACAAAAACACAGTAAAAATCAGCTACAGTTGCACCGAGAACATGGCACAAATAATAAAAAAGCACAACAGAAAAATTATTAACAAACCACACGAACAAATTAAACCCACGTGCAACTGCAGAATAAAAAACGAATGTCCCTTAAACGGTAATTGTTTACAAAACAACGTAATCTACCAAGCCACGACAAAATCAGCAGATAATGAAGAAAAAGTATACATAGGAGTAACCGAAGGACCATGGAAACAAAGAAATTATGTACACAAAATGTCTTTCACAAATAGTAAATATGCGAACAGGACAATGCTTTCTAAGTATATCTGGGAAATAAAAAACAAAACACACACCACACCAAAAATATCTTGGAAAATAAGGAAAAAATCATCAGCCTACAACAACCTATCAAAAACTTGCAAACTTTGCTTGGAGGAAAAAATAGCTATCATTACCTTCCCAGATCAAAATAAATTATTAAATAAAAGATCCGAGCTAATCTCAAAATGTAGACATGAAAACAAATTTTTACTACGTAACTTAAAATAGATAAATAAATAAATATATAAACAAACAACAATAAAATAAGCAAAATAAACTACTCCAAACAAATCACAAAACCACACCTGTTAGAATATGCGAAATAAAATCAAAACAAAAGAACGGACGAAAGTTATAACTGTTATACAAATAAAAATAAAAATAATAAGCAAAACAATTTGACCCAAATAAATAAGCGAACAAGCGATCTCCGGTAAATGGCGGCCATTATAGACTACCAACAATAAGCTATATAAACAAATTTTTTTTACTACGTTAACCAAAAACACCGATCAAAATAAAAGAATAAGAATAAATAAATAAATATATAAGATAAAAAATAAAAATAAAAAAACAAACAAAAAAACAAGCAAAATAATTTGACATAAATAAATAAACAAATAAGCGACTTCCGGTAAAAGTACCCGCCAAAATATACTACCCATAATGCACCACTGACCCTTATATAAACAGCCGAGAAAAATAACAGCACTAGTCGCCTGACGATTGCACTAGCATGAAACAGACTGTCGCCTCTAAGTGCTGACTTCCATGTCCACTTTTATATATATATATATATATATATGCATATTAAACATTGTATTACATCTATCGGTTTGCTCATTCGAGAAATCACAACATAAAAAAAATTCTCTCCTATGACCCCACCCACCTTTGTAGGACAAACCACGATTTGATCCGGCGTGTCTTACTACTCGGCTACAGAGAGTTGCATTTCAGAAAGGGTCGGTTTTCGTTTCAAGGAAATCACATAAAAAAACATATTTCGACAAACTTATTTGGATATTTGGATAAATAGATATGATATGAACTGAGATAGATAGATAGATAGATAGATAGATAGATAGATAGATAGATAGTGATTGAAATTTATCCGACTGGCCAGGAATTAATTTCCAAATAAACTTTGATGTTTGGTTCTTTGTTCAGATTTTGAGAAATAAGATTGAAGTCTTTTCAGCATTCCAACCGTCTACCATTTTGCATTGAAGTTGTGTGTATTTCTTCTGACGCTGGATGTGTGTGTGTGTGTGTGTGTATATATATATATATATATATATATATGTGTGTGTGTGTGTGTGTGTGTGTGTGTGTGTGTGTGTGTGTGTGTGTGTGTGTGTTTGAATATAGCTTCTTTTTACGCGTGATGCACCGTCTTTGTATTCTGTGTCAGTCGGTCAGTACAATGCACTTTGTTCTTGTCGGTCAGTGGGGACAAAGGTTATGGCAAATGAGGCACTGTTGACCCATTCATTCAGTTTTTCTCGATTGGACTTGACTAGCGAGCATGTGACAGAAACCCACTCCGGAGAGTGAAATGAATTTAGATTAGTTGGGGAATGAATATGTCAGTGTTCATAATTATAAGTTCAGGGCGTTGCGAATGTGAAGAAAAACAGTCATACATCAGACATACTGTTTTGTATTTAGCATAAAAAAGCAATATCCTTTTCTTCTCTATTTACAAGCTTAGTAAATCACATGGGACTCACTTATAATTATGAGCTAAAACAGAGCTTAAATCACACCTTAAATCATTTTTCTCTTATTTTAATCGCATATTCATTACCTTTGAAAAGCACGGGGATGTAATATACAAATTTAAAAAATAATAGAAACATTTTTCAGATCTCAGTTTTCTTCTTCGTTTATTTTTTGTTGTAGAGTAGCTAACACCCTTTCAGATCATAACCTTAAATAGTCTACGATTAAGGATTTGAACAGTTGATTAATAAGTTGATACTAAGCTGATTAATATTCGGACTGATCTTACATCGTATGGCTATACAGCATTTGACCCTCTTCTATTCCTTGTAAGTTGTCTTGTTAATTGTTTTGTAACTTATTGTTCTGTGCTTTTTGTATGTTTCAATTAGCATTGGATACTGGTGCTGAATAAATATATTAAGAACTCATTCTTCTCTGTGTGTCATTCATCTCGACTATACAACATTTTTTAAAGAAATATTAACGCCTGTCTGGATTTCTGGTCATATTTTGGGAAGTTAGATGGAGAACTTATCGTCTTCTTCTCGTGTATTCCATTGATTTTGCATGTATTTCATATTACTCTGGATAATCTAAAATATAGTTTGAATTTGAACATCTACATAAGAGTATAACATATACATAAGAGTATAATAGATACACAAATTGTAATATTACTTTCGCAAAAGTAATGACAATCCTCTGAAAAATAACTGCCATTTTGAGGCAAGGGTTTTATTTATTCTTTATTCAAACAAACACGACGTTATAAGTAAAAAGAAGAAAAAATTATCAACCAAATAATGTATATTAAATTTCTGATTTTATTTATGTTTTATGTTAAATATATTTTGACATATTTTATGGAGAAAGGTTAGCTGAGTCGCATATAACTTTCAAGTAATACATTTTCTTCAAAACAAATATATTTCTTTATTATTTTTGTTTCACGCTTAATTCACTTTGCAAAGAAATGATAAAACTCTCCGACATATAAATCTAAATTTGAATCAATAAAAATATTAATATTTTTCTATACATTTTTGTCATTTCAAACTTAATTTTATGAAAAAAGCATCGTCTTCGACTATGTGTTGTGTCTCTTCAGGGTATTGGCGATCATGGTTCTCCACAAAATCCTGTACATTGTGGCTCTTACTAAATTTTCTCTTTTGTTATCTCATCTAAACCTTGTACCACGTTCAATTTACTCAAGCTCTCTAGGTAGGTTAAGAGTTGTTTTCCACTATCTCTTTTGCTTTCAATCTGTACTGTGAGTATCAAATTATCCAAGCCCCCTTTCCTCATTACGTGGTCTATAAATTTCAACTGTCTCTTCCTGATGTTAAGAATAAGAGTCCTTTTTGTTTTCATTTTTTCTAAAACCTAGTCGTCGTTCATAAGATTCGTCCATACTATTCTCAGTATCTTTGTCTAGGACTTGCCTCAAATCTCTGCTTCATCTATGAGGAGATAGTTCAACGTTCGTTGCTATATGTATAGCTGGCCACTCATATTCAAGGATACCTGTCTACTAGGGAGGCTAGCCAATCCCTATTGCAGACGCTTGCTAAGGCGCATTTGTGTTTATTCAACACCCTCAGAGCCCGTCTGTGTTTTATAATTCAACTATGATGAGCAGACTTTAATTAAAGTTTCTGGGAAAGAGCCTGTTATCTAACGTGATCAACAATTTCGACAAAGTCAGCACGCTCAATCCCTCGGTCACGATGACTTTTGACATCGTGCTAGCACAGCTATCGACATTTTCGTCTACCCAATTTCACTCTCAGGGCCTGTGTCAACTCGTGGTATGTTTACAGGCATTTTCCAAAGATGTCGCATGCTGGGATCGACTCTCTTCAGTCTGATAACATCAAGAAGTGTCCTTCTTGACAAATCGACCATGATGAGATTCGGACCCGGGTTTCATGGTCAGAATGCGAACGTTTTAACCACTCGGCCATATTCTATATAGGATGATTTATATTACATAAAGGTTCAGTGTTCCTATCATTGTTTTAACGAATTTTTCGGTTTCTTAAATTTTGTGATAGATATAAGCATATGTATATATGAATTGAATGTGTGAGTGTTTCTTTAATGCTACCATCACTTCGGGACTTAGGTAATCATAGTTCTGAGAATCCTCATTTCTTTATTATCTGTGAATTTCTACTAAATGGAGGAAAGCATAATGAATTGGATCCTGATACCTTCTCCAAGGATTCTAATGTGAGAGTTTCCCTTCTTTCCATTAGTTGAAATCCAAAACTAGAATGACTAATATCCCCTATAATTTACATTAGTAAACTGGGGAAAGAATTTGAACGGGTTCATATATTTTCCCAAGGGAATTATAGTGAAAGTGAACATATCTGACTAATCTGAAATTTGAACTCGATTCACCGATTCTAGGCTCCCGGTCGAATAACCGTTATAATACATACACACAAAAAAATAGATCGGTGATTAGTATTTTATTATTTTGTCTGCTGTCAGTATTTTCCGTATCTACATACAATTTACTAGGGTTAGCTTGGTTTGATAAAAGACCAGTTATCGAACATACTACCAAATAGTAATAGTCTACCAAACTTAACCTACTTTTTCTGTCACTATATATATGTTGACGACATACATATACTGAGATTAATTAATTGATTAATTGCTATTCCTATTAATGCTCATCATAATATGTGGTATTAATTGTAAAAATTAAAATATACATCCAATATTTAATATAGGTTAATAGAAAAACTCTGTTAATTACAGGTTTATATGGAACAGGCAAATAATTATAGGTTTATATGGAACAGGCAATTAATTATAGGTTTATATGGAACAGGCAATTAATTATAGGTGTGTGAAACACTGTCTTAAGTATAAGTTCATACCTATATTCGATTTAAAAAGAACCCACCTCTCAAAAAGTGGATGGTTGATATTAGAGGTTAAATACGTCCTAATAGATCTATCAGCTATACCTGAACTGTTAGTTCACTCACCTTTACGTCACTGTGAATCACCCAATACAATGCCCAAGTTCCACTCAAAGTAGAGCGTTAATATGTGGTGTTATATAAGCATTAGAAAAGCAACTGTCTCTTTCTGATGTTAAGTATTGGTTTCCTTTTTGTTTGCATTTTGTCTAAAATTTCGTCGGTGTTCAAATGTTTGGTCCACACGTTCCGTCCCAGGTTTAAAAACTTACCAGATATTTAAATGTCCACACTTTTTTGATTTTGCTATGTCTGGTTTGCAACTCGCATTTTTGGAGCCATCCTTTTTCTACCAAACATGCATTCTGTCTTCTTGCATTGATGTTTAATATTCTCGCTTTTCTTCATTAAATTCTGTAGTAGTTTTTGTAGATTTCTTTCTGTGCCGTCAATCAAGATTGTGTCATCTGCATACATTATCTTGATAAGATTGTGACCACCAATTATGAAGCCTGGTATGATTTCTATCAGGTCATCCCATAAGTTCTGTCCGAATTTTGAATTTTGAAACAAGTGACCAAATGTTACATTTAATTACAGATTCAATCAACAATGTATTTTCCTTGATTATCTATGACTTCCTTCCATCTATTAACAAGCTTACTAATTCCATTACTGTAAAATTCTTTTGGCTTTCATTCGAAGAACTCACAAATGTCAGTTTTAACCTCTTCCCATGTTACAAAAGCTGTTTCTTCCAAATAATTCAGTAAGCTACGAAACAAATGGTGGTCTGAAGGAGTAAGGTTGGAAGAATAAGGTGGATGAGGAAATTTCTCCCAACCAAGTTCTTCGATCTTTTGTGACGTCATTCTTGCTGTGTGTGGTCGCGCATTGTCCTGATGAAACATCACACGTTTTCGATTCACTAGAGCAGGTCTTTTTTTTCCTCAAAGCTTGGTTCAAACGATCTAATTGCTGACAGTATATTTGAGCATTAATTGTTCCATTAGGTGGTAAGAATTCAAAGTGGATTATTCCTTGGCAATCCCACCAGATTGAAAAAAGAACATTTTGCCCATGAAGTTCCCTTCTCGGCTGTGGGTGGGGTCCTTCCTCTTTACCAAGCCACTGTCTACGACGCATTACAATTCGATAAAAGATCCATTTTTCGTCGCCCGTCACAAGTCTATCCAAAAAAGGAGAAACAAGTTGGCGAGAATGGAGAGAAAAGCAGATGTCAATTCGGGATTTGAGGTTGTTTTCAGACAATTCATGAGGCACTCATTTTCCAAGTTTAGGAAGTTTTCCAAGTTGTTGAAGATGACGATAAACAGTTGTATGGTTTGAACTGAGAACCACTGCCAATTCCTCAACTGATAAAGGAGGATTTTCTTCAAGGGCTACTTCAAGAAGCTTTTCATCAAACTCAACTGGATGTCCGGTTCGATCTTCATCTTCAAGGGTGAAATCTCCACCTCTGAATTTTGCAAACCATCTTCTGCAAGTTCTTTCATTCACACATACCTCTCCATAAACTGAGTGAATGTTTCTAGCCGCTTCGGCTGCTGAGTTTCCTTTCTTGAGCACATAAAGCATTATGTGCCTCAAATGATTCTTGGGTACTTCCATGTTAGCAGGGTTTTAATCAAACAAAATTTAATTTTATTGTTCTCTGAAATAACATTTTATCAGTTTAAATGCATCTAAACATAAAAATAATGTTCAGCTCCATTAGACATTATAAAATACTCTTGAAATTTCGTTCATTTTAACAAAAAGTTAAAATTCGGACAGAAATTATGGGATGACCTAATAGTTCTCTCGGAATAGCAAAGCTGTAAAGTTTGAATATTCCGGTGAGAAGATATATCCTTGTCTTACACCCCTTTCTATTTGTATATCTATGGAACATATTTTCTATCGGTATGAAGGCAGTTTGCTGCCAGTATAAATTCTAGATTATGTTAATATGCTTATAAATACGTCAGTGTCGCTGAATAGTTCAATAAATCTTTGTGGCATACATTATAGAAAGCTTTTGCGTAATCTATAAAACAGGTAAAAGCATTAATACGTTAAAATGAAATATACTCTCTTGCAAGAGATTTGATAGTATAGATAAAATTCTACATTACTAATGCAAAAAATATAATCAACTCAATTGCTAAACTGCATAAATATAGCCGTAACATTTTCACCGTACGTACCAAGTAGTACATTTATAAATGAAGTATATGTCTTGGTAAAATTATATGATACAGATCAATATGTCAGATAGAAATCTGTCAGCGTCTATAGAGGAAACTTTTGGCGTTTTGTAGGTTGTTCCCCTGATTAAGGTGGTCGTTGAGATATTTTGTTGGAATCTTTTTAGGTACTTAATTCATTTTTAAATAATATGCATATATATATATATATATATATATATATATATATATATATATATATATATATATATATATGTGTGTGTATGTGTGTGTGTGTGTGTGTTATGGGTCCTTACCTATAATTACAAAATGAACTCTTCCTAACACTATGTATATTACGCCTCTCAAGAGAGAGAGAGACGAATCGAGTCGAGCCAATAGGAGTTCATTCCAAACCAGACTGACAGTCATTCTAACACCTTCCACATCTTGTATTATTATTCCGTGTAATATATCTTCGTTATTTCTACTCTTGTGTTCGTGTTGTTCTTTCTTGGTCCTAACCTGGAGCATAACAATATGTATGTAATATATATACATATGTGTATATATATATATATATATATATATATATATATATATATATATATATATATATATATATATAAGGGTCGAACATAAAAACATTTCTTTACACCAAGTTTTATGAAAGGGGTCTCTCCGCAACCCTATAGATCCGAGTGTGAAGCCTTTTTTGTATTTGATTTATGCCATAACGGTGATGATGCCAAAAATGAAGGAAAACACAGTTTAAAACATAAAATAAATATTTTCAATAGAACCTCTAAAAAAGGATAAATATATTGTGAAATTGTTACACTTTTCTGTGAGAAAATGATTAAGAAAATAATTTGGATAATATTTCTAACATAATATTCTACACTTTCCATAATGAAGGAAAAAAAACAAAAATTACCTAAAACGTCACTTCCAGTTTTAAAAAAAAATCACCAAAATGAAGTAATTTGTTTTCTATATTGAAATGTATCTTTGGATCAAGACCTGTTCCTTGATTCCACAAATACACGACTCTTGTCTATACGAAAGAGAGAGTAGCCAATAAACTGAACAAACTGAGTTAAAAACAAAATTTAAAGCGGGTGATTTATCTGTGTTTTGGATTAACCTACATAAAGAATACCCACAGATTACTGCTCAAGCTCTGAAATGTTTGATAAGTTTTCCGACATCTTTAATTTGTGAAGAGACAAATTTGAGAAATTTTCATTTCAAAAATAGAAATGTGTTAAAAGCAAAGTATGATAAAAATTGCATCGATTAATCCTGACTTTGAAATCCTTTGCATCTAAAAAACAAAACAGAAACAAAAAAAAACAGTTGCAATTTCATCAATGAGTCATTAATTTTCACTTCATTTTTTAAAAATAGTGTTTAAAATAAATTTATTCTTTTTCTCATTTGCATTTTTAAAACTTATATTTAAAACTATTATTAAGGCTCAGCGAAAAAAATATTCTGCTGAAGATTATCGCGCCACAATAACCTTTGAGAAACACTGACCCCCCCCCACACACACACGCACACACATCCATAATTAACAAGGATAGATATATGATATATAATAAAATCATATGACTTCATTGTGATTTAATAATTCTGCCAAATGTCGAATCTGACCTGGCTATAAAAATCAGGAAATCGAAGTATAGAATTCTGAATTTGATCTAAGGCGGGTATGGATTTCGTAGTTTAATTCTACCTTAATTTCATTGCACCTGTTTGACAAGTTTGATATATAACAGTACATATGTACATGGATGTGAGCCAAAGTGACACGATTTTGCCTAAATTATTTACAGAATACATTGATCATATATTCGGGGAAATAAACTGGAATATATGATAGTAACGTAAACAAAGCATATTTGAACTCTCTTCGATTTGATCGAGTTATTTTATTATTATCTAGTGAATTACAATGAACTGAATAATGTATGTCGCATGAGAGGTTTAAAATGAATATAACATAAAACAGAAGTTAAGTTAAAACGTAATGTTCCGAAAAAATCATAAAAGGACAAAAGAGCTGGAAGCAGTCCAGGAATACATATACAGAGGAGAGGCAGCAACATTCAAGGAAACTAAGAATTTGAGAATGGTAACTCGGCATATTAAGAGTAGCTTTATTAACATTACTTGTTAAGATCATCCCGACCCCTAAAAATAGATAAAGATAAAAAGAAGGGTGATAGATGAAATTTTTGACATGGTAAAAAGGAGACAAAACAACTAGGTATGGCAGGGGACTCTGCGCAAGAAAAGTAGGAACTACTGTAGGCAGGCTGAAGTGAAATGGCTCAACGAAAAATGTACAAAAGTAGAAGGAAAGCAAATATGTATAAAAAATAAGAGAAGTAACAGGACAAAAAACATGTTCATTAATAGGATGCATAAAATCTAAGGTCCGTACACTGATATTAGACAAAGAAAAATACTTCAGAGACGGAACAATTATATCGGAGTAATCTTCCACGATGAAAGAGAACAATTGGCATTACACAGAATTATCGAAGGACAAAAAATAAAAAAATCTGAAGTGAAATCATCTTTGGCCAAATTGAACAGGAAACAAAGTAGCAGGGTCAGACGGAATTGTAATAGAGATGATGGCAGTCTTAGATACGTTCTGCATTGACAAGATTTCACGCATAATATATGAAATATATAATAGTGGCTATATATCGGAAGACCTAAGTAGATCCATTTTCATACTACCGCATAAGAAGTCAGGTGTAAACGCATGTGATCTTCATCACACAATCAGACTTAAGAGCCATATAACAAAACTTATTCAAATTCTGATGAATAGAGCGTGCATCCGAATCAGGTCAGAAATAGGACTAAAACAGTTCGGGTTCGTTAAAAACACTGTAACAAGGAATGCAATATTTATGCTCATAATGATATCAAAAAGAGCAATAAAATGAAGAACTAAGTCTCCCTGTCATTTTTATAGATTATGCTTTTGATAAAGTACAACACAAATAGCTGCTAGAACTGCTAGGTAGCCTCGATATATGTGGGAAAGATATTTCAGTAATCCAGAACCTATACTATTCTTCATGAATGCGCAGAGAAAATGAATTCTGTAAATATACAAAAATAGAAAGTCGTAGATGATAAGTATGGCTTCTAATTGGACTTTTTCAATCTATAAAGTCAGGAGATGCTGGGAGAATAAGAAGCCGTATCAGGATTCATTATTGACGGCCATAAATCTTATCAGCATCAGATATGCGGATGACATAATTTTGATAACAGACACAGAAAAGAAACTACAAGAACCCATTGAGACGGCAGTGAAGGAAATCAAGAAGAAAAGGGTAAACATCAATTGTCCGAATGGACGGTTGTCAGCAAAAATAAAAGCAATAGTTCCTTCAAAGATTTCAGAAGGTTGAGTACACACAAAGACAAGCAAATAAAAATTGGAAGACAATGTGTCTTCTTAAAGCAAATTCTATCCCTGTAATAAAATAGGATCTTGGGACAATTAATAAAGAAACTGAGAAATGTATCAAGATAATACCTGTAAAACCTTTCCAAGTTGTTCAAAAGTAGTAATGATAGGCTCTATTCATACAGTTGGGAGATGTCTCAGCATATATACTGGCAAGGTGTGACTCATGATGTTTTGCATGATTTTCTGACAAAAGAAACCATTACTCATTTCTTGATTTCTTTCTGGCACTCGGTAAGTAATGTACTAATGAAGACAGTAATAATAATAATAATTCATTTACTAAATATCCATAGCCTGTTTACGGTCTTTGCTAATATTAACTTGAAGAAATGAGAAATTACTTTTTACACATTACTATATTACTAATATTTTAATAATTTGCGAAGACACTCTTTGTGGATGTTGGAAATCTCTTTCAATGTAGTGAAGAACGTTCAGATGTATGTGAATGAATGAAAATCCTTATACTAACATCAGCATTTTAAAGTACAGGGTTGGCCCGAAAGTCTTGTTACCCCTACATAATACAATTTTCTATTTCATATAGCTGACACGAAAATGATGGTGTACATACAGACCTTCCCGATGTATGACAGTGTCAATGAAAGTGCATAAACCTGAATCCAATACATGTGCTTTGTATTACTGTATTACTTATTCTTATTAGGGAGTGACAAGACTTTCAGATCAACCCGTAGAATTTAATTATTTAGCCATATCATTTTGGAGATTTTACAGTCTAAATGTATTTGAGCATGTTACGTCATTCAGACCGTATGTTGTCTATTGGAATTCAAGAATAAATATATATCCTTGATTGAAATCAAGCTACTTGACAGAATACGTTGATTCCATTTATAATGTAAACACATTTATCACAATTTTACCATTGCAATATATTCAGAAAAGGTAAACAATTGCAAATGGTTAAAAATTAATAAAAATTACTTATGAAATAATGAGGTTAATATATTATTAATGAATACTGTTTCTATTACAGCTTATTCCACGGTGGCTATAACAGCTCACAGAACAATTATTTCCCGGATGAGTTCGATCCTCACTGGCTATACCAGTTCTGTATCCATGTATCTGACGAAGCTAAAATGACATCAGTACATTTAAAACCTCGCCGAGAAACAATGATATGTATTTGTACTATTAAAATTCCATCATTACACGTTGTGAGAATCTGTTATATAAGAATAAAGTGTCCCTGCCGACACTTGAGTTTGAACCGAGATCTCCAGTGAGTAAACACAGGTGATCCCATTATTGAATTAAGTAGATCACGTGACCATAGAGGAAAGGCATAAATAGGAGGTTCCGTGACGTCTAACTGATCGCTATTTTGCTCTATCCTCTATTACTATACGGACCGCTATTCTCTACTCGATTCAGTATATTTTTTTTTCTATTCGGATCACTATTCGGTGATTACTTTTCGAGCGAGTATTATCGAACAAGTGCTATTTGAAGGCGCCTGACATCAGTATTGTTCAAAGGGGTACTATAGGTGTATCGTCGATTACAAAGTCTCTACTACAACGATCATTACGAAAGTGACAACGAGTATTCTTTGACATTACAAGAGTGGCAACGATTGTCGTTGACATCACAAAAGGATCAAACTAGAACCTCGCCGTGAAACAATGATATGATTTTGTACTATTAAAATTCCATAGTTACACGTTGTGAAAACCATTCAACTAATTATGAATAATGAAGTGTATGTATGAAATTGGAGATCATCATCATCATCATCATCATCATCATCATCATCATCATCATCATCATCATCATCATCATCATCATCAGTCCTTCGATTGTTTCAAACACGTGTCTTTGATCCATCTTCCTCAAGATCCTTTCAGTTGGCTTTCATATAATATGGCGGCGCCCCTCTCCTTTCCAGGCTCTTGACCAGTCTGAAATCCGTAGGTCACGGAATATGACATGGATCGCCCTCGGTCAGTAAACTAGGCTCTCAGGTTTATAATTCAGAGTTGTCCTTCTCTTAGGCAGGCTACCACCCACTTAGACCTGATTGTTCTTATTTACCCATAACGGTGGGAGAATAGATGGACTCATGCATTTTTCAAGGGTTTTAGCACGGAAATGAATGTAATGAACTCGACTGGAATTATGACACTGCTCTCTTATTCCTCAATCCGATCCTCTATACCTTCTTCCGCCGTGATACGAAGAAATTATTATGAGGATAAGGAGGATATATAACGATTGAATCATGACTTGAAAATGATGATTGTAGTATACAGCGAAGCATCCAGGCGGGAACATGTTTCATCACGTAGCATTTCATGGGAAAATGTTTCAGTGAAATGTTCTCTTTATATGTGGAATACGGTGGAAATTAGTGTCAGTTGCATAGGATGTACTAGTTATAAAAGACTAAACTTCCAGAACTAATGAATGAACACGATCGGAACATTTGCCATATAAATCGCAAAAGAATCTCGATAGGTACGAAAGAGATTACAGAGTAATCTGCACCAACAAAATCGCTTATGCTACGATACCAATCGAACCGACAGATTGGATTTTCTGTTTTTGCTCTTCAAATGTGTCTTGAGCCAAACAAAATTAAACTTTACAAATACCTGTAGTAATGTGTATTAAAATGAACTAAATATTCAATGTGTTAGTCTTGAAAAGGTACCTTGCTAGAATCAAAATCAGTATCCTAGGAATTGTAACAATGCTTGTTCTAAAAGTTGTCGCCAGTGCGTGTGTTCATTAACTGCAGCTTACGAATAGCGCGTGAAGAGGACATCAGTACATTTCCACGCGTCTGGAATGTACATTCCCTGACAATAGGAAGCATAGCCATACATCGGCGGGCGCAAATATCGCGACAGACAGACAGACTATATTGTTGTTGTTGTTGTTGTTGTTGTTATAGATTTTGTGCTTGGCTGCTCGTCTCTTGATGAGGTTAGGCTGGCTGCCGTTTGGCGTTGTGCGAAATGCTATTGTGGATGTCAGGCTAGTTCTCTCGGGTCTCGCCTTAAAAGGCAATGAACTCTTAGATGTGGACGACACCACCGATCCTGTGTCTCGTGGATCAGTGCTGCTTCGCTAAGCGGAGCCTCGCCTTGCAAAGTCGAATATAGAAAAAGAATACGAATAAAAAAATAATAAAAAAACAACAGCAACATACCAAAAAACGATCTATTCCACATGGATGATCTAACAAAATATTCTGATCAAGAACAAAAGTGTCCTATAAAAGAGTTATATTCAAATTAATTTCTTCGGCCGATAACGGGTCTTTGTTGGTTAGTTGAGTCCTGTTTTTATTTATTGTTTTGTTTTTTTGGAAGTCGAGTTTTACAGTTTGGGATAATTCATTTTTTATCGCTTCTTTCTCCCTCATTCGTTTCTTTACTTGCTATGTTGTCTTGTCTCATAGAATCGTATTTAGTTTTTTTTTTTTTTGTTAGGATTTGTTAATGTTTCTTTATGTTTTTTTATAAGGTAGTCTTCTTCTTTTCTCTTGTTTCTAATCATAGTACTTTGTAATTTTTTTCTCTTTTTCTTTCATCGATAGATTCAATCAGTCCTTCATTTTTTATTCTTTCTTCCCTTATTCTAAAATATTTCATTCTCTTCTATCTTTCTAAATACAAAATTTAATATTTTACATTTTTGTTCAAATGTTTCCTAGTTTTATCTTCGTATTTTAATTACAAATTCTATTCTTTTTTTCCTCACATATTTTTTCTTTTATAATATATTTTCTTTTTCACTGAATGCATCCTGTTTAATTCATTTTCTTTACATTGTTTTCATTCTTTCGTTTTACTTTCGTTTTACTTTCGTTTTATTTTGTTTTTTTAATTTTTTAAATATTTTGTTTCTTTCTTTCTCTTCTATTTCTTAGAAATTGTTTTTCTTTTAGCCATAGTTTTCAATTTATTTCTCCATCCATTTCTTTCTTTCTTTCTCATCTCAAATGATTCCCGCCTTTTTTTTTACAGGTTCTTCTAATTCTTTCAGTTATGCTATTCAGTTCATTCTGTGTTTCGTCCTTTTTTCTCTCAAATGTTGTTTTTTCCTCTTATTGCAGTTTATTTGCTTTTCAGCCATAAATTTCTGTATTTTTCTTTCTTTCTTTCATATTTCTTTCTTTTTTATTTCTTTCTACCTGCCCTTCTTTCTTTCTTTTTCCTAGTTTTCTTTTCTTTTCTTTCTTTCTTTTTTCTTTCTTTTTGCTTTCTTTCTTTTTCTTTCTTTCTTTCTTTCTTTTTTCTATCGGTTTTTCTTTTTCTTTCTTTCTTTCTTTCTTTCTTTCTTTCTTTCTTTCTTCTTGTCTGTATGTCTTTCTTTCTTTCTTTCTGCTTGTCTGTATGTCTTTCTTTCTTTCTTCTTGTCTGTATATATTTCTTTCTTTCTTTCTTTCTTCCTGCTTGGCTGTATGTCTTTCTTTCTTTCTCTCTGCTTGTCTGTATATCTTTCTTTCTTTTTTCTAGCTTTCTTTCTTTCTTCTTTTATTTTCTTTCTTTTTCTTTCTTTCTTTCTCCCTTTCTTTCTTACTTTTTCTTTCTTTCTTTCTTTCTTTCTTTCTTTTTTCTTTCTTTCTTTCATATTTCTTTCTTTTTTCTTTCTTTCTACCTGCCCTTCTTTCTTTCTTTTTCCTAGTTTTCTTTTCTTTTCTTTCTTTCTTTTTATTTGCTTTCTTTCTTTTTCTTTCTTTCTTTCTTTTTCTATCGGTTTTTCTTTTTCTTTCTTTCTTTCTTTCTTCTTGTCTGTATGTCTTTCTTTCTTTCTTTCTGCTTGTCTGTATATCTTTCTTTCTGCTTGTCTGTATAAATTTCTTTCTTTCTTTCTCTCTGCTTGTCTGTATATATTTCTTTCTTTCTTTCTTTTTTCTAGCTTTCTTTCTTTCTTCTTTTATTTTCTTTCTTCTTTTATTTTCTTTCTTTTTCTTTTTTCCCTCCTTCCTTTCTTTCTTACCTTTTCTTTCTTTCTTTCTTAACCACTTTATATTTTTGTTTCTTTCTTGCCTCCTTCTTAACTACGTATTTTTATTCTCTTTCCTTTTTCCTTTTTCATGAATAATTATACAGTCTTTCTTTTTTCAAATTCAGTTTTTTCTTTCTTTTCTTCTGATTCAATACATTATTTAATCTCTTTTTTCTTTGTCTGCCTATTTTATTTACTTTCCTTTCTTACTAGCTTTTAAAAAGTCCTTTTTCTCTCTTATATTAATTATTCTACACTAATTCCTCTTATTCTCTTTTTCTTTGTCTTCCTTATTATTTACAATATATACTTCTTTCCCGAAAATTCATTCTGAAATTGGTTTTAACAATTTTCTCTATTTTTTCTACTTCTTCTGCTTTTACTTTTCTAGAATATTTGATATTCTTAATCCTTCTCTGGTGCTTTTAACTTTTGCAATTACAATTTATTTTCTATTTATTTATATTAATCTTCCCTTTGCATGTATTTACATTCATTTTTGTTTCCAAATGTTACATTCTATATTTTTCCGATGTTGCGAAGTCAGTTTTTTCATCTTCTTCCTTTACCTCCATTGCATTTCCTCTTTGTTCCTCAGTTCATTTCTTTCTCTACTTTTATTCCGATGTTGCGTATTTTAGTATCCAATAAATACAATGCACCAATTATAAAGCGTAAAATACGCTCGCTCTTTCCTAATCATTGCTAAACTCAGCCAAAAAGAAACATTTTGTCGTAGAGATCCAGAGTATTATCTATATTGTTGTCATAAAATATGAAGTCTTTCATTTTTATTTGTTTTGCTTCTGTGTAGTTCTGACACACACTCTCACAGTTACGCACACTCTCTCTCTCTCTCTCTCTCTCTCTCACACACACACACACACACACACACACACACACTGCTTCACTCTCACACAAACCCACGGAGACTCTCTCTATCTTTCTCTCTCCATCTCTGTGCCTGTGTGTGTCAGTCTATGTATGAGAATATATTTCTTTGTTCTTATTGGAGTCGGTTTCGGATTTTTCCCAGCAAAAATTGAGAACACTTAAAACAAAAGGCTCAATAGACGTAAAATAATATATATATATATATATATATATATATATATATATATATATATATATATATATATATATATATAATGAATGCGAATGTCAGTGTCTCACTGTGTCACACTTTTTTTAACTTAAAGTTTCCAACTTTCAATAGCTCATTTCAAATGAAATAAATACTGTTCTCAAAATAACAGTGTTTCAAAATAAAATTGTTCGTGTTTATAACTTTACTCCTAGAGGCATTTGCCCAACATATCCTATCCATCTGGAATCAGGCCGACTTCATAAGCAAACATTCTGAGCCAGATCCGGACCCTCAAACCTCAAATTAAGGATTCCCAATTTTCCAATACTTTGTTTTCGGCGATATTTACGTGATTTTTGGCGAGGAATTTTTTTTTTTTGTACGATAACAATTTTTATAGCTTGAAATCAAATTTGGGAATAATCGAAATTAATTCCTAACTCCAGCGAAAGTCAACCATAAATTAAAAATTATTTTTACGGGAAGTAAGGACTTACGTACATTGTTTTAAATTATGTGGCAGCAGAAGAATTATAATTGAACTTTTAAAAGGTAAACTTAAATATTTATGGAGTAGTTAAATGCAGCGATCAGTTTCGAGTTCTTCAATTGTCTATCGCATCTACTTGTACATATCTATCGCGATGAAGAGCCAATCAACAGTCCTACGCAGGAGCTAGATTAAATACCGCCCGATAGGTCGGCTTTTAAACTAGTATACCTATATATCATTGTCTAATAATACAGGTGTTCTCCCAGGACTCTATCCTTAGTCCTACTTTGGTTTAAATTTCCATTAACGAACTTCCCGAAGCATCAGAACACGTGGCTTCTATGTTGATGACACAACCATTTACTTTTGTCTCAATAGTAAGTCTGATGAGTTGGATAAGATCAAATTGACGGCTGATGTTAACAGAGCAATGATTGGCTTGTTAGTTTTAATGCCTGCAAACTAAACTTCTTGTTAATCAACTTAGAGACACCTTTCTGCCTTCCATGAGAATGGATGTTGCTAACCACCAGAAGAGTTAATCGTTTCGCCTTCTTTGGTTAACGTACTCGGATGAGATAAAGGTGAAAAAAGTATTTTGTATCGATTGCTACTTCAGCTCCTAAGAAAATTGGTTCACTGTGTTGTACTTGATATTTTGTCTCTCCAGAACAAATCTTTCGTAAGCCTACCATTCGTGAATGCTTACAATATGGCTGCCACATATAGTCCGGAGCTATATATCTAGAGTTCCTTGATAAAATCTAAAGAAGAATCAGCAATATTATTGGTCTTGATCTGGCTTTTCGGCTTCAGACGCTTTACCACTGCCGTAAAGTTTCCTCCCTGTCCCTTTTCTTTAAATATTTTCATGGTAACTGTAGATCACTTCACTACGGTACGTAGATTTTATGAATTTTAGCGCAGTACTAGATTAGCGACGTGGTCTCATCAACATGGAGTTGGGTTGGCTGGATATATCCGTATGTTCTAATGCTAACAATTTTTTCTTACACTTCTCGCTTGTGGAACTTTCTCCTAGGTCCAAGCTTTCCGGTCAAATTTGATCTTCAAAAATTTAAATGGAATGTCAATCGTCATCTTATCTCGTCCTGATTATTCTTTCCTTTTTGCCCTCTCCTAAGGCATATTCCTTTTTTAAAATTCTTCCACACCCAGTAACCACCTTGTGCCTTAGTGGCTTTATTTCCCTGCTTGTGATGAACTCATTAGCACACATACAAACACATGCACACACAGATACACATACACACGCGCGCACACACACACACATATATATATATATATATATATATATATATATATATACATATATATATATATATATATATATATAATATCTGGATAAAATGAATGAAACAAAATTGGGTGTTTTTTTTATGAAAGTATTTATTTCTGTGTTTTTGTATATATTTATTTATTTAATATTTCAGACCACCTACGTCTTTCCTCAGAAAATGATTTGATTTCTGAGGAAAGACCTAGGTGGTCTGAAATATTAAATAAATAAATATATACAAAAACACAGAAATAAATACTTTCATAAAAAAAACACCCAATTTTGTTTCATTCATTTTATCCAGATATTATATACATATCAAGAAAGTATACGTGGCCTCTCATTATGCTATATATATATATATATGTGTGTGTGTGTGTGTGTGTGTGTGTGTATTCAATAAATGAAACTATGAAAACAGTTACGAAGACAACAAACCAAGACAATAAAATTCATTGGGGCAAATAAGTAAGATACAACATTACAAGTAAACTTGAAATTTCAAGTAAGAAAACCGGCTTAGTAAATCGCTTTATAGTCTGGGTGAATTAGAGTGAATATAAGGTGTACCTGGAAAAATGTTACCTAGACACGTTGTACATAATTGGAAGGGGAATTTTATATCCTGTAAGAAAATAGAATCTACTCTCTCATTGAGACACTGAGGGATTTTGTTCCCGGCGGGTTTTCTGGGTACCACTTTCTTTTCACCAAAAAAAATACTGTATGATAAATCATGGTTTTTAGCCACTTGAGTAGATTACACTTGCAATTGCTTTTCATGCGCTATTCATTTCGAATGTGTCTAACGAGTTATTTGAATATTATGATGTCAGTTGAAGTTATGACTGCCGATTCTGCAATATAATCTTTAACTGCTTCAGCTTCTTCTAGATCAGATAATATCCGCTAATAGATGGCATTTGGAGACATGGACGTATTTGAAAATGGACATTGTTTAAAATGTTCTGGATCAGTCAAGTGAACAAACAACCAAGAGGAAATAACTCAAAGTTAATGATACGGAATACGGGAATTGTGTTTAATGACTGTATTTTAACTTTTCTTCTTAAATGCTGCTGATGTAAATGCTTCATGTTGTAATATTTATGCTACCGACATTCGTGGTCTGTGTTGTTCGGGTTCTAAGAGGAATTTTGTAATTCAAGTTTAAGAATTCTGAATATCCAAATTGTATTGCTAATCGCTGGGTTCTTGCGAGGATGTATATATTTAATAGAAATGGAAATATTTTTTGTTATCTGTGATTCACATCCATATACTTACAAGTTATATATAAATATATCTGCACAATCTTTCCTTGGATAGGAAATTTGTTTCAGACTTCATAAAAAAAATCCAGCTTCCGACCCCATGCCCCATCTTTGATCAGCCGTTGAAGTGGAAAGCTGCATAAATTATCGATGCCAATTCGATGGACATGGCTTTCAAATTGGTGGGGCTTTCGCACCATCATGGCTTTCTTAGGAAGTGTCTGTAGTTTTATGAATTGTGCCAGTTTGTCCTAGTTGACTACCATCTACGCGGAAAGCTCGTTGTTACACATTCTTTCCGTAAAGGTTGTCTGAATAGCTTTACGACAACGATTCTTTGTACATGCAGCCGTGACCAATTGACTACGCAGCTAGCGGACTCGGATGTTGAAGCAGAGGCTGATGAAATATTAATTACGGCAGTTTTCCTCTGTGGAGAATGAAGCCGATCTTCTAGATACTGAAAGAAGTCTTTCGAGCACAGCGTTTGATGTATTTCAAAGTAATTTCCGTAATGTGGTGCAAAGCTATTTGCCTGAGAAGCTAGAACAGTCCGGTGTGGATGAATTAAGCGATATGGATAATAAACGCCAATCACATCAGTAGTGATGACATTAGCAAATCTTCGTCCCTAGTGAAGACGCAGAGAGTACACGATACTTTGACGCATGAACTCAGAAGCAAATCAAGAGCTTCAAATTTATATCTGGCTTACATTGAGTACATTGACACGCTTCAACTCTTTATTCTTGCCGAGAGAATAGAGGACTGGAATTTGTAACTTGTGACGGTGTGGCGGATGCTAAATTTATTTGCAATAACCGGGTATTTCAACAATACAAATATTGCGCCATTGTCCGTACAATTGGTGCTAGAATTGCCTGAAAAGCATCCTTGGCTAAATTATCATTTCTCAGTTAATGAGTTTTATTCTGTGCGACACAGTCACTGTTACTGGGCAGGATGGAACAAGTGATGATGGGATTCATAAGGAGAAAGATGGGCTAACTGGGGGACGAGGGTTTACGCCATCAGTGAGATTATCGTGGGTTTATAACAAACAACCCTGCGCCCAAGTGCATGATGCCATGACAACATTGACAGGTCTTGCCCAAAGAACCAACGAGAAGCACGTACAGATGACTAGCGCACATACGAAGAGAGATCGTATTAATATTAACCGAGTCTTCAATTGAATCTTTCAGTACAACCCCTTTGACAAAATGCAACCAGAACTAAGATCAGTATCATCTGATTTGACGGCATCTGATGGTGCTGGAATCAATTATGATATCGTCTGGGAGATTGGTATCAAGAAGAATATTGACAACGTGAGCGTTTTAGAGAGCTCGCTGAAAAGAAATTCTCAAGTGTGTACGCTTGTTGAGCTGGAAAAAGGTGTAAAGACTGATGTTCAAAATGTTTATGTTGACGCTAATAATCTGTTTTCAAGGATGGTTGTTCTGCTGGAAATGTGCGAAGATGAAACATCATTCTTCAACTTGGAAATCACTCCATTTCCAAATTCAATTTTCAAGAATCTCAGCCGCTAACTGAAACAATGATTATTTTAGATGAAGGTGCTATCCTAAACCGATTGAAGTGGTTGCTTAGGGTGACATAAAGAGACATGGTTGCACAGTAACTGAGCTACGGGTGGGTCAATTACGGGAAATCAAGCATCATGTTTATGGTTACAATGCAGGCCTGTTCATAAAAAAATCCGTTTATATCATCAACGATCAGCTCTAACTTGTGATAGCATAAAAATCAAAGATGTTGTTCGTCAAGAGATTTTTCTCTCAAATGAGAAGATCAATGGTCAGGTTGTCAAGATGATGTATCGCGTTCCTTGGAAGTAAACGGTCATCGGGTGTTGTCCATAGTGAGGGAGACGCAGACACGGACATTGTTTCTGAAACGCTCAAACTAGTTACTGAAGGAAATTTAGTAACTTTAAAAGCTGATGACGCAGACATCGTGGTTCATTTACGTTTCCACTTATCCTCTGAGATGGCTGATATCTGTATGTGTTCCAAGGCAAACAAGTTTCGGGAAAAGATGAAAAAACTTCTCAGCATTCATATAATCACTGAGAAGACAAACGTTCTTCAAAACTTGCTAGTCATTCACGCATGGGATGGATGTGACTTAACATCAGCTGTATTTGGGTATGGGAAATGTGAGATAAATATAAATAAAATGATATCCAGTCTTTTTACGCTACATTAACTGATGGAACCACTTCTCCTGTCCAAGTTGCATCTGTGGGGTGGCAGATTTTTGTCAAGCTGTTTGAAGGAAATCAACCGATACATTAGACTCGATCAGGTACATCATGTATATGGTGTATGCCCAATATCGACGAGGAAGTTATAGCCTGTAATCTCCAACTGAACAGTCAGCTTTATTCCACAGTCTACGTATCCCTCTTCAAAGCTATGATTTGGAAGACTTTATGTCATTGCCAACTTGATCCTTGCAGGTGGGGTTGGGAAATGAGAAACAGTAATTTAGCCCCAGTTCTTACCGATCTAGTTGCTGTTCCATTGAAACAACCGAATTTGTGCGTTGTAAGTGCAAGATTTCGTCCAAGAGTCCTTGCAAAACATACAGCTGCTCTTGCCGGAAACATGGTCTCACGTGCCTAACAGCATGCAGGATTGTAGAAGCAACCGTTGCAAGAACATTAGTCTGGCTCCAGAAGAAGAAGACTAATGGGAAGACGATGTAAATTAATCTGAACTTTTATTACATCAGGCCATTATATTTTCTATTTTTGGTGGTTGTGTTAATAGCATTTCAATACTCGTTTGTGTTATCTCATAACATTTTCTGATGGAGTGCTCTATTCTAGGCCTCATATTTTTGCAATTGTATTTGATGTAAAGATTTCAAATTGCCATTGTGGTCCATCAGTTTGCTTAGCAAAACAGGACTTTCAAAACTTAGTTGCTTAGTGGGTGACTTGATGCTATGAGTTATTTCTGTTTTCTCCATTCTCTATCACCCAAATCCATCAAGTCTTCTTCGAATAGGCCCTGTATTTTACTGACAATACTGCCAAAAAGGGGGAGGTCAAGATAAAGATAAAATTATGCAGCCAATTTATCTCCATTATAACCAGGACAAATTTCATGCTCTCAGCATCAGTGGTTCCTGGGATATAAAACTTTCTTGCCTGGCCTGCAAAATATACAGATATCACGTGACCATGGTGAAAACTGTAGACAGGTATAGCAAGGTAGGAGAACAAGAAATGGGTTGATTGGAAGTATTCTAAAATTTTTGTCCGACTGTCACCTCTCTCTTTCTATCTCTCCTTGCAGACTGTTTTACTTGTCAAATTCACTTTGCTTGGTCAATTTTTCGTCTGTAAATTGCGAGTTTTTAGCCAGTATTTCATTCACTAAGAGACATGTAGATATAGTAGTTTTTTGTTTTGTGTTATTTTTATGTAATCTATTGTTTCCCCGCTATATACATTACTACTGATATATGGCAGGTGAAGTTTTACTTCAGGTTCTTTATTTCAGATCTGGTTTGCAAATTATCATTCCATAACAAAATTTCCCCAGGTGATCCAAATGAGGACTAAAAATACCATATGTAGCTTGGTAACATTTGTTCCAGGTGCACATTGATATCTATCAGACTATTATAGAAATAAATTTAAATAATAGTTATATGTGTAAAGGTTGTTTTATTAAGACGGGTTATATATATATGGATGTTTCATTAAGTCGGATCAAAGTCAGCAGTACATAAATTAGTGTTATTGGAGAACATTTATTTATCTCTCTGTCGGATTATGTTTTTTTAAGTCATGGCAGTTATGTATGAAAAATAATATCGCCCAAATGTTTGCCAAGGCTTTGGTGAAACACCCCCACTCGATGGTCAAAATTTTAGATGACATCTCTGCATAGTTGCTCCTCGATCTCCCCAATATGCCTTTTTATATTATCATTCAGCTGTTAAATTGGTGTTGGCTTGTTGGCATTGACCCTACTTTTGAGATGACCCCAAAGGATGAAATCTGAATGCGTCAAGTCGCATGATCGTGGTGGCCAAGTGACATCGTTGTTTCGAGAGATGATGCGACCAGGGAACTTTTCATTGCATTTCTGTTGGATCTTTCATTTTCGTAATAGGCTTCGATAACTTTAACACGTTGATTGGTAAACTTTCCATGATTGAATTTGCTAAAGACTTAAGTTGTTAAATCTGAAAGTAAAAGGAAAAATCTTTAGACGCTTAAGCTTAATTCACATTAAAATCAGTCCAAGTTATTGGAACAACTTTTATATATTCATGAATATGTGCATATATGGTAGGCATATATGGACACGTATGGATACGAAAACGAGATCATGTAGTTAGAAAGTTCGATTTCTGAACATGTTAGATTCGTTAGGAAGTTGACTTCTTGATGTTATCTGTCTGGAGGAGCGATCTCAGCAGACCCCGCATTTGAAAAATATCCGAAAACCATACCAGTGAAATTCGGTAGACGGAATTCTTTGAGAATCACAGGTTATAGCGAACGTGGGTTTGAGTGTGCTGGCCTTAGATAACCTGTTCTTTTCCCGAAACTGTAACTACGGTCAGCTCAGCATAGTTGCAGTATAAACCACAGGTGATCTCTGTGGGTGTTGAACAAATGTGCCTGAGCTGGCGTATGCAATGGGGATTGAAAGCCGCCCTAGTAAACGGATACGAGTGACATGCTATTTATTAATTTATGAAGGTTGTTGTTATTTAGTCACACGTTGGAAATCGTATATCAAAGGATGGTTCACTGGAATTTTTCACGCATTCTCTAGACAAAAACGATGTGTGACGATGTCCCCTGCTGGTTCATCACAGCACAACCTGATGATATCCAAGATTGGCTGTGTCTACATATACACCTAACTTGCTACGTACACAGGTTTGTTCACTTGGCCGTAATCAAATCCACAGAGAATAACGACAAATTATTTTAAGACTCTCTGGTTTGGAAATAGATACAATACTAATTTACACTTATCCATCTATATTTACCTTCGGCTGAAATGCTGTCTCCCTAAATGCAGCTTGCCTTTGGGCAGCTACGCCCTCACTGGTCGCCTAACTATTTCTCTGACTGCTAGACCTCTTTCTCCCGGACTACCTGCCTCTATCTGTTTATATGGATAATGGCTGATGTCCCACCGCCCCTATCCGTTCCTTTGTGTTCCGGAACTAGAGACCACTCGAAAGCCAGATGGATGGCCAGATTTTCAAAAGATTATCTAATATCATTAACAACATTTTATTTGCCAATTCAAAAGCCGATGTAGACAAACAAAAATCTCCCAAATTCTGAAGACGAATTTGGGGAAAGCTTTGGGTACTTAATTTGACTCAAAGGAAAAGGAATCTGCCTAGTTATCTCTTAATGACGTATGAGAAATCGTATTGTTATAGTTGCATTTGGTAAATTGGAAAGTAGATTTTAGTTAGATAGAAACATTATTAACAATATGAAATGTATTTTTACGGCTTGTATATTAATATCCCTCTTCTGAATGTTGAAAGATATACAGGGGACATATCAAATTGCGAATGGTGGATCAGAGGATTCACAAATCACTTTTCTACAAGGCAGTGAAGCAAAGAAAAGGTTTAGAGATAATTCTAAGAATAATCTGAACGCATTTCTCATGGATGTGAATCATTGGGAAGAACTGGCTTTTAAAACCTATGGAGTATAGGCGCCTTATATGGGAAGGATGCGATGCCTTTGAGGATGAATGTCTCAAGCGTGATCTCCGAAGAGGCACTCACTTCCATTTGCTAACGGACATGCAGTTTTGGAAATATGGTATTTGTGAGGGAATTTTATGTAAACCATCTGCAATGACATCATAACAACCAGCTTCAAATCAAATATGACAACCTGCATCATCGTCCTACCAACGAAACCTGTTTTGTTTAAAACAAGATTTTCAGATTCATCTGGATTGTGAAGATACATGATGGTAGACAGGAGAGTTGTAGGATATGCAAATCCAGTCAACCTAATCAAGGATACAGAAGTTGTCTGTCATATAGGCATGATACCAATATCCGAATGCTGATCTCAAATGTCACTGTAGGAGCTATGAATATCCAAACAAGACGGAAAACATAACAAGTGATACGAAGGGTAAGGAGGAGGATTTGTAAGATGTATGTAAGTATGTATGTATGAATGAATACTAAACAGTATTTCTGGTATAATAATTATGCAAAAAGAGAAAAAATAATTCCAGTCAACATACAAAATGACATTTACTTAAATCTAAGTTTAATTTGGAATTAATTTATTTCTCCGTGTTATCGTTGATTAAAAGAACGTTGTATGAAACGTAAACTTTGATGGAAAGTTAACGAAACAAAAATTATAATGTAAATAATAGTCTGTCTATATTTCTGAGATTAGGTATTGTGTACACTATTTTCATTATTCGGACTATTGTCCTCATCTTTGTTGCCATATTCATCGCAAAGTTTCTGGCGTTGTACGCTCCGGCCTTCTTCAATTGGTTGGAATGTCGAACTGAACCCTTTATTTTGCTCACTGGGGTAGACTGTTCTAGTTCCACGTGCCATGTTTAATGGATGTAAGTTAGCAGTTATCTCCTGTTAATTCCCCTCTCCAAGTTCTCTAGTGCTTTAACCAGATATTGAACTCACACTGTCACTGGTTCTAACCAACGCCTTTATTCAGTGTGCCATGTGTCCATAAGGTCACATGACACAGTGGATAATATATATATATATATATATATATATATATATATATATATATATATATATATATATATATATATATATATATATATATATATATATATATATATATATATATATATATATATATATATATATATATATATATATATATATATATATATATATATATATATATATATATATATATATATATATATATGTGTGTATGTGTGTATGTGTTTGTGTATTTAGTCAGCAATCCTTCTTTCATGCACATTTCATTAAAAACTACTGACAAGGTGCTTTTATTTAGTTTTTTATACAATTTCTCATGCGATCAAATAATGTTTTTCTTTTCGGATGATAAATTATATAAAAACTGTCCGAATGTTCTTTTTATCCGAGAGCTTTCAGCTATACATTTAGGCATTTTCAAGGATTATATTTTAACTGTTAGAATTAGAAATAGTTTGTTATGTGTAGGTTTTATATAATGTTTCATTTTTCTGTTTCAAAACACGGTCAAGTTATTATGTCCATGTTCAAAATTAATATTACGTGTTGGTTTGTTTATATATATATATATATATATATATATATATATATATATTTATATATATATATATATATGTATATATATATATATATGTATATATATATGTATATATATATATATATGTGTATATATATATATATATATATATATATATATATATATATATATATATATATATAATGTTATGATAAATATGACAACAAAGATGTGGACAATAGTTTCGAATAATGTAAATAGTGAAAATAATAGATTTTCAGCGTATTAATATGCGTTTGATCTGTTCAGTTTCCTAGGAGCGTAATGGTCAACTTCTCAAAAAATCAATTTGTAACAAAATATTTAAAAGACAAAGCAACAAAGATTTTTTTAAAATTATTTTTCCGTATCGAGTGTGGCATCAGATGATCTAAAATGTACTTGAACCAATGAACAATGAGATAAATCGGTATTTTTTTTAGTATTTATTCAGAGACACGCGGGGTCATGAGGATAATTTTTAATTCTTCAAACAGTAATGAAACTGACGACACCAGATGTCCCTGATAAGGTCAATTGCTACAAACATAAGGAAAATCACGCGCAGAAACACATAGACCTATTTACCATATTTATATACGTGATTTATAATAATAATAATAATAATAATAATAATAATATCTATAATTCTCAAAAGGTGTTTGTGTGTGCGTGTGATCGGATGTGTTTCCAGTTTTCATCCGATTCCGATTAAATTTTTGTACAAATTGTTGACGACAATGGCTCTCCACTACTTCCTCTCCATTATAACTCTCAGTAACGTTTTACTATTCTGTTCTTGGATATATATCTTTCATAAAAACTTTAATAAAAATAAAAACTGTAAATTAGTACAATAATCTCTACTATAAATCTTTAAATGTGTGGTGGGGAATCGGCTGTTTATGCGTTTCCAGTTTTCATCCGATTTTGATGATTTTTGTTTTTAAATTGATAATTCTTCATTGCCGGTTTTGAGTCCAAAATTGTCGGGAAAAAATTAAAACCTTGAAGGTAGAAAAATCGAAAAAAAATGATCTTTTACAGTTTGCACAAGAATCAGAGGCAAAATTTAATGTCTGTAAATACAGCGTACAATCAATTTAGAGAGTTGAAATCTAACGCAAAACTTATTAGAAATATAAAAACCTATATTATAAATAAAAATTATCGTATAATATATATATGACGGTTCATGGAAGTAGTTTCTTTATTGAAAGATTAAGAACGTAAAAACGGGCCTTTTCAGCCCCTCCCCCGCCATTGAAATTGTTACCCCATTTTCGTGATGTGCCTCAGTTGCACCCAATTGTTTTTACTAATATTGATTTTCGGGTGGGCTGATTTTAGACTTAAACTGCTTCAACTGACGGCAGAAAGTCCCAGTAATGAAACACCCGGTCGAAGACGGGATATACTGCTCGTATTTATTAACTTCCATGAAAAAACAATGAAAGTCGAATGTCTCAAGTGTTCTCCTTTGATAGAGAGACAAAGACACCGGTCTTTATTTTGGTGCCTCATTTAAGTGATTGTCATCATAATTCAAGCTCTTCATTTTCAAACTCAACTTTATTTTTTTTATTTCGAATAATTTTTACTATCGATATCCACTATTAATATCGATCAGTTTATCAATCTACCGCGATGTAAAAAAAAAATATAACGGAAATAAAATCTTTTATACAAAGTCGGTCGAATTCATCACTCCGCACATACATTGACAAATAAAAACACACTCGCCAATACGTGGAAAGCAACATATGAGCTCACAGAAACCATGCTACACGCACACAAACATACATACGCAAACACATAATCGTACGAGGAATCATATGGAGGAAAATGGATGCAGAATAAAATTAATGAAATTATCTCAGACAGAAGGCGTAATCCAATAGCACCATACCCCGACACCTAAACACACACACACACACGCATATATATATATATATATATATATATATATATATATATATATATATATATATATATATATATATATAGTTTTTATTAAATTCAACTAAATAGTTCAATTTTGTGAATCGACAAAAGTTTAATATTGTATTTTATTTTTCCAAATTTCGAATATAAGATTGTATATACTTGGATCGAAAATATGAATAAACCGTCCGAATTTGATTCGTTGAAGTATTTGGGACTGTCTCAGTCATTTCCAAGAACCATGTGGTGTCTGTGCAGAAGGCATGATTCCGTTAGCTTAAAGTTGGCATTGTTTCGAAAGCAGAAAATTTTAAATGCTTCATGGTAAAATCATGTGTATCATTATCCAAAATTTTGATCCTTATACACAAAAACTTGTTGACAAAAATTGGAAAAATACGCTAACATTTAAATCGCCAGACATGCCTGTTGAATTTAATCAGCTGTTCGGATGACCTTACCAAAGTGAAGTGAATAACAAACGTGAATTACACACCTCAAAAAAATGAAATTCCTATATATATATATATATATATATATATATATATATATATATATATATATATATATATATATATATATATATATATATATAGTACTTATCAATTAAATATTTCGTCGAATTAGGAATTGCATTAAAAAGTGCAAGAGTAGAGTTGCCTTAGTCACACTTGCTACAATTAATTGCCAAAAATTTAATATGACCTCAAATATTATTGATTAATTTGCTAACAGAAGGACGTGCTTATTTATATGAAGTATTTGCTTAAAAATTAGCTCACTTATATATATATATATATAATTATTTATTTAAATATTATAACATAAATATGTTATAAAATCACTACAAAAATAGCCATTTTGTTTCAAGACTTCTGCTGTCTTATAAAGTGATGATGTTGAATGTAGAATAAATGGTTTTAAAAGTTTCAAATTAATTAACGATCCTTCGCTAGGGGTAAACGCTGTTACATAAGCTAGAATTGATTGGTCATTCTAGCTTATAACTTTTTAAACCATTTATTCTACATTCAACATCATCACTTGATAAGACAGCAGAAGTGTTGAAACAAAATGGTTATTTAAGAATAATAATTGTTGGTTATTGTAATTTATTCCGTATATACCAATCCTATACTTGTATATATATATATATATATATATATATATATATATATATATATATATATATATATATATATATATCAGTTGTGAATATTCGTGATACAGCGTATGTAAATTATTATTTACATTGTTCGAACTATTGTCCGCATCTACGTTGCCATATTTACGACGTTCCGTTCGCAGGTACGCTCCGCTTCTATTCAGGTAATTGGATTTTCGAACCGAAACCTTTATTTTGCCTACCGTTCTAGTTTGTTCTAGTTTCACGTGGCATGCCTCTTCCAAAACAGAACTGAACTTGTCAAGTATTTGTTCCCCACGGCAGTAACCAGCGACTGAACTCGCAATTCTTTCTGTCATCTCACTGGATCCAACCAAAGCTTTCAACCAAAGCTTGAACAAAAAGGCCAAAAATTAGTCACGAAGAAACGGGCCCCCAAAAAAACAAAAAACAAAAAATAATAATTTGGGAATCTCTTTTTTGTTTGACGAGAATTTAGCAGCACATCCTCCGACACATCGCGCGCGCACACACACACACACACTCACACACTCTCTCTCATACACACACACACACACACACATACATATATATATATATATATATATATATATATATATATATATATATATATATATATATATATATATACATACATATATATATATATACGTATATATATATATACATGTTATATATACGTATATATATATATATATACATGTTATATATATATACATATATATATATATATGTATGTATATATATATATATATATATATATATATATATATATATATATATATATATATATATATGTATATACAAAAATGTATATAAATATATATAATTATAGTGGGTGAGAGGTGTAGAAAATTGTTCTCTTCCGGGTTTATATATTCGTTGTATTTGTCCCCTATATCAAAAATCGTGCTGCTTTGAAATTTCTCATGGCTTGTTCCGATACGGTGACCGGAAGCAGCCCGCTATCACTGTCACGCTGACCGGAAGCCCATTGATTTCAGGAAGGAAAGTTACCCATTATCAGAAACACAAGTCTGTCTATTAATTACTTATATTTATTAGGTACGACATTTTTTTTCCCGAAAAGAGAAAAAGCTTTCTAGTGTTTTTATCAATGATGACGGCCCAGAAAGCAGAGCCTGAAGCCATCGCCTGTGGACCTCGCAGCTTACTTTTATCTGGTTTTAGATTACATGAGAAATTGAATCGATAACCCGTCTACGTCCGCCACGTAAATTAGTGCGCAGATGAATTATATCGCTGTAATTTCCCGCCTTTGCACATATTTTTCAAAAGCTCATTCGTGTTTTACATTCAACTCTCTCTCAGGCTGATTGATCGATTCTTTTACTCAAACGAGAAAACTAGTAAAGCATGCAGACATTTAATAAGTAACTGATACAACAGAAATAAACAATGGAAAAAAAAACACGAAAAAATACTGTTACATATGGAGACAAAACAACGCCTTCATATTGACTTTAATTCAAATAAACCCTCACGCAAGAAAAACAGATTTTCAATTAACGGCGTATGCTTCATATGGAGGAATCTATTAGACATGAATCCTTATATATATATATATATATATATATATATATATATATATATATATATATATATATATATATATATAAAGGCATTTTTATGTTTAACATTCTTTTTTATAGATACAAGTATTTAAGTAAATGTTCTGTTTTATAATAAACAGTATTAAATAACATTTACCGGCTTGAATGTCCGAGAAATTTTCATAGAAAATATTCGTCCTCGACAGGATTCGAACCTGTATCCTATACGAAACCGTCATATAGCCTGACGTGCCTTAACCGTTTCGTCTACTAAGGATCGTTCGGTTGGCAAGGTCGAATTTACTGCTTATAAACTACAATCTTCCATGAATCTCTCACGTACAATCATAACTTCTCATGGCGACCTTTAAATAATTAATATCTTTAAATAATTGTCGGACTTTGTCTATTTCATAATGTGTGACACATATATATATATATATATATATATATATATATATATATATATATATATATATATATATAATGATTTTCATAGAACACAGAGATTATAGTTCAGAATTTGTGTAGTAGTATCTTACCCATAATGGATACAATGGCGACACCTATGTATGTGTGATGGTCAGGGAGTCAAATTTGTATTCCATAGTGCATTAATATATGATTGCCCCCACCTCTGTGCGATAATTTCATATTCCTTCATGAAATTTACAAATTTGTTTTTTAAATTCAGGGAGAGTGTACGCCATTTTCAAAAGTTCAGTCATAATTTTAATCGAAGCTTTAATATGTTTTTTTTTAAATAGATGTCTTGAATTCCTCATAATAAGAATCGGTTCAGTTTATGTTTGGAGACAGACATTGTAATGCTCGGATGTATATTGGTGTATGTTTTCTTTTCCGTGAGGATCTTCAGTTTTGTGTGGTCAGGGTTGAAGTGTGACAGGACGATATCCTTCAAATTAGTACATTGCTTCTGTTTTGGTTTCAAGTTTAAGTAGTTGTCACTATTTTGTACTTTTCCTCCTATTTTAAAACAATATATAACTTGCTTGGTTTTATTAATTTCGTTTCAAATATTTCGCAGGTATTGGTTTATAAGAGCGTTAATTGTTTAAAGAAATCCTTTGCTAAATTCAAATAAAACTTGACTACCATTAGCGTCACCGTGTCATCCTTTGAGGAAATGGCTTTGTGCATGCTAATTGAAAGAATATGCGCAACAAAGACGTAACAACACTATGTATATTTTTAACATTGCTTCAGCCTTCGCAATCGGTGCTGTCTCTTGTTCTCTGTATATGGGTAACAATCTGGCTTTAAATCATCGTGTATGCACAAATACACCTGGGGCACCAGATGTACAAAGACAGTGAAAAACGACGAGAGCTTCCATATATATATATATATATATATATATATATATATATATATATATATATATATATATTCATTGATGCATATTTCATTAAATAATATAGACAAGTTTTGATTATTTATTTTATGTAAATTATTTTCATATCGTTTGATAAGATTAATAACATTGTCATTAAAAGAAGAAAGAAAATCACAATATTGATACATATTTTTTAATCCTATCTAAGCTTTCGGCTTACATAAACTATCATAAAAAATGACAATTACATTACAATATATTAACCAATATACGGACAAAACAATAATGATAGTCTGTTTTTGTTTGCATGAAAGATGTCTATGCAACGATAAAAAACCGTGCATATGAGACGCTGGAAGCGAAAATCGCACTGCAGCTATGGCGTCACAGATGACCACGCGAGTGTGAAAACGAGAATTGTTAAATGGGAAGCTGTTGGTATAAACCAATGGCTGCTGTTATCAATTATAGGCATTTTAAAATATTTGTGGAGATTTCATAGTTTATTTTGTTCCGGTTAGGTTTCAACTGTTTTATGTATAGAGCTTCAAGAATTTTTCGTTTTTGTTTATTGTTTTCATGTTTAAGTATAGTTGTGTTTTCAACGAGGATTTTCCGGAATTGTGTATTCGGCCAGGCATGTTGTTTTAAATGCCTAAAAATGTTAGAGTTACATTCAAATGTAGTTTGAAGCGTCGTGAAAGTGAGTTTGTGGTGTGACCAACATAAATATTATTTAATTCGTTGGAGATACAATCTCCCAATGGGCACTTGAATTTGTAAATTATGTTGCCTTTTTGCAAATATGGTGATTTTCTTTCAACTTTTAAGAAAATATTATTAAGCTTATCAGACGATATGAAAAGAATTTTTATAAAATAAATAGACAAAACTTGTCTATATTATTTAATGAAACATACATCTATGAAAAAATGCTGCCTAAATACACAACACACACACACACACACACACACACACACACACACATATATATATATATATATATATATATATATATATATATATATATATATATATATATATTGATAATAATTTTTGTGACGTACAGTGGTCGTTAATAATTAACTCAAGTAAGTATTTATTTGCGGTTGTAATTAAATACTGTTTTATTTTAACATTGATATCTTTTATTTCATTGTTCTTACTTAAGATGTAAAAGACAACCAAAGATAATCATTTCAGTGAATACCTTCTTAGTAGTGCCGCTCGGCTTAACGTCTGGTAAATCCTAAATCAAAAACCCAAATCATCGACGCACTATAATTCACACTCAATAGTAACCACTGCAGTCAGCAGCCTTGCACTGCTATTTATACACCTGGCGGAAAACATATATATTCATAAGTCCAGAGTGTCACGATCGAACCTCGTTGACGGTAGTTACTTTTTTTTCTTTCTATAGGACAATAGTAAATATACATTTTTTTCTCATCGGTAGCACAACCCGAGTTTCATGCACAACACAATATTCCCGTGATGGTTGAAAACTGACCGTTACATAATTTAAATTTTGATACATATACCGGACTATAGTAATAGTGAGGCAGTTCATATTCTTTACCCAGTTTGTTTAAAAACTAAAATTAAAATAAAAATAAGTATAGAATAATGGGAAAAACATACAAAACACACACTTCCACACACCATATATACTTCTAACGATAAATACAAAAGTAATTCTTCTCTTTGTAAATATTACCAGTAATTAAAAAATGTTGGCAATAGACCCATAATTACGTGATCTAATACACGGCCCAAGGGACGCTCAAGGTAGAAGTTTATTGTATGGAGTCGTATCTGTGTAATAAAACGCAAGATGACAGGAAAGATAGCTAATTGTAGACTTGAAGATATCAAGAGTTAATTAGCGATTAAAATTTCAGAGTTCAGTCATAGCCTTTAGGAGGAGAAAGTTGAAGTAAATTTTAGAAGTAACCGTAAACCCAATCATAAACAGGAAATAAATGATGAAACTTTGATCTGGGACGATTGTGAAACAAACGATAATAATAATAATAAGAAGAAAAACGGCCAGGGATGCAAGAATGTAAGTTATTTTTAGTATTATACAAAGAGAACGCGCTAACAATATATGAAAACTTCTTAAATGTCACCGTTCCGAACCAGAAAAGGGAACTTAATAGATGATGCAAATCATAACTTTGGTAGGTCATCTTGCGAGATTCTGTGCTCACCCACGCACGAGGAAAGCATCTGTTCTTCGCAGGGTCTTGCACAACACCGTTCTCTGTACAGACTGTGTTTCACTGAATAATCTTTAAGCGTTATATGACTGGCTAAGCGTGATGTAGGCTCAATGGAGTAGAATAAAATTAAGCCAAAAGCGTTTTACTAGCACAAATACTAGATACAATTAGGCGTATCAAGAGGACCTGAAAATTATAAAACAAATTAGATTCTTCGGTAGTAGAAATATATATAAAGATCAAGATCAAACTTTAAGTATATATGAAGTCATCATTGCTTATCAAGATTTTAAGCCTAAACCTTACATCAGAAGAACTAGCGATATAGGCGAAATATTCCACAGATTAGATATATATATAGTTTAATATTTTTGTTGGTTTTGAGTCAATGCCAGAGTAACTAACATTTCATTTTTATGGAAAATATCACAGGCTCGTCGTCTATTCATTGGCATATAACAGATGGCCCGAGATTTTGTAAATGTAATATGTACGACGTAACTTGGTAGGCTACCGAGAGAGGTTGTATCAAATACTTCAGTTACATTCAGTCGATTTTTTTACAGAATTCAGAATTTCGGAATTATTTGATTTACCGTTTTACTTATCTATCTCAAATTGTTCATTCTCTCTCTCTCTCTCTCTCTCTCTCTCTCTATATATATATATATATATATATATACATATATATATATATATATATATATATATATATATATATATGTATGTCCGTATCACCATCTCTCTATATTTATCTATTAAATTCCTTTTATTATCTATTTATCTATCTGTCTATCTATCTATGTTCGTGTCACCATCTTTCTTTATTTTCTATCTACTAAATTCCGTTCATTATATCTATCTATCTATCTATCTATCTATCTATCTATCTATCTATCTATCTATCTATCTATCTATCTATCCCTCCCTCTCTCTCTCTCTCTCTCAGATATATATATCTGTTCGTGCCACCATATCTATATTTATCTATTAAATTCCGTTGACTATCTATCTATCTATCTATCTATCTGTCTGTCTGTATCTGTTCGTGTCACCATCTTTCTGTATTCATCTCTTAAATTCCATTGATTATGTATCTATGTATCTATCTACGTATTTATATCTCTCTCTCTTTCTCTCTCCATATATATATATATATATATATATATATATATATATATATATATATATATATATATATATATATATGTATGTATGTATATGTATATATGTATATATGTATATATTATATATATATATTAAATTGCCTTTATTATCTATCTATCTATCTATCTATCTATCTATCTATCTATCTATCTATCTATCTATCTATCACGAAAAAGTATATATGCCAACACTTCTTAAGTGTTCGTCTGTTTTTTTCATTTATTTCGCATGATGCAAGGTTCATTGCCAGCGTGATTCCATCCCCCAATTGCCAATTTTCTAACCCTGAACCGAAAGCTTTATTAATTCGATGAGTATCCACTATTTCAGAAAAGCTGCAAAACAAATGAATTAAATAATAAATAAATAAATATAATGTATAATTTCTCTCTATTTTACCTTTGATCCTGCTGCACGTTCCACGCGACAATCACAACTCATTGTCAACTGTAACACGACTAGAACATTTCTCTTACAGTTCAGCTCCGTTGCACAAAGAGAAACCATTGAGTTAACAAGCCTTTGTCGATCATTGCGAACCCACCCTTTCGTCAATGACTCCTTTCTCCCGTCAGAATTAATTCCTACCCGTCTCTCCGGGTCTGACATGGAATTTTTGACAACCGCACCTTTGGCATTTATCACGGTTAATTTAAGGATTGGATTTACGTTTCCTCATAAGCGTAGGCATTCCCCCTCTCCAAGATTATTTGTCAATTTTTTTTTTTACCTTCTTTATCTTCTTCTTCATCATTGGTTTGCTTTCCTTTTTTTCTTTGTTTTCTTGCTCATTGTTTCGTCTTCATTTATAATATCCAGAAATTCATACACAGATGTCCTCAAGGACACATGGCACTGTGGATAAAGGCGTTAGTTAGAACCAGTGACAGAACCCAAAGAGTGTGAGTTCAATACCCGGTTAAGGCAGTAGAGAACTTTCAGAGGGAAATTAACAGAAGATAACTGATAGCTGACATCCATTAAAACATGGCATGTGGAACTAGAACAGTCTACCCCAGTGAGCGAAATAAAGGGTTCAGTTGGACATTCCAACCACCTGAAGAAGGCTGGAGCATACAACGGCTGAAACGTTGTAATAAATATGGCGACAAAGATGAGGACAATAGACCTAATAATGAAAACAGTGTACATAATACCTCATCTTAGATATATAGACAGAATTATTTTCTTAATTTACAAATTTTCTTTACATTGTTTATTTTCAATTTATTTCAATTTATTTTTAACATAATTTGTTTTAATTCCTTCATGTTTTCTAATATGTTTCTGAAATTCATTTTGTTACACCCAGTCGGGATTTTAAGCTGGTTCCCGGGAAAAGCATAAACAGAAACCATTAAGGAGGGTATAGACTTGAACGTAAACACTTTTCTAAAATTATGTTGGGTTTAGTAATAGATTCAAACATGGCCTTTACTATTTCTATTATAATTCAATGTAGCCCATATGCTTTCTTCATGTTCAATTTGTCTGCTGTTTATTTCACGTCAGACATCAATATTTCTGTGTATTGCCGGTTATCCTACTTCGTCGTTGTAGAGTTCTCCGAGAGTTCTTCATCTCTGAGATTTGTTTTATGTCTCTGCTATGTTTATGGAGGACCAGTTGCCATCCAATGCTATAGAACCAGTTCTGTCCTGCTATTTACCCATAGCAGGACAGAAGAAGATTCCTACCTTTCCCAAGGGTATTAGCACGGAAGTGAATGTAATTGATTCGACTGGAACTCGAACTCGGCTCTCCGATTCCTTAAACCAAGCCGCTATCCATTACTCCACGGTTTGTTTTATCTGTAATTTTTTCAATGCCGAAATGATCAAAACCTGCCAGCATTTCTATTACAATTCAATGTAGCCCATATGCTTTCTTCTTGTTCAATTCGTCTGCTGTTTATTTCACGTGAGACTTCAATCCATTACGCCACCGTGCTTCCTCCTCCGGAAAAGAATCACTATGTTCGTATTCTGTGTCTAATAATTTGTTTAGAGTAGTCATATTCCTAAGCCACACAAGAGTAGAGATACCAGTCTATCCTGCTATTTAATCCATAGATGGAGAGGAAGAAAAATGATAACCTCGTAACAATTGGATATATTGCATTGAATCACTCACCGATTCTACTCGGATCCTGATCAATCGATTAATCAGAAAACTGTCTTTTGAAAACTACATTCCTTGAAGTTTCGTAATGGCACGAGGACGTCGGTTACTGCACCGCTCCTTGCTGAAATAATATATCCATTGTTTTATGGGAAAAAAAGTCTCACTGTGTCGTCAAGTTAAATAAATCATGTTGCTATTTTTATAGATTCATTTGATCCATTTGTATTCGTGTCTGAAAGAAATTATTTTATGCATCCTGTCTGTCAGCAGTGCGTTGTGTAAGCTTATTGTGACCCTGTTATGGTGTAAGAGATCACAGGTACCGCGAGGGAATTTTAAATCTATCTTGACAGACGGGACATATAAACCTTCTGTTGCTGGTGATTTGCACATCTTAAGGCTTACCTTGCTTCCCAGTGGGCATTGCCTGATGCAGAAAGATGAAAGGCCAGATGTATATGAAATTATTCCAGGAACACAGGAATAACTTCTAGATACTCTATAACATCCCGTACGAGCCATCTTTACACGCCTTTATGCATGCATGGGGTAAGTTGGATATCTCTCTACCTTCCTTGCAGATTTACTCGGCAAACAAATTATAAATAACTCCGCTTGGATAGATATATCTACGCTACAACTCAAAAACCTCCACGCGTGCCATCACGAGTAACCTCCATTATTCATTCGCTGAAAAGAATTAAATATTACTTTCCTGTTTCCAATTTTCTGGTTCATTATTTTCTTATTCATTGTATTTTACATTATATTAATGATTTTTATTTTAAATTTTATTTTCTATGTCATAATAAGGTTCACCAAATAACACCCTTTTAGCGCAAAATGACATGAGGGACCCCGTAATTTGCTCCAACGATCTACTGGGGTCATCAAATTAATGGATTTCATATTCTCTTAATAAGGTTTAAATATATTTGTTTTATTATTCTTTTAGATTTATATATCAATTTTGTATTGTTTTAATTTTGTTTTGTATTAATTATTACGTTTTATTCGAAGGGTTCATTCAGAGAAAAAACAAAAAAAAACTAATTAGTTTTCCGTATTTTATTACTTATTGCTTATTTCTTATGCTTATTGAAGTTTTCTTTCTGCTCGCTTAATTGCTTTCGTCATTCTTCTTGTACAAATTTCCATCCGATTCCTTGAGCTCTTTTACTGACTTTTTTGGTATGCTCCTTTGCGTATTGGCATTTATCAGACCGTTTCTATTGCATCGATTCTTGCAATTTGTTAACGTTTCTTGGTTCACTTTTACCATTCTTCGGCAGACTTTCCTTTCTATTTTCATTGATTTTTTTTCTCTTTCTTACTTAGGCATTCTCCAAGTAAAATATATTTTATTTATATTTCTTTCTTTCATTTTTCGTTCATTCTTATTCTCTTGCCTCTAGATCTTATTTGCTTCATCGTTTTTTATTTTAAATTTATTTCATTTCATAATTTTTGTTTCCTTATTTTTCCTTATTTTATTTTCTCAAATTAACATTTTCTTTCTTTCTTTCTTTCTTTCTTTCTTTATTCATTCATTTATTTATTTATTTATTACTTTTTTTACTCTCTTTCTTTCATTTTTCTTTTTTTTCTTTCTTACTTTCTTTATTTCTTTCTTGCCTTCTTTCTTTTTTACTTTCTCTCTTTCTTACTTTATATCTTTTTTCTTTTTCTTTTTCTTTCTTTCTTTATTTATTATCTTCTTTCTTTTGTAATTTATTTCTTTTTCTTTCTTACTTTATATCTTTCCTTCTTACTTTCTTTTTTACTTTATTTCTTTCTTTCGTTTTTTTTTAGTTTATTTCTTCTTTCTTTCTTTCTTTCTTTCTTTCTTTCTTTCTATCTTCCTGTTTTTCTTTGTTACTTATTTTAATCTTTCTTTCTTTCGTTCTTTCGTTCTTTCTTTCTTTTTGTCTTTCTTTCTTTCTTCAATCTTTCTCGGTTTCTTATAACACTGTTTCATCCTTCTATTTTTTATTCTCTTCATTACGTCTTTCACTCGCCATTTTGCAGTCGTAATGGCGACATTTTGAATGAATTCCATGTACAGCAATTTATTTTTTGTTATATTTCTACAAACTTTTCGGCCGGTCTACTTGGCGGCCTTTTTCTGATGTTAATTTAGTGAAGCAAATTTCAAATAATAAAAAAAAGAACATAACTGTCCTGTTCAGAGTTCAGTGGCAATTATCGAAAGCAATATACACTTAAAGAAACCCAGAAATTAAAATGATGGAATATTTGTGAAATAAACGTAGTAGAAATGACAAAAATAAAGTGCCTCGGACAGTGAATTACTGTGATTAGGAAATATTACTTCTCACTAATTATTTTGAAGATATTTGTAAGCAATCAATGTACAGTAAAAATATTTGACTTCAGAATAACAGGCATAAAAACAACTCGATTTTATTTTATTTTCTGCGACTTATTAAGGCATTGTAACTACCACTGAATCATAACTTTGCGATAATATGCTAAAAGAATTTAATCTTAAATTGATACTTTATTTTTACTTGCTTGTATATTCTGTTATACTTCGACTTGGAGATTATTACTGACCAGTGAAACCCAGTGATATCTTACTCATGTTTCTGAACACGTTTTCGTACACGTCGTGCGTCGTGGCAGATATTAATTGAATTATTGATTTGTTTTTGACGGTTTATCAACCATTTGAGAATTATTAAAAACTGAAACATTTTGGATTTTATCAATAACTAGCAGCATGGCCCGGCGTTGCCCGTTCTTGATTAAAAAATCGTACGACTCATACAGCAATCGCTATCACTTGACTTAAAATATGTTTGCCCTTCCTTGCCTTTAAAGGAGTGCCGTTTGTCGTTCTGATGTTGCTACATGCCTTACTTCTTGCCTATCTCAAAAAGAATGTTAATAACAAATACTTTTTCACACCCAACCCAGTTCTGTGGAATCAGAATCAACGTTAAGTTTAAGCAAGCGAATGAGCCAATTGGAGTAAAGTGCCATGCAGATTTAGATTTTTCCCACTTGTGACGAATGCAGCTATCGATTTTTTTTTGCATGCTAGCATGCTAGTTAACTTTCGTGTCAGTCAGCTGTTGGCTATCACGCTGGCCAATAGAATCTTCCTGCCGATTTGTGGCAGCCAGCTATAGGCTCTCACTCTGGCCAGTAGAAAATGGCCGCAAACTACATGAAAACTACCGTAGAAGCATGAAAAATCGATTATTTCCACTATCGATGTGAGTTGGGAAATGCAACGTCGGTTTTGACCTTTCCACTAAGTTAGAGCATGTGCATATAAATTTTGGAGCAAATCCGTCGAAAATTTTAGTTTAATTCCATTATTTCTTCTTCTTCTTCTTCTTCTTCTTCTTCTTCTTCTTCTTCTTCTTCTTCTTCTTCTTCTTCTTCAGAACCCCGTCTCCTTTCTACCTCTTCGTAAGGTTTCACGGTTTGCTATCTCCCCTAATCCCTTTTATGCCAAACATTTTACTCGTTCGATAGGCTATTCGCGTTTTTCCTATTTCCCACTTGCCTTCAGTATAGAGTGTGAATATCAAATTTGCCAAGCCTTCCTTTCTCATTATGTTCCCTAGAAATATCAACTGTCCCTTTCTGATTTTAAATAGAAGTGTCGTTTTTGCTTTAATTTCCCTTAAAACTTCCTCGTCACTTACATGTACAATTTATTGTTTAATTTATTGATTTTTATAGTTTTCTTAAACAAGCGTTCGTAAGTCAAAAGAGGACGACGTGTAAAATCTTTCTTCAGCTGTCGTGAAAAACTGAAAACTCGATATAAACAACTTTTCCTAAAACAGCAAAATGTCACCAACAGATTTATTGCCAAAGGATTTATTTCATATGAATTTTTAAAGCCTGAAACAAAAGAAGAGGATAAATCTTCTGTAGAAACAAGAAACAATAGTCATAAAAGCAACTAATGCAAAAATGTTAATTTACGGGCATTAAGAGGAAGATGAATGACCACAATTATCTATAAAGTGGGATATTCGCCCGTTTGCAAACCTTTATCTTTAAAAACACTACATATTCCCTTCACACAAATCAAAGCCGATATTTACCCGGCCTCCCCACGAGACAGGATGTGGCACATGGCCGAATTTTTATGTGGGGGCGATCCGAGCCCGTATGCTCAGGCAAAACTCAACGTAGATCCCGCATACAAGGGGTCGGGTTTGTCTACTTCCCCAGTATATACTCCGCCCTTCGGCAAAGCTTCGTCTGGGTTCCTCTCTTCCCGAAGGCAAAGAGCTCGACAAGCACAGCAATCCAAACTCAGAGGCTTGACGCACTCTGATGCCGGAAATCAACCCGAACTCCTCACAAGGTAGGATGTGGCACAAGCCCGTTTTTTTCGACCCCGTAGATTCGGGTAGAAATTCCACGCATACACGGGGTCGGATTTGTCTACTTCCACAAATGATACTCGTACAAAGCCTCGTCAGAGTTCCTCTCTGCCCGAAAGCAGAGAGTTCGACGTCTTGAGCTTGCTCAAGGCTAACTTGGAATACAAGCGGTATTTACCCGCGCTATTCACTGAGCAGGATGTGCCACATGGCTGGATTTACGTGGATCTTTCCGAGCCCTTAGGTTCGGGCAAAATTTCCCCGTAGACACCGTATATACGGGGTCAGGTTTGAGTGCCTCCTCAGACAAAACTCTGCCCTTCGGCAGAGCTTTGTCTGGGTCCCTCTCTGCCCGAAGGCAGCGAGTTCGACGTATTGATGCTTGCTGAGACCAATACTTTTATTTCTATGTGTCGTGTCCTTTCAGGACGTAGGTAATCATGTCTCTGCACCTCCCTCTATCCCTTGAAATTCTCAAAAAGTTCATTCCCTCTGCCACCTCCCCCAGACCACGTTCTGTCATCCGCTTTAGGCCGCCAGGTATGGAATGCGTTGTTTTTCCTAGTGTCTCTTTTTTCTCTATTCGACCTATGAGTATCAGATTCTCCAGGTCCTCCTTCCTCATTGTGTGTCACAGGAACTTCAGATGCCTCTTCCTAATTCTAACCCTCCTCCTTGTTTGCATCCTCTGTAAGACCTCATCATTGCTCACACACTCAGTCATTGATATACTAAGCATCCTTCTATAGAAACACATCTCCGCCGCCTCGGGTCTCTTCTTCATCTTTGAAGACATCGTCCAATATTCTCTGCCGGAAAGACATTCCTATTATTATCCAGACGAGACTCTGCCCTTAGGCATAGCCTTGTCTGGGTTCATTTCTGCGCGATGGCAGCGGGTTCAACGTATTGATATTTGTTGGAAAGCAAGCCCCCATTTAATAAAGGTGTATCAGTTCTTTGTATACTGAGAGTTATCAGTTCCTACAGAGACCGTCCATTTAATAGTGGTTTATAAGTTCTTTTTATATTGAGAGTTATCAATTCCTACTGGAATAGTCCATTTAATAGAGGTTTATATGTTCTTTTTTATACGGAGAGTTATCAATTCCTACCGGAACAGTCCATTTAATAGAGGTTTATAAGTTCTTTTTTATACTGAGAGTTATCAATTCCTACCGGAACAGTCCATTTAATAGAGGTTTATAAGTTCTTTTTTATACTGAGAGTTATAATTCCTACTGGAATAGTCCATTTAATAGAGGTTTATAAGTTCTTTTTTATACTGAGAGTTATCAATTCCTACTGGAATAGTCCATTTAATAGAGGTTTATAAGTTCTTTTTTATACTGAGAGTTATCAATTCCTACTGGAATAGTCCATTTAATAGAGGTTTATAAGTTCTTTTTTATACTGAGAGTTATCAATTCCTACCGGAACAGTCCATTTAATAGAGGTTTATAAGTTCTTTTTTATACTGAGAGTTATCAATTCCTACCGGAACAGTCCATTTAATAGATATTTATAAGTTCTTTTTTATACTGAGAGTTATCAATTCCTACTGGAATAGTCCATTTAATAGAGGTTTATAAGTTCTTTTTTATACTGAGAGTTATCAATTCCTACTGGAATAGTCCATTTAATAGAGGTTTATAAGTTCTTTTTTATACTGAGAGTTATCAATTCCTACCGGAACAGTCCATTTAATAGAGGTTTATAAGTTCTTTTTTATACTGAGAGTTATCAATTCCTACTGGAATAGTCCATTTAATAGAGGTTTATAAGTTCTTTTTTATACTGAGAGTTATCAATTCCTACTGGAATAGTCCATTTAATAGAGGTTTATAAGTTCTTTTTTATACTGAGCGTTATTAATTCCTACTCGAACAGTCCATTTAATAGAGGTTTATATGTTCTTTTTATACTGAGAGTTATCAATTCCTACTGGAATAGTCCATTTAATAGAGGTTTATAAGTTCTTTTTTATACTGAGAGTTATCAATTCCTACTGGAATAGTCCATTTAATAGAGGTTTATAAGTTCTTTTTTATACTGAGAGTTATCAATTCCTACTGGAATAGTCCATTTAATAGAGGTTTATAAGTTCTTTTTTATACTGAGAGTTATCAATTCCTACTGGAATAGTCCATTTAATAGAGGTTTATAAGTTCTTTTTTATACTGAGAGTTATCAATTCCTACTGGAATAGTCCATTTAATAGAGGTTTATAAGTTCTTTTTTATACTGAGAGTTATCAATTCCTACTGGAATAGTCCATTTAATAGAGGTTTATAAGTTCTTTTTTATACTGAGAGTTATCAATTCCTACTGGAATAGTCCATTTAATAGAGGTTTATAAGTTCTTTTTTATACTGAGAGTTATCAATTCCTACTGGAATAGTCCATTTAATAGAGGTTTATAAGTTCTTTTTTATACTGAGAGTTATCAATTCCTACTGGAATAGTCCATTTAATAGAGGTTTATAAGTTCTTTTTTATACTGAGAGTTATCAATTCCTACTGGAATAGTCCATTTAATAGAGGTTTATAAGTTCTTTTTTATACTGAGAGTTATCAATTCCTACTGGAATAGTCCATTTAATAGAGGTTTATAAGTTCTTTTTTATACTGAGAGTTATCAATTCCTACTGGAATAGTCCATTTAATAGAGGTTTATAAGTTCTTTTTTATACTGAGAGTTATCAATTCCTACTGGAATAGTCCATTTAATAGAGGTTTATAAGTTCTTTTTTATACTGAGAGTTATCAATTCCTACTGGAATAGTCCATTTAATAGAGGTTTATAAGTTCTTTTTTATACTGAGAGTTTTCAGTTCATTTTCTATAACTCTACCCATTTCTTTCTATTTTGTTTGATTCTAATCTCTTTTTTTAGTTTTTAAATTAATTTCCCTCGATTTTTCCTATCAAGCATCTTGTTTTATTTAACAGTTTTGTGTATCACTGTTACTGTTTTTATTACACTATTTTATATAATAATTAATTATATAATTATGCCTTATAGCTTACAGTTCTTTTTATTTTCCTTTGATATTCCTCTTTGTTCCGTCTTTTTCATTCTTTTCCTATCTTCTTCTATTCATTCTTTTCGACTCTTTTCCTTCCAGGAATTTTATTGCTTTATATAGTGAAGTCCACATTTTCTACTCTTCTTATTCTTTCTTTAATTCTCTCATAAAAAGAGAAGATGAAAGAATAGAAATCGAGGGGAGGCTATGAGAATGAATCAAAATATAAAATATAAAAGAACGGCAATATGAGACGTAATAATGATATAAAAACGAAATAAACATTTTTTAAAAAGTGTAATAAAACAAAACGCGACTTCAAATCCATTTAAATATTAAGCACTTTGAACGAGAAAATATTCGTCAAGTTTCTTCTGTTCAATTTTTATTTGGCTTCTCAGTTTCAAATGTCCCGTCATGCAATTGAAGCGTTATATCACGGTGAATAATACAGGGCTGCGCAATGGCATATTCTTTTCTGATCAAACCAGAACAGGAATGATAAGAAACACTGAAATATTAAATTTTGGCTTTAAAGGAATTCGGCTGTTTCTAAAAAAAAGAAAAGAAAAAATGGATCGTTAGTATGAAAAACACAAAAAGAAAGAAAAAAAAACTCCAAATAAATTAAAATCAAATTAAAAAAAAAAACAAAAACACTTCAACCTCGGCAGAACAAAATATAATGATGGTGTCGCACGAAAAGAAATAGTATTCACGTTAGTATACGCTATCACTGCTGTCAAATTATATTTACAAAAGAAATAGACACAAATCGATCAAACAATAAAAATATTAATTGAAAAGAATCCGTGTTGGAAAGTAATAAAGATGATGGTGTCCGTTATGTTATTCAAATAAACTTTTCTATTAGGGAAAAAAAGAGACAATAAAGAAATAAAATAAAAGAAAAGAAAAGAAAGAAAGAAAGAAAGAAAGAGAAGAAAAATACCTTTTGCAATGGATCAGGGAAAGTGGATTCTGCTCGAAAAGTTTAACGAAGCGAAAAAATAATTGATTGGTAATTTATAAATGTAGGAACAAAAACAAATGCTGAAATATGCGTTCAAATCAAGTCTGAAACTATTTCTTTCTTCTAAATTCCGTTATTTATTCTGAAGTCTGAATAATAAACCAACAATACAAAATCCGAGAATTCGACAGCTTTCTTAATACTATTACTTTTAAAATAGGATCAAGTAAAAAGAAGTGATTTAGTTATTCATATGATAAAGAAAGAGATGGATCAATGTCTTTGACACACAGTTTTTGTGTGATTTTCAAGAATGTATCTAATATATATACAGCGACCTGACGAGTGCGTCTAGCATGAAACATGCCTGTCGCCTCTGAGTATTGATTTCAATGACTTCATTCAAAAACATTTGACACAGTGGATAAAGGCGTTGGTTAGATCCAGTGACAGGAACAAAGAGTGTGAGTTCAATACC
>OZ038477.1:16417725-16427725 GCA_964036315.1 Acanthosepion esculentum
TTTTCCCGGAGTCGTTGTTCCGTTTTCTTTTTGAATCTGTAGGTCTGATGAATTGGATCGTTCTTACGATTCCAATGGAATAAATTATGACCATGGAATATTAGTGTTTAAGTCTTTTTATTATATATATATATATATATATATATATATATATATATATATATATATATATATATATATATATATGAGAAAGCGAAGACTTTAGAAACACATGGTAATATTTTACTGCGCAGAATAAGACGATGATGAGGATGAGGAGTAGAAGAAGAAGAAGAAGAAGAAGAAGAAGAAGAAGAAGAAGAAGAAGAAGAAGAAGAAGATGTCATCATTGCTAATTTTTCCTGTTGGTAGTAGATAAAAATTTATTGTTGTTGTTGTACACTTTGCCTTTTTTTAAATTTTCCATCTTATAATCGGATCCCTTCTCTTTTCTTCTTTTAAATTCCACACATGGTTAGCTAGTTCGGCAGCGCTTCTACGTCTTATTAGCTTGAATGACAACCTATGATTGTATCATTTTCTTTTGAAAGAACCTTCAGCACATCCGATGTACGTTTTATTATATAACTTCTGCTTTATAGAATATTACCTCGGTTTGTCAAGCTCTATCTAATGGACATCTGTTTGTATTACTACATTTAGTAGTTTTGGAATTTTTGGAGTTTTTTCCTATTTATTATTGTTTCTATATTGTCAGTGCAGTTTAATTTGAGCGTGGTTTTGTTAAGAATCTTATATAATTCTGAATTTTTGGGGAAGTATTTAGCAAGTAATTTGAAAAATAACTTCCCTATTTTACATTTTACCTCTAAGTTAAAAGGGGCGTTAAACCAAATGCTATTTTTCCTTTTTCTCAAAATTGTCTTCATATTTTGTTTAATTTGAGGTTTAAATTCTGCTTTAGTTTTGTTACCCTCTACCTTTAAGTTCGTCTGATATTCTTTCAGAAATTATTTTAATAGAAGAATTTCTGGTTAGCTTTTGACCAGCGCGAGAAGCGTTTTTTTATCTTGTCATTTGTTCTTCTGTTGTCTGGCACTATTATCACGCCGTCATCCCTATAAAGACCGTGGTTGTTTATATGTACAATTTTGTTAATTTCATATAAGATATTAACCCCGAAACCCTAGCCCCATCAAACAAACCTTGTGGTACATCGAAACCGTCTTTTTTCGTTTCTTAACCCAGATTACTTCATTGTGAAATAAAATCGATTTCCAACAATACAAAAGTTGTTTTTTTCTCCATTTGAGCAGGTGTTATGTTTACGTGTTTTATGTTATGTTTGGTGAAATACTGAGCCTCCAGTAGACCTTTACCAGATATAGATGGATAACATTTTTTAATGTCGTATTTTATAAATACATTGTTTTTATTTGTAATTTTGTGGAACCAGGAAATGAACTTACATTGGTCCTTCCATTGATTGGCCCGTGTGGCAATCATTAATAAGTCTCATATTTATTTTACAATATTTCTTGGCTTATTTTACCCAATTCAGTTTTAGTTGGGTTTAGTAATTGAAAAGAAGTGTTATGGAGAAATTCACCTTTATGATCCTTTATGGTTAGAAATAATGGCTTGCACATAATGTATGGACCCTGTCTCTTACACATAGTTTGGCTGAGATATATTTCTCCTCTACGTTTATGCTTTCAATGGAGGAGTCTGATGCTTTTTAGTAAATATTAGTGACTTATTAGTTTATTTTTATCGGTAAGACTACGTGTTCATGGTAAAATAGTTTATATATATATATATATACACATATATATATATATATATATATATATATATATATATATATATATATATATATATATATTACAAAGAGTTAATCATACCTTGAATCAATCAGCAATATGAATGCGATTATTGGCGAAATCCCTTCGCTAGTAGACATAATTATAAGCATTATACTACTGATAATCCTGCGAATGATGAGATCCTCATATATAAAATGGATATGGTGTATTTTTTTTTTATTTCTGCTAGTACTTTCGAATGCTTCGCGCAATTCATCATCAGGCTTTATTTTTCCATCAGAATCAAAACTGGGAGACGAATTAAATGTGTTTATCCAACCGAAAGATGTTTTTAAGAATGAGCTATTTGTTAACGGTTATATATCTAAAATATATGCTGCCTATATATATATATATATATATATATATATATATATATATATATATATATATATATATATATATATATATATAAGTAACGAAAATCTTCGTAATCCGTATGGATAATCCTAAGGAGGATGAAATACTGAGAGCTAAAAAACCTTACGTACATCTCTTATATATTATCCCTTTACTTCCCTCTTTTTTCTTCCTTTTCTCCTTTTTTTTCCTTTTTTCCTTTTCCCATATCATTTCCGTTGAATTGACCGATTAAATAGTTGAATGTGCTGATCCTGATCCCCCTCCTCCTCAATATTAAGTATAGCAATAAAATTTTAAAACTCTCCCTTTCCGTCTTTAAACTCGACCATGTCTCTCACACTATTGCTCACCACCTTCTATGTCAACTTATATAATCTTAATACTGCCCGTCAAAAGTGTAAATTTTAAATTCATTTTTCGTTTCACCTTTGAAAGTGAAATCTGAGATCCAGAGAAAAATAAAATTCTCTGGTGAAATAAATTATAACTAATGGATTGTTTTTCTTTAAATTATATATATATATATATATATATATATATATATATATATATATATATATATATATATATATGTATATGTATATATATATATATGTATATGTATATATATATATATATATATATATATATATATATATATATATATATATATATGAAGAAATATAGTCTTAAAGTGTGCTATATTTATGGGATAAAGTGCTCAATATCAGAGATACAGCGTGTGTAAAAATAAAAGTGGACATGGAAGTCAGCACTTAGAGGCGGCAGTCTGTTTCATGCTAGTGCAATCATCAGGTGACAATTGCACTAGCATGAAACAGACTGTCGCCTCTAAGTGCTGACTTCCATGTCCACTTATATATATATATATATATAGATAGATAGATAGATAGATAGATATACAGAAAACCAAATGTACTTTTTACAAATTTTGGGGGCAGTTTCCCATAACCAAAACAAGGACAATGGTTCATATAAACAGGCCAGCAAATCCTTCATTTTTAATTATTAAGTTTAAAGATTAAGGTAGACGTTGTTAAATGTACAATCCAAGATACAATTCAAAAATATTTTTAAAAACTTTGAAGGCGGGTTCCTGGCAACAAAACCAGGTAAAAAGTCCATATAAACATATATCCAAAAGGACATCGCTATATCACAACACAGCAACTCATAACAGATTTTCAAAATGTTCTCTCCTTGCTTCTACAAACGCATGCAACCCGTCGCATCACTGACTGGCGGATCCTTTCAAATATTCCCAAAGAGTGCCGAATAGTTTCGCAAGCGTCTCTTCATCATTAATGTCTGCTGCATAAACAGATTGGTTTAGGAGATCACACGGATAAAAATCCAAAGGATTGAGGTTGTGGGAACGTGAAGGTCATGGAACTGGTCCTCCTTTATCGATCTATCTTTCATGGTAGATGCCAACCATTGTATCGCGAACAATGTGACTGGATCCCCATCATGCTTAAACCACATGCGTCTTAGTATTAGCAAGGGTACATCCTCTAGCAGGTCTGGAATGTGTTCGAAATAAAGTCCCTGTGGACAGCTCATTTGTGATGTGTTAGGAGAACAGATGGAGCTAACTGACAGCCACCTACAATTCCACGTCACACATTAATCGTAAACTAATGCTGGTGTCTAATCTGTATTGTACCATGGGGATTCCGATCCTCTCACAGATGTTGGTCGTGTAAATTTGTTATTCCATCTCTTCCAAACTATTTAAACTATCCGTAAACACAACCGAAGAGACAAAAAAACGGATCGGCAGTTTGTGCTATAAAACATCGGCAAATGTTCTCCCATGTGGAATGATCAGAGGTCGAAAGACCCTGCATACGTTGCAAATGATACGGATAAAGGAACCTCTCTTGAAGTATTTTCCATGCGGTACTATGAGATGTACAGCATGCTGGGGCCACTAGGTTTCTGACAGCCTGTAGAATGTTTTCTTCGTAGTCAGGTGTACGAGTGGATATCGGTTTTCATCAATTCATTGGATGTGATGTCACGCATCCTGTCTCAATAAAGCAACGTTGAACAGTAGAAATGGTTCGCGCCGATTAGCCTTCGTGCGGCCGTATGTAAACATTATATTTACCTGTTCACGATCTGAATATCTTGCCATTGCTAAAAGGAAATCAGTTAACTCACGACTACATAGGTTAAACGTTGAAGTCAGACAAGCCACAAATGAACATGAATAACAAATGTAACCTAGTCCATATTGCAACAAACCGCAATCTACGGTAAAATTCCTTTAACCTTTAACTCAAAAACGAATTATTTGCTGACAAATATTCATATGAACTTTTGTCCTTGTTTTGTTTTTAGGAACACGCCACCAAATATGGTAAAATATTTTTGATACACCCTGTATGTGTGTATCCGTGCGTGTATATATATATATATATATATATATATATATATATATATATATATATATATATATATATATATATATGTATACAGTGACACGCATAAGTATAGGATACATGTTATTTTCTGTTATAACTTTAGTTTATGTTCGCCATTTTGCCAGATATTTGGTAAGTAATACCCCGTAAAGTTGTTTTAGTTGTATGTGGAAGGAAAATTTTTAAAAATCATGGTTGAAACCATTTTTTTTATCAAGGTTCAAAATTACCCTATGCAAAATATTGGATACATGAGACTTTTTTCAAATTTCCAGTCGAAACTTTGTATTTTAAAAGACTTTAAATATTGAAATTTTCGATAGTATTGGAATGTTATCTCTGACCCATCAGAGAAGCACACAATTGTTTACACGATAGTGCTACTAATCATCTGACTCTTTGATGTGCATTCTGCAATTCAAGGATTAAAAATGGCAAAAACTAAAGAATTATCCAGAGATATGCGAGATAGAATCATTGAACGTCACAAAGGAGGACAAGGTTACCGAAAAATTAGCAAATAAATGAATCTAGCACTAAGTACAGTAGGAAATATCATCAGAAAGTATAAGAAGTATGGTGACGGTACAGCAAACCTTCCAAGAAATGGAAGACCGAGAAAAATAAATGAGAGTACTTCAAGTGGATCAGCAGAAATGTGCAAAAAAAGAAACCCTTCATTACTCGTTCTGAAATTAAAACTGATCTTGAGGGTGCTGGAAGTAATGTAAGTAAGGATACCATTAGTAGAGCTCTATATCGTACAATCTTTCATTCAAGATCAGCAAAAAAAAGTGCCTTTACTGAAAACCAAACATGTCAAAGACCGATTAAAGTTTGTCGAAACTTATGAAAAGAAATGTATGCAGTTTTGGGAAAAGGTAATCTGGTCGGATGAAACGGAAGTTTAACTATTCGGAAGGAACACAGCGACAAGTGTTTGGCGAATAAATGACAACAAGCACCATCACCACAGTTAAGTTTGGGGGTGGTTCTATTATGATATGGGGATGCTTTTCATCCAAGGGCACTGGTGAGTTACAAGTTATCCATGGTAGAATGAATGGTAGCATGTACAGGGAGATTCTAGAGAAGAACCTTCAGAAATCTGCAACTTTTTAGGACATGGTCGGAATTTCGTGCTTCAACACGAAAATGATCCCAAACATACCGCAAAAGTTACAACGGAATGGTTTGAAAATAATGGTAAAATAATGGTAAACTAATGGTAATAGTACTCTCAAGCGGGTAAGTCAGTCTCTTGACTTGAATCCAATTGAGAATTTGTGGAATACTTTGAAGGTTAAAGTTCATAAGCGGAATCCACAAAATATCAAGCAAGTAGAGGAATTATGAAAGGAAGAATGGGGTAAAGTAACGGTGGATCAGTGTGAAAAACTTGTGGCCAACTATAGAAAGCGACTGGAAGCAGTGAAACAAAACAGAGGCTACGCAACAAAATATTAAATTGATGTATGCAATACTTTTGCATAGGGTAATTTTGAACTTTGATAAAAAATGGATTCAACCATGAATTTTTACTTTTCCTTCCACATACAACTAAAACAACTTTACAAGATATTACTTACCAAATATCAGGCAAAATGGCGAAAATAAACTAGAGTTATAACAGAAAATAACATGTATCCAATACTTATGCGTGTCACTGTATATGTATGTATATGTGTGTGTGTGTGTGTGCGTGTGTGTGTGTGTGTGTGTGTGTGTGTGTGTTTGCTAGCTCTCTTTAATAAATATGAGCTTGTTTTATCCGCAAGTTTTTTTTAAGTGGAAGAGAGAATTAAAAATATATTTGATGCTTATCATGTTCTTTGGTAAATATTTTCCAAATAGTTTTTCTTTTGAAATATCGTTTTAAACGGTAAAACGGTAATTCCTTGTCGATTTCTAACATCATATTTGGTATATTTCAGGAGAATATCAACTCAGTTATTAAGTTTGCTTTGTTTGAAAAGAGAAAGGAAATCTTGAATTGTTTCCCTTCCATTGTGGAATCGAGAAGGCACCTCGACGTGGTCTAATGGTTAGCAAGCTTGTCTTAAGTTTGTCTCGATAGAAGAATTATGACTTAGCAGTGAGTTTGATCCTCACTGGGTTCACCATAATTTTGGCTTTGTGCCACATCTTATATACGCTTTGAAAATCATCATTGTGGAATCGAGGAAATCGACATCAGATACATGGAGAAGCCTGAAAACAATATATATCTATATATCTATCTATCTATCTATCTATCTATCTATATATATATATATATATATATATATATATATATATATATATATATATATTTGTGATTATTTAGACAGCAATCTTTCTTTCATGAACATTTCATTGAAAACGACAGACAAGGTGTTTTATTCAGTTTTTTAAACAATTTCTCATGCGATCTAATTTTTTTTTCTTTTTGGATGATAAATTATATAAAAACTGTCCGAATGTTCTTTTTATCCGAGCGCTTTCGGCTATACATTCAGCCATTTTCAAGGATTATATTTTAACTGTTAAAATAAGAAATAGTTTGTTGTATCAATGTTTTATAAAATATTGTCATTTTTCAAAACATGGTCAAGATATGTCCCTGTTCAAAGTTAATATTATCAGCATCTCATCACGAAAAACAAAATTATATACCATATTATATTTTCATCGTGGTAAATATCATAGTATATATTTTTGAATAAGTGGTTTAAGGAAAAATTAATACTTGTTTATCAAATTTTTCGGTAATGCTAAATAAAATTGATACTGTTTATTTATAATATTTCATCAGGGAATTTTCATTCACGCAAAAAATTATAAACTCAAACGTAAAAAATAAACATAAGTAACCAATATCATATACCTATAATATAAATGTAAATAGAACGAAAATAGATAATTGCTGCATCAGTTTATTTTTATTTTTTATCTTTAACTGGCAATGTTGAAAAGACAAAATAAATGAAGACAAAATGTATATAATAGGTTAGGTAGGATGATGCGTGTATTACAATATTACAATAACCAATAATATATTGTATGTGTTTAGTAATATTACGTAAAATAAAAAGTCAAAAGTGCATTAGATTATCTAACCTGTTTTTCGCGGAACCCTTGGGGACATTTTGCGGAACGTTATGGTTCTGGGGAATCCCGGTTGCAGGGCGCTAGTTTAAATATTTATGAAATGGACTATATATCGTTTGACTTTTATTTAATTTAAGTTCGTCGTTCATCATTCATCTCATTTTTATTGCGACAGAAAACAGAAGACACAATACAAAAGAAAGACTAATAAATTATTCATAATTTAATATGCTTAAAAAATGATAACCTTGGATTTCTGGGTATATACAAAAATTAGCAGAAGAAAGAAAACTATCGAAACGTAGATTTCACGATCATTGCCTAATGAAGATGAAATGAAGAAACACACAATGGAAACAAGTAAGTTTTTGTAGAGTTATGATGTCAGAATATTTAATTGGGGTGGGAGAATATCAACAGAAAAATGATAAAATATGAACTTAAAAAATAAAAAAAAATATGCAAATTTGAATGCATCTCAGCAAAGTGACATTACGTTTCCCTAATGATCTAGTCTAGATTTATATAATGAATTTTTTGGCGTAAGAGAGCGTGAAAAAAGACTGAAAAAAATAAACGTGCGACCCCATAGTAAAAAGCATAAGAAAAGAGAAACCATATGAGTGAGTGGATGGGAGACAGAAAAAGAAGAGACGATGGAAGCAATGAGGGTAAGTTTTTGCCAGTAAAAGGAAAACGAAGTCTGTTATTAAGTGAAGACAAGAAAGAAACATGGCGGAGGAATAATAAAGGGAGGTAACAATTCAAAGAAAATATACATACGAAATAAATCGAAGGCGATAAAGAAGGGGATTAATAAAATAAAACCAGGTGAAAAAAAATGGCAGAAAGCTTCAAAAAATGAAAAAATTAACTAAAATTGACGTAAATTTAAATTCATTCACTTACATCTTTTTCTCATTGGTTTATTCTGGTGGAAAAGTTCAAGGATACGATACGCAAAAAAAACAAACAACGTATATGACAATGTTTTTTTATGACATTAGATGGTGAGTGGGAGGCACGATTGGATTTCAGACATGTATTTTTTGTTTAACTTTTTTTTTCCATTCTTATTTATATATACTCATCTAACTTAAAAAAAAAAACAAAGCAAAAAGCAGAACAAGTAATATGGAGAAAAAATAAAAACAAAGACATTTAAGGAATAATAAAACAGTTTAAAAAATTTACTCCCAGATATTGTAGTTTTCATTGCCTTTAGAGTAAGGAATATATTATGAAAGGGGAGTCTTCTACTTTGACAATTTTCTTGAATAAATCCTATCACTGATATCATGAAATTATCAGTTATGTCCCTACAAAACAAGGTTTTTCAGGGCTCTCCACAACCTCCTATACGTTGTACTTCTTAACAATATTTATTTCATTTACAATTCCGCCAACACCCGATCTTTTCACACAAGCTCGTCAAGTAGAAGAGGCGCTGAGTTCTCCTGTACCTTCTGTTTTCAGTATGCCATACGCGTGTTAAATTGTCTCATTATTCTTCCGGCACATATCAACTGTTTTCTTATAATTCTCAGTATTAGTTTTTATCCTTCTGTAGAATCACATTCTTTTGTCTTTACTTTTCTCTTTTACTGCATTATTATTATTATCATTATATAAAAAATCATTTTGACATGGATATTTTTTAATCAAAGATTGGGTCGTACCAATGTCGGACCAAGCGAAGGATGTGCTTTTGTGTTGTTTCTACCTAATTCTACAAATCACAACTATTATTGTTGTTGATGTTGCTGTTTCATACATTAGCGTATGGAATTCTGAAAGTTTCGGAAGGTCTAACAAAAAGAGTTAATTACAGTGCTAGTGATAACACGAGAAATGGGATGTTGGGGGAAAAAGATAGAAACATTCTTGCAGATATTAGATTTTGAATTAAAAAACAAAACAAAAAACAAAACAAAAAAACACTCATTCCAAACCGATCGCCTGCTCGGAACAGCGACGATACAATCTGATGGTGAAAAGAAGCAATGATCGGATTATATGCTTAAGTCACGAGCGGTGACCGGCAAATAAACTTCTTAACAACTGTGAATAATAATTCAAGCTGTGAATAATAATAATAATAATAATAATAATAATAATGATAATAATAATAATAATAATAATAATAATAATAATAATAATAATAATAATAAAAAAAAAAAAATCGAAATACGAAAAATTGTTCTCACGAGTACAGCCCACACCTTACGAAGTGCGTTATCTTTGTAAAATATGGGTGATTGTATTTTTGTTTACTTTTTTCAAAATTGATCAGTGGAAAAATATCATAATGTC